>PYWC01000020.1:622329-645431 GCA_003182015.1 Tuber magnatum | reverse complement strand
GAGGGGGGAGGTTCTTGTAGAGGTCACTCGCTCCATCCTGCCACGGCGGTATGATACTGTAGATGCTCACGGCTGAAAGTTGAGGGCGGAAAGGTAAATTCGTCGTCGTGTACGAGTATCATACTCGTGGATATTCTCAAAGACTGAACCAGTCCACCGCATCGTGGACTAACCCCGCTTGCTCTACGGTATGATAATTACTTTACCACCGTACCGGTATCGCTCTAGAGACACAAGGGATAAATGAATGAAACGTTGTGCCGGCCTTGTTGGTGTGTCGATAGGAAGTTTTTTGTTATGGTACTGTAGGGGTGATTAATTGATTAATCTGGTTTGCCGTGCTGCGCGTCGTAATGTCAGCTGTCGTACGTACAGTACTCTTTGTGGTCGTATATAAATATCATACTTTTGTTTTAAGTGATCATCACTGGGGAATAAAGTTGGGTGTGATGGTGCCTTAGTCATCTTTGGTTCTCAGCGGTCCAGGAGATGGATGGTTGGCGAGGACACAGCCCGGCACGGCCCTTTCATCAAAGAAAGAAACTTCACAGTTGAGATGCCAAGACTGCATCTCGAGATAGGCGGCCAATCTCCTCTCGCCGGCTCCCTTCCTTCCAGCTTCATTCATTCGATCCCTTCCTTCTTCTTTTTCTTTTTCTTCTCTTCCACCTTATGGTTGGTTGGTTGCGGGGAAGGGATTTACTTTTTTGTTCATCATACTTATTTATTTATTATGTCTTGCTTATTGCTATGATAATACTATTGTTATTTACCCGCCAACCGCCCCTACCAGCTGTGATATGGTATCGTACCAGCATTGTTGCGCTAATACGAACTCAACCCAACTCGTATCATAATAATATTATTATCACACCGTACCTTTCCCACGGTACCCACAGAGCAGAACCCTCGCAGTCTCCTCCTCCTCCTCCCTTTCAGCTTCTGCCCTTTTTTCTTCACTCTTTTCCTCTTTCACAAAATCTCCGCCGCTTCCGGTACTGTACCCCCTCTCTTTTCTCCTTCCTTCTTTCCTTCCTTCCTTCCCTCCTTTATCATACTTCTCTACGCACATACAACCCTAAACTTCCCCGCAGTACCTTTCGGTCGGGGGAACCGTTCTCGCCCGTCCGTCCGTTTGAGTTTGCTTCCGGTAAACTTTTACATCACCTTTTTTAGGATTGGATAGGGGGAGGAGGGGGTTTCTGAAAATTTCTTGCTCAATCGCCCACTATGCCTGGGAAATGTGAGTTTCTTTTCCTTTCCCCTCTCATTTGTATCCCCCCCCCCCCTTTAAATCTAATTTTCTAATTGATCGATTGATGCAGACGGAGTGATACTTGATGCCGGCTCGAGCGGGACCCGTATTCACATCTATAACTGGGAGGATCCCGTAGAGACACGGAAGAAATGGAGGAAGGATGGGCTGCAAAAGTTACCCGAGATAAATACAAACAAGAAATGGACCAAGAAGATCAATCCCGGTTCGTTTGCCAGTTCGTTCACCCCCCCCCGACACTCCAAATTCTAACAGGTTCCTTCAGGTGTTTCGACTTTTGGCGAGCATCCGGAACGGGTTGGGGAGGATCATTTGAAGGGTTTGTTCGAGCATGCACTTAGCCAGATACCAAATAATGCCATCGCCGATACGCCATTATTCTTGCTCGCTACGGCTGGAATGAGGTTATTGCCGGATTTGCAGCGGAAAGCGTTGCTAGACGAGATTTGCACGTATGCTCGTAGGACGACACAGTTTCTCCTCCCCGATTGTGGTCTTCACATTCAGGTTATCGCTGGTGAGACGGAAGGGTTGTATGGTTGGATTTCGGCGAACTACCTGCTGGGCGGTTTCGACGACCCGGAAACGCACGCACACGGGAAGGGGCATCACACATACGGGTTCCTGGATATGGGAGGGGCTAGCGCCCAGATTGCTTTTGCACCGAATGCGACGGAAGCAGAGAAACATGCTGATGATCTGGTATTGCTGAAAATGAGGAATTTGAATGGCGATCCGGTAGATTATAAGGTGTTTGTGACCACTTGGCTGGGATTCGGAGTGAACCAGGCAAGGAGCAGGTATGTCGACACGCTGGTTGAGGCAAGTTCCGGTGATGGCATCACTGAATTGCCGGACCCGTGCTTGCCCAAGGGGTTGAAGTCTACATTGGAGGGGAAGAAGATTGGTGATGACAACGCGCCTGATGAGAAAGCCCATTTGATTGGAACTGGGAAATTCGAGGAGTGTCTGAGTCAGACCTATCCATTGTTAGAGAAGGATCACTTGCCATGTAAGGTGATATCCTGCCTGCTTAAGCAGGACCATGCGCCGGCCATTGACTTTGACATCAACCATTTTGTTGGTGTATCCGAGTATTGGCACACCACCCATGAGATTTTCGAGACCGAGCATGATGCGAAAGCATACGACTTTGCGACCTATCAACAAAGAGTGAAGGAGTTTTGCGGTCAAGATTGGGATACCATCGAAGAACTTGTAGTGAAGAAAAAGTGGGGAAAGAAGGTTGACGAGGAAAAGGCCATGCAAACCTGTTTTTAGGCGAGTTGGCTGATTAATGTTCTACATAATGGCATCGGCATTCCACGTGTTGGACTCGAGACCAGCGGCAATTCAAACCACAACGGGACCGAAGAAGTTATTGAGGCTGCCAAATCGAAGGGATTTCTTGATCCTTTTCAACCCGTTAACAAAATTGCCGACGTGGAGGTTTCATGGACGCTGGGAAAGATGGTTTTATACGCAGCGAGTCAGATTCCTCCATCTGAAGGGGAGGTGAACGCTGTTGGCTTTGGAAAGAACGTTATGGGTGATAATGGTCTTCCTGATGATTTCGAGTATGCTGCATCTCAGAGAGTATCGCATCATCCCGATAATTCGGGTATGTCGGGCGGTCCTGGGGGGTCAAATTCCAGCGTGGAGGGCGGTGGCGACCAAGCCCACTGGCATGATTCGCTCTGGAAAGAAGGCGACAAGACCCCCAGACGTATCCCCGGACTCCTACTATTCCTCATCATATTCTGCCTCGCCGGCTTCCTGATGGGCCGGGAGCGCAGAGGAAGGTTCTGGAGAGCCGTCAAAATCTCTAGCAAGCGTGGGAAGCGGAAGGTCCTAGGCAGTCACGGCGTTATCATGTACGAGAGGGTTATGGAAGAAGGGCACAACCAATTCACCGACTTTGAACTCGGTAGTGTGTCTTCCTCTTCATCTTCGGATGATGAAGCTGGCGGTTGGAGGGCTAAGGGATCTTTATACGACCCTCCAATTGGAGGAACTGGTGCCGATGCGGTTCAGTCTGTGTTGGGCACTCGAATTGGTAGTAGGGAGAGACTGTCAACGACCACGAGAAGTGGGGATATCTCACCGCGAGGAGGTAGTAGTGCCAGGGCTCGAAGTCCAATGCCTCCACGATAGCGCCTGTATCAGGTGTTTTATAGCGTTTTGCGTTTTGCTTTCTTTCTTGATCACGTTACTCTTTTTTTTGGCCCTATATCATTAAGCTAATTTCCCTTTTTTTCTCACCTTTTTCTTTCTCTTCTTTTTCACCCTTTCATGGGCTTAAGTTTAGCTCTTCATGCTTGACTTTTTTTTCTTCCTATTTTCTTTTCTGCTGGCGTTGTAGATGGAACGACAAGATGGGATGTGTATTTATACAGTTATAGAGCTACGAACGAGCAAAAAGGAAATGATCTTTTTATTATACCGTACCGTATCAAGCGTTTTCACTTTCACCACCACTCTCACTACCACTCTCACCTTTGTCATTAAGAATTGAATGAAGGTAGTTCCCGGAAACACCTCCCTCTATCTAAAACACTTTTTTAATTGGGCCATTGCCCCTCCCAGAACATAAATCTGCGCAATCGCCGGGGTATACGAACGTTACTCCCTCAACTCAATCCTCCCCCTCCCTCTCCAAGAACCCCGGATCCAGCTCAACCTTCTTCTCAAACTTGACCCACCAATCCCTAAAAGCCTTCAATGGAACCATCTCCTCCCCTCCACCAACCCCACTCGCCCCACTAGCAGCAAACGAACTCAAAAAATTGAAGGCATCCTGAATGATCCTCCTAGCCAGAACCACTGTCCCTTCCTGCCTCCCCTTCACTCCCCCGCCACCCACTCCCACCTCCCCGACACGCGCGGCAACACTCCCCACCTCCTCAATGCTAACCCCGACCACCACCACGCCCTGCAACCCCTTTGCATCGACACGAAAGATAGCACTCGGCTTAGCGGCGGATATAGCGCCCAGTAGACGAAAGGGCTGGCCGGGGAATTGTATGTGAACGCTTGCCGCGTGAGTTTCCGGCAGGTGCGTGTCGGGCAGGAGGAAGACTACGATGTGGTTTATTGGGAGTTGGAGTGGGTGGACGAAGGATGTCGGGGTAAGGGGCTGGAGGGGGGTTTGCACTTGGTCATGTTAGTTTTCGGTTCGGTCTCGAGAGAGTGGGGGTTGGGGCTGGGATGAAGGAGGAAGGGGAGGGGAAGAAAGTATGATACCGGGTCGGCCGGGACAGATTATCGCAAACATTTTTTGTGGGGGCGTGGGTACGTGCGATGGGTTTGTGATGTTTTGGATTTATTCTGGAGAGGTTTCTCGTCTGGGGTATTTTTCTTCCTTCTCCTTCTTTCTTTCCAGGGGATGGTCGTTTGCCCTTGTGGGTGGAGGGAGGGATAGTTGTTACCGGTACCGGTGGACTATGTCATGGTGTATGGTAGAATGTGTACTCGTACTGTACTCGAGTACAATATCATCAGTTGGGCTGTGGCTTCTTAGCGGCGGTGATGGCAGCAGGTTATTTCAAGGCCTTCCGGGAGGTGCATGGCGACGGGGCATGGGGTATCACTCGTTATGACAGTATCAGTCGCTTGAAGAAAATTGTGGGAAAACGAGTCTTGGCACCCCTCAAAATTTTCACAATACCAAACATATTATCATAATATTATAGGAAAACCACAGAGCTGCCAAAACCAAAGAAAAAGAAACCAAATGGGAATACAGTCAAGCAATACAAACTACCAATGAGTTGGTCCTCTATAGTTTCTTAGTAGAGCAGTAATCCATCCTGATATTCTGTCTATTCATCTATAAATTCTGTACTATAGTAACTCTTTTCAAGTCATTTGTGCTAAATGAATAACCTTATCATGACTATAGGAATAACAAGTAGGATTCTGAAGTAACTTTATGACCCTAGGTTTCCATAGTACCCAAATGTTCTTGATAGAATTTATGTCTAGTAAATAGGGTATCCAATCTATCTGTAGGGTTCTATTGATATATTGAAGAAGAAAAAACATATATATTATGATATATAATAAGGAGTACAATCTTCAATAGTTTGTGATCCCCCTTCTATTCCACCTATTCTCTCATAAACTGGTAGGAGATGAGAAACTATTATCTTGTTTATATACTGAACAGAGTTCAAATCAAGTCTATTTTTCTAGTCTACTAGTACCTGCTTTTCTTCTATCCTCCTATGAATTGGATCAAGCTATATATACATAAATGCAAAGAAGTAACTGAAGAACTGAATTGTAAGAGATTTGTCAAGAAGGTTAAAAGCTGAATACTATTTCTTGTGCTCAGTCTGTAGCTTNTCCTCCTGATGGGCCGGGAGCGCAGAGGAAGGTTCTGGAGAGCCGTCAAAATCTCTAGCAAGCGTGGGAAGCGGAAGGTCCTAGGCAGTCACGGCGTTATCATGTACGAGAGGGTTATGGAAGAAGGGCACAACCAATTCACCGACTTTGAACTCGGTAGTGTGTCTTCCTCTTCATCTTCGGATGATGAAGCTGGCGGTTGGAGGGCTAAGGGATCTTTATACGACCCTCCAATTGGAGGAACTGGTGCCGATGCGGTTCAGTCTGTGTTGGGCACTCGAATTGGTAGTAGGGAGAGACTGTCAACGACCACGAGAAGTGGGGATATCTCACCGCGAGGAGGTAGTAGTGCCAGGGCTCGAAGTCCAATGCCTCCACGATAGCGCCTGTATCAGGTGTTTTATAGCGTTTTGCGTTTTGCTTTCTTTCTTGATCACGTTACTCTTTTTTTTGGCCCTATATCATTAAGCTAATTTCCCTTTTTTTCTCACCTTTTTCTTTCTCTTCTTTTTCACCCTTTCATGGGCTTAAGTTTAGCTCTTCATGCTTGACTTTTTTTTCTTCCTATTTTCTTTTCTGCTGGCGTTGTAGATGGAACGACAAGATGGGATGTGTATTTATACAGTTATAGAGCTACGAACGAGCAAAAAGGAAATGATCTTTTTATTATACCGTACCGTATCAAGCGTTTTCACTTTCACCACCACTCTCACTACCACTCTCACCTTTGTCATTAAGAATTGAATGAAGGTAGTTCCCGGAAACACCTCCCTCTATCTAAAACACTTTTTTAATTGGGCCATTGCCCCTCCCAGAACATAAATCTGCGCAATCGCCGGGGTATACGAACGTTACTCCCTCAACTCAATCCTCCCCCTCCCTCTCCAAGAACCCCGGATCCAGCTCAACCTTCTTCTCAAACTTGACCCACCAATCCCTAAAAGCCTTCAATGGAACCATCTCCTCCCCTCCACCAACCCCACTCGCCCCACTAGCAGCAAACGAACTCAAAAAATTGAAGGCATCCTGAATGATCCTCCTAGCCAGAACCACTGTCCCTTCCTGCCTCCCCTTCACTCCCCCGCCACCCACTCCCACCTCCCCGACACGCGCGGCAACACTCCCCACCTCCTCAATGCTAACCCCGACCACCACCACGCCCTGCAACCCCTTTGCATCGACACGAAAGATAGCACTCGGCTTAGCGGCGGATATAGCGCCCAGTAGACGAAAGGGCTGGCCGGGGAATTGTATGTGAACGCTTGCCGCGTGAGTTTCCGGCAGGTGCGTGTCGGGCAGGAGGAAGACTACGATGTGGTTTATTGGGAGTTGGAGTGGGTGGACGAAGGATGTCGGGGTAAGGGGCTGGAGGGGGGTTTGCACTTGGTCATGTTAGTTTTCGGTTCGGTCTCGAGAGAGTGGGGGTTGGGGCTGGGATGAAGGAGGAAGGGGAGGGGAAGAAAGTATGATACCGGGTCGGCCGGGACAGATTATCGCAAACATTTTTTGTGGGGGCGTGGGTACGTGCGATGGGTTTGTGATGTTTTGGATTTATTCTGGAGAGGTTTCTCGTCTGGGGTATTTTTCTTCCTTCTCCTTCTTTCTTTCCAGGGGATGGTCGTTTGCCCTTGTGGGTGGAGGGAGGGATAGTTGTTACCGGTACCGGTGGACTATGTCATGGTGTATGGTAGAATGTGTACTCGTACTGTACTCGAGTACAATATCATCAGTTGGGCTGTGGCTTCTTAGCGGCGGTGATGGCAGCAGGTTATTTCAAGGCCTTCCGGGAGGTGCATGGCGACGGGGCATGGGGTATCACTCGTTATGACAGTATCAGTCGCTTGAAGAAAATTGTGGGAAAACGAGTCTTGGCACCCCTCAAAATTTTCACAATACCAAACATATTATCATAATATTATAGGAAAACCACAGAGCTGCCAAAACCAAAGAAAAAGAAACCAAATGGGAATACAGTCAAGCAATACAAACTACCAATGAGTTGGTCCTCTATAGTTTCTTAGTAGAGCAGTAATCCATCCTGATATTCTGTCTATTCATCTATAAATTCTGTACTATAGTAACTCTTTTCAAGTCATTTGTGCTAAATGAATAACCTTATCATGACTATAGGAATAACAAGTAGGATTCTGAAGTAACTTTATGACCCTAGGTTTCCATAGTACCCAAATGTTCTTGATAGAATTTATGTCTAGTAAATAGGGTATCCAATCTATCTGTAGGGTTCTATTGATATATTGAAGAAGAAAAAACATATATATTATGATATATAATAAGGAGTACAATCTTCAATAGTTTGTGATCCCCCTTCTATTCCACCTATTCTCTCATAAACTGGTAGGAGATGAGAAACTATTATCTTGTTTATATACTGAACAGAGTTCAAATCAAGTCTATTTTTCTAGTCTACTAGTACCTGCTTTTCTTCTATCCTCCTATGAATTGGATCAAGCTATATATACATAAATGCAAAGAAGTAACTGAAGAACTGAATTGTAAGAGATTTGTCAAGAAGGTTAAAAGCTGAATACTATTTCTTGTGCTCAGTCTGTAGCTTTTGTCATACTATTAGTTACTTTGAATCTTGTTCTACCTAGAGATGAATTTTATTTGTATAATCATGCTATTGCTACTACTCTTTTAGCTATAAGTAGTGGTGGCATCCAAGCTTCTTTCTCTTCTTTCTATTCTCATAAGTAAGAGAGAACTGCACCTATGAATTTATACCTGCAAGTTCTCTGTGTGAAGGGTATCCCTAATTTAGTATGATAGTCTGAAATGTTAAGCCCTAGTGCTGTCACAATTTTTGTGATTATTGCATGTAGTTTATATATGGACAGAATTTTTATGAACTGCTGATTGCTTTTTAATAGCTTCTTTGACCAACCTGTACATGGTACTTTATGTATTTTGCCATCAGTCTCAAAGGAACTGACAACTTACTAGGCAGTTGATTTCAATATGTCAAGTTTATTGGTAATTTTCAATAGGTCTTCCCCTCTACATGTCTTTTTATAACCATAACCTTCTCTTCTGTATTCAAATACTTTAATCTGGACTTGTCAGTGTGTAGCATAATCAGTTGTGGCTGCAATTCAACTTTTTGTTGTTTGTGATATGTTTTTGTCTGGGGTCTACCGAGGCTCATTGTTCCACCATTTTCTTCACATGACTGGTATAACTGTAATTTTGATACTGTAGCGGCATTCGAGCAAAATCGAGCAAAATGATACAGCAGATGAGTGCGTAGTTTAAACAACACAGAGTAGCGGAGTGCTTGAAAACCGTAGCACAGCCCAATTTGCGCCGAATAAGGTCAGATTAATCTCAGATGTGCTTGCACTTCCAAAGGGTTTTCATTATGGAGAAGATCATGCTTGAATCAGGCAACTTTGGAATCCATCGTTGTTAACTTTAACGCCCTTGTGACTCCATGGGCGGGAGAAGGTGAATAGATGAATGAATCGGAAAAGGGTGAAAAGAAGTGATTTAAACTTGGTGAAATGGAATGCTAATGACAACATATCCCCCGAACTAGACCGCCTACCTTTAATTTAATGCCAGACCTCCGACCCCTGTTGCGGCGAAGCAATGAAGAAAGAAAATGGTAGGAAAAAAAAAAGTAGTAATACATATGGGGGTAAGAGTTTTAGAATCGCCCAAAAAGTTCAAACATTTAGAGATAGGGCGCTTGTTGTAAAGAATACCGTTAAAATTAAGAAAAAGCCGAAAGAAAGAAAGAGAGGCAAGATATTTCACCACCCCCTACAAGCTGCCGTAAAATGAATCCACAGGCTCCGTTCTATAAAAGCTCGCGACATCCGCCTCCATCTGTCTCGTGAGTGCCTCGTCGTCACTGGGCTGTTGGTCCTCCTGAGGCACGTAATCGTCATCATCGCCTGTCGGGTCCACCGTTTCTGCTGGGGCCGCTGCAGCTGGGGGTTGCTGCTGTGCCGGGACTTGAAGCGCATATCCAGATTGCATGCCCTGGATATTCAGGGTAGAATTCTTCTCGAGGACAAAGCTTCTGGGGACGGCTCTTGTGAGAGCCTCATCACGTCTAGCATTCCTCAACCACCCACGGGCAGAAGCCTGCCCTGCGTTTCCCATCTCGTTCATCTGAGTTGCCAATTCATCCCAATTTCCAGTTTGTAGATCCAGCTGGAATTTCTGGAGGCCTTTGAGTTCCGGTATGAGGATTGAAGACTCGTACCATCTCCCCTTGATGTCCTCCAGTTTTACTGAGTACCCGCCGAGAACGCAGCGCCAGGTACCAACTGTTGGGTTGGTGGAGGCGCGCGAAGTTACTTTGTTCTTAAGCCTGGTTTCGTTGATTAGCCTTGCCGGGAGCCACTGGGGGATTTCTGGTGGCGGCGAGGTGGACGATGGGTAGGAGACGAATTCATAGATATCACCCTTGATTGTGATGTCCGTGCCGGGGGTTCTTGTCTTATTGGGGGGCTGTTTTCGGTGGTCCTGAATGCTCACTACAACCATGATTTCGAGACCCGTTAAGGTTGCATGCGGAACCGCTTGCCTTTTCAACCTGACAATTTCTCCTATCCAAATCTTCTCGGCTCCGTAGAACACGCCAGTATAGAAATTGGCATGGGGGTAGTCGATCTTATCAACCAGACAGAATGACGTATCGATATCCCTAGACTTTAAAATGCTAGCATCCACCTCGAGACCGCGAACGTCTCGGAATGGCTCCCAATTTATGGATTCAAAATCCATGTTGAGGCGCAGGGATGGTATTGTGATTTCGGGAGTGCTCCAAGCAAGCCAGGGCCTTAATCCTCTGAGTGTGATTCCGGGGTAAGGTTTAGACATCTCAGCTTCTAATGGAGATTTTAAAACTTGGACGGTATAATCGGACGACCCAGGGAGGTCGGGCCGGGCTACTATAACGCCTAAAGACCAAGCCTCCGTGCAATGGCACCAAACCAGCTCACCGGGGCGGAAGATGTTTTTGCCCGGGGCGGCGTCAAACTCACGCTCCGCGGCGGTATATGAAGAAGACATATGGTCCCGGTGGAAGGGTACGGGGGTGGGTAACAGATTGGAGGGTGTAGAGCTACTCGAGCGGGTGCCCGCTGCTGTGGCTGTATAAATGCAAAGAAGTAACTGAAGAACTGAATTGTAAGAGATTTGTCAAGAAGGTTAAAAGCTGAATACTATTTCTTGTGCTCAGTCTGTAGCTTNCCGAGGCTTGGGCCGGGGTATCTATAATTGGCTCCGCCATAACCTCACCCTTCCCACAGCAAAGCTTACACTCGCAGTTCTTCGGATTCCTCGACGTGTCCGAAGCCAGCCATAGAAAATGTTGTCTAAACTCCGCAATCGATCTGTAGCGTTTTCGGGGGCCCTTGGGATGGCCATATAAATACGTGTCTGTGCGCGCTTTTATCGATGAGTTCTGCGTAAAGTTAGTCAGAACCTGAAGAGACCTGGCGAAGGGTCAGGGTGGAACTCACAGGCCCTGGCACTCTAACATGTTCGTAGAGCCGGTAACCAGTTGGTAACTTATCCAGGACAAATTTTCTCCCCTTGAAGTACTCCGGATCTTGAGTTTCCATTAACCATGTCGCTAACTTCTGAAGCCAGAGAACCTCCTTGGGGCTAAATTGCTCTACATGGCGAAAGTAGTCTTGATCGCCATTGGCATCTAGTGTTCTATCAAGCATGTCATCCGTTGGGCCATTTGCGCCGTCCTGCCATGTTGTGACACCGTCCGACCAGTCCAGAGAGAGGACCAGGGGGGGGGATTCGTCGGTCAATGACATTCTTGAATCCGGCTAGGTGGTCAATGCTGCTCGAACTGAAGAGAGTGTGTATTATGTAAGACAGCGCGTTTCGCGGGAGAGCTCGCAGAGTAGTATTTCCGAAAGAGCGATGGCAATTGTGGCGATGGATGTTATGCGCGGAAGTGGGGGGACAGACCAGCGAAACTTACCACGAGTTTGGCTAATCCGCTCGGATGGAAGAGTGCGAGGGATGGGTAGGGGGTAGGGAGAGAAAAGCTTCGTGGGTTTATTTTTCGAAGAAGCTATCCTCCCCTCCACCTCTATTGAAATCCGTGTGGTGTTTTCACTGAGTGGAAAGTTGTTGGTTGTTATTCCTCCGGCTATCGATGGATGGAATGGGCGCAGCAGGCTTATATGCTAAGTCAGGTTCAAGATGTTGAGGTAGGCGGCTCAAGCTCGGGAAAGGTCTGGGCGGATCATCCCAGCACGTGACCATGAGGATACGAATTACCCGGCCGTTGTTAGAGACTTACGGCACGTGATCATGAGTATATGAATTACCCGGCCGCTATAGAGACTTTGCGAAAAGGCTCTGGATGTGAGGCAGATGCGGTTCTGGGCCAACTATATTGCTAGGATTTGACTCTGGATGCAAAATTGGAGAGTCTCTATTCTCTTTGTTTCTTCGATGGGTGGTTCCTGTTGGGCACAGTACCCGCAGTGTAGGGACTAGGAGAGAGCCGAATGGGCTGTAATTTTGGCTCAGCGGATGGTATCGGGTTTCTTCAAAACTGGGGGAATAAAGGAATGGCACACCGGGACATGAATCGATCACTCGAAAGCTACTATGGGATCAGCAGATATAGCTTTCGGATTTCCATTGCACGAATAACTGGTCCTTTGCTCATCAAACCCACCACCATTCTACTGGCTCACTCCTGCGGGTTTTGTTTGTTCACTGGAATTGATGGGGCTAGAACACCCAAGAATAGAGGAAACTCAAACCACCAAGCAGAGAGTACAAATTGGCATAGTGTGAATAATTATGAATACCCTTTCCTCAATATTATTGCAGAGATTATATGAACCAATCCCAAATGAGAACAACTCCGGAAAACGCTACAGCACCCCAGAACGCCGACCTAGCTATCGTGACCTTTTCTCCCGCCTTCTTCAGCTCTTTATTCCCTCTTTGGACATTCTCAACGGTCGACATTGAATCAGCAACGAGATTGTCTATATGTGCATTCTGGGCAGCGAGGTTTGTCGCTAACTGGGTTTGTAGAGAGGATATTTCAGTGAGAGATTTCTCCGCCGACCTGAGGGAGGGAGTAGTCAGCTTTATGCCTGACGGAGAGAGGGTATTAGCAAGAACTTACCTCACTTGATCCAGAGTATCTTCATAATGCTTCATCAAGTCTCCGTTCTCCTTCTCAAAGAGTTGAAGCTGCTCTTCCGTAAGAATATTCTCTATATTCTTCCGTTCTTCGTCTTCTAACCAGACACTCCTCCCTACCGGAGGAACAGACTTGGAAGTGCTGGCTGTTGACAGACCTGTGTGGTTTGACGGTAGAATTCCGGTCGGAGCTTTGTACAAGATACTCTTCCCTCTTTCGACCTGTCGCTGAAGCCGAATTTCCTGCTGCCCTCTCTGTAACTCACTGGCTTTTTCCAATCGTGTTTTCAGTAACCATAGTACCCCTTCTCTGTGAACGCTCAGTGTCTTAAGTTTCTCTTCCCCCCTTTCCCGCTCCTCCGTCTCGTCACGAAAAATACCACGCAACCCTGAAGAGTAGTGTTTCCGGAGCAGCGCCTCCTCCGTTTGCACTCTGACTCTCTCAGTGCTTTCTAGCCGGGATATGACAGTCAAAAGTTCCTGGATAACACCTTTCGTCTCTGCATCGATGGCGTCACGTTGTGCATCAGTCAGCGGCGCTGGCTGGTTCCTACGAGCGAGCAAGGAGGTGGGGGTAGAGGCCGTTACTCGTGAAGGATTCGGCCGGCCGGAGGTTGTAGAGAGATATGCTTGTCGGATGGAAAGAAGGTAGTTCGTTAAGGATGATATGTGCGATTCCTGAAGTGTTTGCGTTAGCTATCGAGACTTTGGCCACGTCGGTGAAGAGTGCGTTCTCACAATTCGGAATGCCTCTTTGAGAAACTCATCTTTGGGCGGAGGGGGCTTGCGGTCTGGGGGGATCACAGCGACTGCAGGATGGGTGGAGAGAAGTTCGTTGAATATGGGGGTCACATTCGTCATGATTTTGTACTGTTCATGGCGGTGGTGGAAGTAATGGAGGCGGTGAATGCTTAACTTGATGACAAGTATCGGGTAAAGCCACGCTTTTTGATCTTGGCTGGGGTCCTGCTCTTGCTGGGCGCCACATCAAGCCACATCCCCAACCTGTGGGTATCGTACCGGTAATACCGTACCGTACTCGGGTAGTCTACACTCAAACCCCACTATTCTGGATGGCCAGATTTCACAGATTTTGTCCGGGACAATGGGGTATCCGGTACGAGTACAATGGAGAGAGTGCGCATATGGGGCACTAGCATAATGGAGAGGTGGCACGTAGTTGCAGCCCACTCGTGGTTGAGGTTCTTCGCCAAAGGGAATGATCCCAAATAAGCCGGGTGTTGATCAAGCAATTGATACCTTTCCGCATTTGGAGAAAAAGTATGTTCAATGGAAGTCAGGTATTTCGTTCTTTGCTTTATTTGGGAGGGGTAATATCGAATGAATTCAGGAATCACTGTCTGTTAGAAGAGCCTGCTCTCGCACACTCTTAATTTTCATGTTTTTCCCTAGCGATAGGGAAGGATACTACTACAGGGGAATTGGAAGGGATATCAACCAAACAATACATACCCTATCAAATGACAGGTATGAGAGGCCCAAGGAGGAAATGCTGAGAAAATTCAATACGACAGATATGCACAAGCATTGTCGACCCTACTTCGGATACGTTAAATTCTGTACCCCAAGTTTTCCAAATGAGCCACATAGGCCGAAACAACACTGGGTCCAACCCGAAACCAAAAAACAGGTTCGACCTCTCTGGCCGCCCGGTCCTGTGCAACTCATGAATAAATGAGTCCGCACTCTCTGGGAAGGAGTGGGATTATGAGAGGCGACGACGAAAGCGCCAGGGTAATAACCAAGAATGGAAGCTAAAGGCCATCACAACCCCCCGTGCACTGACAAGTCTGTGATTGGGGAGTGCTGAAGGTGATTTTATTATCGATCGTAACCTCGCTCGGGGTGTTGTTTCCGACTCTTATGTCGGGCCTCTCGAGAGGTTTGACCGGAGTTAGACAAGCCTTTCTCGAGAGAGTAGCATAACACGAATTGGGTAATGCTAGAGGTTAGGGTGCTTAGGAAAGCACGTCCCACATTCAAAGGGGTTTTCATTGAATTACCTTAACTTCGGGGAAGAACGTGTATGGTCGTCTACTGGCAGGAATACTGGTAATTCTACTTTGGGCAATACATGATGGCCACCACAAGAGGATTGAGAATAATAATCCCGGAAGGCTCCAGGCTCCTAAGTGAAATATACGAGCAATACGCTATGATAAATACTCTGATCAGAGAAAGGCTATTGGTTCCCCTCAATACCCCTCCCTGTACTCGAGTAAGTTAGTTTTGGTTGGATTTCTTTGCCTGAGCACGGAGCACGCGAACTTATCCTATCCGGATATGGAGCGCATAACGGAGTAGCGATGAGCGTTTTTCTCTGATTTTAACTTATGTATCCTCGGCTTGAGCAATTTGTTGAACATGGTTTGAGCCATGGTGTGGACTGGCTTATATCATACTAGAGTGTATTATTAATGGCGCGAGGCACAGCGATAGTCTGTCCGAGTGATCTTTTGTGATCAAGGCATAAGGGGCTTATTCTGGTTGCCCCGATACTGGTACGTCATTATGATACCCCCGTCGTACGGTGCCCTGAAACCTAGCACCTTCCCAACCTGAGATCTCCCTCCTGCGTCCGCTCCTTCTATCATATCATACATGGTCCCCTCCTCGGGTTTTCACCAATTCCGCAGCCTTGTTATGTCTTCTCGCGTGGCTATCCCGTTCATATTCGCTGTCGTAATTCTCTATACTTCCTGTATCGCTGTTCCTGCCCCTGGAGTCCTGGCTTCTTGTCTTACTCGCCACGATCCCCCGAGCCATGGTGTGGATAAACAACACTTATTGGGAGCGCCGAGTCTTGTAGCCGAGACCAAAGTTCCGCTCGAGATCCACATAATGTCCAAATGCCCGGATGCCAGAGATTGTCTGGAACAGCTCATTGCACCTGCGCTTGAGGAAATCGAGTCACTGGTGGACTTCCGAATGAGCTTCATTGGACGGTATTTTTTTTTGTCGCTTAGTTTTTCTTCGACATTCACTAACCAAGATTTCCAGACCTACAGCGGATGGTGGTATATCTTGTATGCACGGACCCTCAGAATGCCTTGGCAATATTCTACATCTCTGTGGTGCGAAGATCAATACACCCCCTTCGCCTCCTCCTGCGCATACGTACCTGCCGTTCTCTCTTTGCCTCATACATGATTACAGAAATATCCCAGAGCAAGAATTTGCTCAAGGATGCGCAGCTAAGAACGGAATTGACTTCCAAAAGTTAAATGAGTGCGCGTCGGATACGGGACCTGATGGTGGGCTGAGCGGGTTGAGAAAGAGTGTGGAGAGAAGTAGAGCGCTTGGGGCGGAGACAAGTTGCACCGTCAGGGTTGACGAGAAGAATTGGTGCGTTAGGGACGGAGGCAGATGGAAGGACTGCGATAGAGGGAGCGATGTTGAGGACCTGGTGAGGGATATCAAGAAGATATACAAAGAGAAGAATGGTGATCACCAAAGACTTAGGGAGAGAGGCGAGAAGCTAAGCGAGTGGATTGAAAGTGAGCGTATCATTTGGACAGGGTACTGATTTCGATGTGGTCTTTTGGAGCATCTATTTGGCTTTTGGGTAGTTTATCTTGGAATCTATAGGTTAATCACTTCACTCGAGTTATTCTACCCGTGGGTTTAATGTAAAGTGAGGATTTTTCTACCATCTTATGGGGCTGGATGGGCGAAGAACAATAGAGTATCAAGGACTTCGTCATTTCAAAGAAAACACATGTCAGGGTTAGGACGCCACAAGCTGGCGTTGCTGGCGAGTTGTTGAGGATACCAAATCACGAGTTGGGGCTGGATAGGTATGCAGTACTGGAGGGGAATCCTTTTCTCGATACTAGCAGCCTGCGGCCTACTATAATACCGTATGATATGTGATGTCTCTATGGCGGGAGTACCGGTAGTCTACTGTACCGGTACTGCAAGTACTTCGCGCATCAGTATAATTCTAACTGTCTTGGGACTAGTTTTCAAAGGGCAGGGTGTGTGTAACGTGGTTACGGGTATGCGCATCGCTTGACCCGACTTGCATTCTAGAGCCTCTGAGACCCAGAGCAAACTCTCTTCACGGTATTCCTCAGCTCATCATTTTTAACAAAGCCCCACGATGGGCAAGGAAATCATAACCACAATCTCTCCTATAACCGGCCAGCCATTGCTGACCCGGGAGGGAGTCTCGCCCGAAGACTTCTCGTCGATAGTCGAGAAATCCAACCGTGCCTTCTCGACCTTTCGTCACACCCATCCTTTGAGGAGGCGACAGGAGGTCGTCGGGAGAGCTTTGGAGATCCTTTCTAGAAAGAGTGATATCTTAGCTAAGGAACTGACAGAGCAAATGGGGAGGCCTATCGCTTACACTGGCTCGGAGATATCAACTGCAAAGCTGAGGGCGGAATACCTCTTGAAGGTTTCAGACGAGGTCTTGCAGGATTCCCCCGGCGAAGAACAGGAGGGGTTTAGAAGATTCATTCGGAGGGAGCCTTTGGGAGTGGTAGGGTCATCTCTCCAATACTCGCGTCAATAGCTGCCAGTTGGGCTTCGGACTGGATGGCTATGACCCTTGCTAACTCTTTGGATCCTGTAGATCTTGGTAATCTTCGCTTGGAACGTGAGTCTGGCTATTCCCTATCGGATATGATATCTATACAAATTGCCATCTTGAAAGTTCATGGGGGCGGATAACTGATTGGCGAATTCTAGTACCCGTATCTTATTTTAATAAACTCGCTAGTCCCAGCCATCCTAGCTGGGAATACCTTGCTCCTGAAACCGTCCCCACAGACACCCACAGTGGCGGAACACGTTGTCTCGATATTCACCGAAGCAGGCCTCCCAGAGAACGTATTACAGACAGTTCACTGTGGAACCCCTAAGACGCTCGAGTCTTTTGTTTCTCATCCGGATATCCGCTCAATAGCTTTCACGGGATCCGTATCTGGAGGAATTGCGGTCCAGAGGGCGGCTGCGTCAAGAGTCGTCCCCGTCGGACTCGAGCTCGGGGGAAAAGACCCGGCCTATGTTCGTCCGGATGTGAACCTGGCTTGGGCTGCGGAAAACATTATTGATGGTGCAATATTTAACTCCGGCCAGAGCTGCTGCTCAATTGAGCGGGTCTATGTCCATGAGAGTGTCTATGACGATTTCTTAAAAGAGGCAGTCAAGGTCTTAGAAGGCTATAAGTTAGGGAATCCACTTGACAGGAAAACGCAGATCGGCCCCGTTGTCTCGGCCAGATCTGCGAGGACCATTTCCGAACATATCAAAGATGCGGAGGCTAAAGGGGCCGTCAATCTTACTCCAGAATCAGTATTTGCGGAAGGTGTCCGATTGGGTGAGGCATTTGCCAGACCAGAGCTTTTGGCGGGGTGCGACCACAGTATGCGGATCATGACCGAGGAGACATTTGGCCCCACAATTCCTGTCATGAAGGTTTCCAATGATGAAGAGGCTGTAAGGTTGATGAACGACTCGCAATTTGGCCTAACGGCTAGCGTCTGGACCAAGGACACTGAGACCGGAGAAAGGTTGGCAGAACGGCTTGAAGCGGGCACAGTGTTTGTCAATCGCTGCGATTATCCTAGTCCGGTATGTTCTAGATCATTTTCCCCATTACTTTGCTTTTGGGGGGCTTTTTGGGACTTTATTCTCCGCGTATTGTCATAGGTCATATTTTATGGCTATGGTAATGTTTTGTTTGCTTAAGAATTTACCTTTCTCAATTGATGCTTCGGGGACAAGTTCTGCTTTTGGGAGCAACAGAAAAGCCGTTGGGTTCATTGCGCTATGGAATCGCCCTTTCTCCCCTTAAGTTAGTGTTCTTTGCTGGCATCTTACGTGTGGATTTATTGCATAAAAGTATGATGGTGTCTCTGACTGACCGGCGAAATTGCATCATACATAGGATCTTGCATGGACCGGTTGGAAGGATTCGGGCAGAGGTGTGACTCTGAGCAAGTTTGGTTTCGAGGCGTTTGTGAGGCTGAAGAGTTTTCATTTGAAGAACTACCCGGAATTGGATAAATAAATCCCCAATGGAAAATGCGCTAATTCTGGGATAGGCGACTGGATTTTCAAGGTTTGACATATTTGCTGGCGGTCATTTTTCTTTTCCTTTTTCCTGTTTCTCTAGTGCTATAGTCTATAGATGCGCTTACTTGCAGGAAAAAAGGGGTATGCTGTTTTGGTACTGCTCGTTTTTTTCCTATTCGAAATAAACGTTATGCAATGGAACGCTTGATACAAACAAAGTGCACTTGAACCTCTCCTTTGGGAATTGTGTGCTGAAGTTTGGTGTGTCTGTCACACCGGCACTGTGCACAAAGCTGGTCTTGTGACGATACACAGTTAACCCGCCAGACGGGTTATGACTAGTTCGGGTGGTCACTTTGCCTTTGCATTGAACATCTGCAGAACCCGCATTTGCGGATTGAACCGACAACGGCACTAAGCCGTGCTGAATATATGGGAATGTTTTGGTTACCTACCTGCTGGTGCTCTGTGGCTTACAAATCAGTAGTCTACGGCAAGCAAAAAACCCGTGGCAATCGCTATTTTGATTTTATGCTTCCCAACATGCTTTGCCAAAGCGTTCTACCATGTTGTGGGTCCCCGAAGGACAGAATTTAGCGGGCGAGCGAGAGGACGGTTTGTGCCTTATCGGCAGTTGTTGGGTAGTTGCCAGCAACAGCCGTGCGGGGGGGATTGGGCTTGTTACGAATCGCCAGATCTATTGCCTCGCGGGGTTTGTGGGATACAGCTCCGACAGAGGCCTATCAAATCTCGCAAAACGGGAGAGAAAGGAAAGAAAAGGAAAAAAAAAAAAAAGACAGCAACACAGCGTCGAGAATCATGGATGGATGGATGGATGCAGTGGGGGGGGAAGACAAGGGGCGGGAGATTTTCGGACCGGGACCATGGATAGGAATGATT
Source organism: Tuber magnatum (assembly GCA_003182015.1). Classification (NCBI taxonomy): domain Eukaryota; kingdom Fungi; phylum Ascomycota; class Pezizomycetes; order Pezizales; family Tuberaceae; genus Tuber; species Tuber magnatum. Next base: position 625,702 of record PYWC01000020.1, on the reverse strand, counting down.
GTGACACATATTTGAGGCATGCGGTCAGGTCTCTTGCGGTATTGCAGGGGGGGGGGTTGAACTTTGAATGGATCTTTTACTTAGGGCACCGTGTTGCATTACCATGTCCGACTGGGGGGCCCCAGTCTGCAATCGGACTTTCCAATCGAGAGAGAGTGGGCTCAAGGGAAGAATATACCATCACCAACCAACACATTTACTAACTAACTAATCAGTCCCAGTACCAGTATGATTTGTCTAGCATACTATCTTGAATCGCGGATAACTGCACGTAAACCCATATACATGTGCATCTTTTGCGCTGTTCTGCTCCCAGCACTGAACGATTACTTACTGCGATGGTACTGTACTTGGACAGTACGTACGGGAAGAAGGAATAGGATAGGGGAGGTATGATACCGGTATAATTTTTGGAGATAGCTGATCGTTGGCCGCCCTCTCCACCTCGTCGCAACACAACAGAACTACCGGCGTGCCACTATAGTAGAAATAATGGGTATGAGCAGTTCGGGTCCACTGTGCCAACCCCCCATGAACCCCCACTAAACCATATGTTCGAGCAGCCAAGAATCTGGAGATCGATAGGCCCGGGGACCTCCTGTTATCGAATGGCTTGCATTGAAGAGCTCAGAAATTCAGTTTAAGCTCCCGGAATGTGGATGGCACCTGGGATACAATACGAGTATTTATTTCGAAGAGGTCTGATTTCAGAAGTTCACACAAGCATCAAAACTGCCGTTATCTTCACTATTTCCCCCCAATCTTGATATGGTTATTATAATGGTTGGCTGTATGATAATTGAACGGCTTCTGGCTGTGTTGCAAACCTACTAAAAACATCATTGTTGGTGCAGTGTACGACTGATGATCAAATATGCCACCGAGCTGGATTAAGCCAGAGGGATACACAGAACGGAGAAGTGTCTTAGGCGTCCTCGTGTGGCTGGCTGGTTCGCTGGCTGGCCGCGTACGGCAACGTACTGTATACATTTCTCTCTTTATTTTGTTTTCTCTTTGTTTTCATCTGGTCCCGGGGGTGGGTGGGCGTGAGGACTCGTATATGGTTGTATACGGTGGATGTTTAAGGCTTATCCGCTTTCGAGTCAAGGCCAGTTGGTGGTGGGTGTCTTGCATGTGGGTCAGTAAGTGAGTCGTGGAGACCCTTGGGATACAGCACAGCCCAGCATAGCAAGAAAGCCGGATTCTGTGGTGGGAAGTAAGACCAAAGCAAAGCAAAGTAAAGCAGCTACTAGCCGGCACATCTCTAGCAGAGAGTTTAGTGTTTCCTTTTTTTCTTTCTTTTTTCTTTTTTCTTTTGCTACCTCACGGCAGATAGTGATTAAGTATATGTATATATATGTGCATGCGAGAGCTAAGTTACGAGAGGAAGCGGTTGGAGAAAGAAGGGTAAGATCCAAAACGGGAACTGTCGCCGAGAAAGCCCTCTTTGGATATCAATCTTGCACAGATGCACCCCTCTAACACCATTGAACGAATAACTGATGGCAGGTATAGTGCGGAGGTCTTCGATATAGCAAACGGTCATGAACCGCTTCCCACTATCTTCGGCCTCCCTGCTCTCCCAATCAAAAACCAAGGGTGTCTTGACGAAAAGCAAGTCCAGGGGATTTCCGCGAAGGACGTCAAACTGGAGTCGCAGCTACGAGTAGGTAGGCGGGCAGGCGGGCATACTAGTATCATACCTGCCCCCCACCGCCTCTTCTTGCTGAATTGGAACGAGCGAACATCTTTACATTCCAAGGACATATGCAAGGGGTAGGGCGGCTTTGTACGTTATGGCATCTCTCCTACCGTACTCTACCTATCTCCCCACGCTGTCCTCGCCGACATATGGTCCGGGTCCTACCGGGTTGAGTTGGGGCACTCGTATTACAGCTGGGATGGGGTAGTCGATATAAGAGCAGCTTGTTAGAGCCCCCTCCTCCTCCCCCGTCACTCTGAGGGATAGGGGATAGCGGAGAGATCGATATACTCACGTTCATACGTATCTTACTCGCATACTTGCATACGTACATTCGTACATTCGTTCATTCATACACGTACATTCATTCTCGACATTCGAAACCACGCTCTTGCGATTTGTGCAATACAATACAATACAATACAATACAAAACAATACAAAACCATACCAAATAACCTCCGGAGAAACAACAGGAGTCAGATCCCACCTCCACCTATCCACCTATCATACCTCATCTGTTCGGATCAGCATAGCTGTAACTACCATAATGGGCTGCATGCCATCAAAGAGCTCCTCCAGCGAGTCTGGAAGGAGGCCCACTCCGGTAATTGTATGAATCCCCCTTCCCTTCCTTTTCCCCCTCTTGAGAAAAAAAAAAAGCTAATAATCACCCCCCAGAGTTGGCCAACAGAAAGCTACCGAAACCCCGGTGTCCTCCCCTCGACGCTGGCAATAGGCTATCCATACCCTTACCCGGACGGGTATCCAAACACACCCCCACCCTTCCCAATCCCCGACACCTCAGCCTGCAATTGTCGGAAGCTAGATACGGATTGCTGCGATGCTCTGCACAGGCTAGGTTCGCGGGGTGCAGGGGAACGGGGGGGACAGAATCCTGGTCGGGTATTGAAGGTCTCTAGGGAAAGGACTTGAGTTAGCGGGAGTTTTTTTTTTGATTTTTTTAATCGTGATTTGTTCCCTTCATCATACCTTTGATAGGTATGGCTTCCCTTGGCCGCTACAGTTCCTCTTACACTGGGGGGGGGGGGGCTCTTCTCTCTATGAATGTTATTAGTATCATTACTATTATCACTAGTATTTTGCTATTATTTTTTGGTAAGGGATATTGAGCATTCTGTTTTGTTTTTAATCCGAGGAATTTCTCGGGGTGCGGATTGTCAGTTATGGGGTTCTGGTGTTTTTTTTATTCCTATTTACACTTGTTATTCTTCCACTCGGGAAACGCACACAGGCCCTCTCACGGAAAGTGTGCGCTAGGCCTCACACTTTTTTTCTTTTGGAGGGAAGGAGTGTGGGAAGGGGACCAATGCCTTCTCCACAGATTAGCCGTGATATCGAGAACTCCACTCGGAAAAGCATTGATAGAGTATGTACACTACGCATCTTTGATCAACGGCAATGTCATGCACTTATGTGTTCATACACGATCACTCGATTTACGAACACACCTGAGATTTATCAAGTCCAGCTGACTGATACCGTGATCCCTGGGAAAAGCGGAGATTATCCGCTCGGTATGACATGACAGCTGCACTCTCTTCCGTTGCGATGCAAGTACCCATAACGTTTATTATACATTCTATAGTATAAAGTTACCAAAATATCAGCATCACCCGTAATATCCCTTATTAAAAAAAAAAAAAAAAAAA
>PYWC01000020.1:603297-614794 GCA_003182015.1 Tuber magnatum | reverse complement strand
TTTTTTTTTGCGGGAGGTAAAATACGCAAGCGCTTCGAACTTGTTGTGGTCGGTGGGGTGGAAGAGGAAAGAGGGAGGAAAGAGGGAGGGGCGGGAGAAGGCGATGAGGGGTGGTTATTTGAATGGTTTGGTGGTGGGGAGCAAGATGGAGAAGGTAGGTTAGGGCTCTGCTCTGTACGTGCAGGATTTTTTTGTTTGACGTCGTGATATAGTATTTCAGTGAAATAGAATGCTCCACTCGCCTCAGTGAGAAGGGGTCACAGGGCAAGAGTGGAGCCTGGCACAAGACGGGCTGATCTTCGCAGAGCACGACGGCGTAAAAGAGTCGCAACTCCCTTCTTTCATCAACAACGGGCGTGTACTAAACGGTCGCGATAAAGTAGGACCCTCCATAATGGAAAGCGGATAAGGGGCCACGATGTCTCGAGAACGAGCCATCAATCTACCGAACAAGAGATAGGGCAACCATGACTGAAATGTGTGGAAAAATAGGGGAATTCTTGTTATCTTGTGTGGGGATGTATTGCTTCGCTACACAGTCCATCGAAAATATGTTTTCCTGGTACGGTAAGGCTTGTGAAAGGGGGTTCGTAGAGTTGTGGTACGGTAGATTCGATCTGGGGTTGATCGGGGGACAGAGGAAGGAGGGGAGGAGAGGAGGAGAGGAGAGAGGTGGGAAGAAATGCAAGCGTTAAATCTGGTTTGGCTTGGGGCGGGTGGGCCTGGGCTCGGCTGGTTGAGAACAATGAATGTGAGAACATTTAGCATGCGGGTACTCTTCAGAACGTCCGGAGCATTTGTGAGACCAATCTCCATTCATCAGTCCGGCGAAAACCCGTTCAAGGCGCAGGGCCAGAGTGAGTCCGAAAACAGGTGACAATGTGGCTAATCCCGTGAGCTCAGCTCTAAAAACAGTGATTCCAGCCCCAAGTTTCCTCTTTGGGCGATTTTTCTACTCTTTTCTTTATCGCATTTCCCACACCTCATTTCCTCCGTCGCCGGCCGGTGCCGTACCGGTACCGTAGACCATCTTTTTCGTCTCACAAATTCATGATCCCATTTCCAAGAAAGGTCTCCTTCTTCGGAAGGTGGGGCAATTCTCTTCACGTCATTGGTACGATAATGTCACTCGATTTTACTGGATGACGGCTGAATTGTCCCTGAATACCGTCTAATACAAGCACCCCATCCTTCCCCGCCGAGAAATCACGCCTTGTACCGGTACCCCTCATTCATCTGCAACGAAAGGTTTGACTGGCTGGCGGCGATCGGCCATCCTTTTCCTTCAACCGCCCTGGCTGCGTGCACCCCATTGGCTTCGTCTACACGTCAGATCCGTAGGGCAGACTTGGCTGCAAGCAGTCTTGACCGAATCCCTTCGTTTCCCTGACTGAGTTATCTCCTATCACACTCGAGTGCTCGAGCAGACCGCAGTGACGGGTGGAAAACCCCTGTGCGGCCCCAGAAAAGGATTGATTACGTGGGCAGGTCAGGGTGATGATCATCTGTCAGCGAGTTTGAATCCTCGACAGAGTTGTCACCTAACCTACAGTACCTTGCAGATGCACGGTATGGGAGTTCAGTGACCAGGTCAAGCAGGTTTTCTTCCTTCTCTCTCTCTCTTTTGCTCGCTCAATCATCCCTTTATAGGTATGGATTCCGGAAGCATTATCAGGGGCACCGGACGTGGTTCTTCAGAGTTTTGTTGGGAGTAACGATCCACCAATACAATAGTGGTACAAGTATCATACCCGTCCAAGCCCTCTTTCGAAACTCATGTGTCTGTGCCTGGGACACAGGCGGATAAGCTTCCGTTAATGACTTTAAAAAAAAAATTTCGCGGATGTGCAAACTTCAGACCATTACTAACATTACCGGTAGCTATATAATATTGTGATCCCGTATAAGCGTTTTTACCATCGTACCCAGGCCCACCACCGAAGAATTCCGGCAGGGGACACAAAATCTCCCATCGGCTCAGCAGTCCAAGGTACGGGTATAGCTTAGATTTAACTCGGCAAGTCCTACGGTATCGTAACTGGGCTTGAGGAATTAAGATGGGGTCCGGTATGATGCTCTCTGCTGGACAACCGCGATCATAGGCCGAGTTAGCCCGATCTGACAAACCAAACACCCGATCCCCGCTCTCCCATACCCTAATTTTCCTCGTCGAACTGTGCGTCTCTCTAGCAGAGCCTCCATCAAATCCACCCCCAAGCAAACAAATAAGCCAACTTGTAGACTGTATACAGACATCTCTCCACAACTTGCATGCTCTCCCCCCGCCTATTCCGCACCTCCTACACCACTATCACCACGTACCCCCGCGTGTTCTCCCTAAAAATGTCTCATTCTGCAATGTCCACTCGCCTAGCGGGTAAGACTGTCCTGATCACTGGTGCCTCCTCCGGGATCGGTCGTTCAACTGCAATCGAATTTTCTAGGGCTTCCCCTACAATGAAATTGATTGTTACCGCGCGAAGGGAAGAAATTTTGAAAGAGCTTGCTGCAACAATCGAGAAGGAGAGCATTGGAGCTACAAAGGTGCTGCCTGCTCGTCTGGATGTCTCTGATCCAGCGGATGTGAAGGGGTTTTTGGCCAGGCTTCCCGAGGAGTGGAGAGAGGTGGACATTTTGGTTAACAATGCGTATGCTTACCTTCTTCCACTTTCCGCAGTGTGTAATGATACGGGGGCTGGTTTGCTAATGCTCTCGTTTGTTTGTTACAGGGGTCTTGTCAAAGGTGTTGAAACAGTCGGGAGCATCGCGGAAGAGGACATTGACATCATGTTCTCCACAAATGTCACGGGTCTCGTCAACATGACCCAGCTCATCATGCCGTTCTTCAAATCTCGCAATCGTGGAGACATAATAAACGTCGGTTCCATCGCTGGTAGAGAACCATACCCAGGCGGAAGCATCTATTGTGCAACCAAGGCTGCCGTTCGCAGCTTCACTGATTCTCTGAGAAGAGAATTGATCTCTACACGGATCAGAGTCATGGAGATTGACCCTGGGCAGGTCGAAACCGAATTTTCGGTCGTGAGGTTTAGGGGTGACAAGGCTAGGGCTGAAAGTGTGTATGCGTACGTCTCTACGGTCTCCAGTCTGCGTTTGGGGACCCTGAGCTAATCCGTGTATGAACAGCGGATGCGAGCCACTTACCCCGGGCGACATCGCCGAAATCATCGTCTTCGCCGCGGGCAGAAGGGAGAATGTCGTACTTGCCGATATGATGGTTTACCCGAGCCACCAGGCAGGCGTCGGAGCAATCAACAAAAAATCGTAAAAAGGAGGCCTTTTCCCCTCCTTTTAATAGACCCGCACAGTGAATTCCACCGGAGAAACACCTTCTGAGCTCCTAATTGCTATGATATGTTGTAGCCCTCAAGAGGGCCTAGAAATCAATCGATAAATCGATAGATCAAACAATCAATCTTTTGCTCCGCCCAAATGATATGCCTAAACCCCCTCCTTCCTCTTTTGGAATTTAACCCGTTTCGGAAGATCGGCCGAATACCCTATGATCACGTGCGAAAAAAAGGGGTGTTCAGGTACAGATACTATATTTGGGCCATTAGATTCTCGGCTGTTACGGGATGGCTTCTGCCATTCTCCTAGAAGATCACTGAGCGCCGAGATTAGCCTGTCCAGAGTAATTACCGTCAAAACAAGCCTCGGGACGTTCCCTCGAGGTATGTGTAGCGCATCTATCCATCTATTCGTCCAACGGATAGAAGGCGATGGATGTTTAGTGCAGTAGACCGAACGACCTATTTAATGCGGGAAGTAAGGGGCAGTGAGAGTCAAGGGGTTCTCATATTGTGCAATAGTACGGAGAGGTACAACACAGTACTAGGGAATACCTTTTCTTTATTTGGCATGGATCATGTGAGTTCATAGTGTATCACTCGATTTAGGAGGCATGGCTCCGTGGGTGGAATGGGGTGCGATATGATACTAAGTGAAAAGTAGGGGTATTGGCGTTTTCAGTGAGGGCCTCTGCCCAGATATATGAGCAGACGCAGGTGTTAGGGAAGCACGGAATGAAATAGGAATGCGGAAAGAGGGAATAGGCTCTTCAGTGGGTAAACCGGCGGCCTGGCAGGGAATGGGGGCGAACGGCAAGAAGGATTTAAGAAATTAAGAAGAAAAGGGCCAGACACAGTTAGTGGGGTTAGTGGGTGCTTCAGAAGCCTAGCCGGACCACCGAGTAGCCCAACCGATAACGGAGGTTTTCGTGACATCCAGCGGAGTGGTCGCGGGAGGTCCGGACAAGTGTTTGTGGTTGGATAATGACAAAGTATCGCGGAAAGGAAGGTATGATGCCGCGATTGGGAACACTCTTATGAATTTTCGGGTGGGTTGAGATGCAGTGTATGGACTATGTAGGGTATATAATATATTCTGGCGGGTATCATACAATCATGAGAGCTTTGCAGTTTGTATTGGACATGTCAATTCTCTTGTCTCCAAATCAAATATTCCTGTGAGTAAATACTATTACTTTAAATATGTCCTCCAATCCTTTGCGAGAAAGAATTGACAAAACACTGACGGTCCATGTACATATATATATATTTCATGTCCCGGTTGATTCATGGCACATCACTCGTTTCATCAGCCTTAGACGTGTCAAGATAGAACGTGGGAAAGAGGGGGGCCTTAAAGTTGGGCGCAATGCCCCCGAACACGATCGCCACGGACCAGGAATATTGTAATAATATTATTTCTATGTTATACAATTATCAATGCACGGGCCCCGTCTTGCTGACCGAAACATATCTTTCTTTTATTATTGATATTCCCACTGTGATTATTCCATTTAAACACAAATGGGTCTTGTTGTTGTAGCTAGTCAGGAGTCGATATCTGTGATTTGTCCTTTCTTGAGGGCGTAACCGTGCTTATAATATTATGAGCAATAACTAAACCATTGTCCCTGGGAATATGAAGAATCTGGATCCACCTTCTAGCAAGATGGGTATTCGCTCCCCGGGAAGTATTAAGTGAGATCCCCAACTGGCGTAGTGGCCGAGTTGGGAGGGGGGTTGTGAGCTCAGTTTTACCCTCCCAATTCATTATTATTGAAAAAAAAAAAAAAAAAAGAAAGAAAAAAACCAATTTATTACAAGGGGTAGGGGAAGAACAAATCTTGCCCAATGGGAATCAGAAGATTAGAGGCCTTAGCTCTTCTTAATGATGGTGTAGGATAGAATTGGTCCCGCTGCGAGGTGTTATGATATGGTGTGCTGCGCTTATAAGGCGCACTTGGGACCACACAATACTAAATACCTAAGTTAACTCTCTATCTTGTCCCACCCGAAGTGACGAAGGAAAATCTGATCTCAACACCAGATTCTTTTGGTAGTGCAAATCTGGCAGAATCCCCAGTGACACCTCTACTAGTAAATGAGTCAACAGCTTGTAACAGAGGGGGAAGAGAGAGTTTGTTTAAATTTCCTTACTATTGGTGAAAAAAAAAAAAACCCTTGTTTGCACAGTGGGTTGAATATGGATCTTCGGAAAATTGTTTTTTTTGAGGTTATAACCCTTCACCCTCACAGGGCTGGATGCTACGAGTACCGGTATGATATGATGGGTGTTATCATACATGGACCTAGGCTCCCGTTGTGGACGCAACGCATCATGGAATCTGACTCTGAACCATATACCTAGGAATGCAGTCTGCAATCCACGGAGGTATAATAATATTATGATAAGAGGAAAAAAGAGAATCAAAAATCTGAAATAATCACCTCGCTGCTCTTTGTCCGGAGGGGCAACTGCGGATTCCTGGTGCTGCGTGGATTCTTTAGAAATTATGACACTGACTTGGGTTGAAAGAGTAACCATCACCATGGGGCTGCCCTTTCACCATTTCTCGCTTTGCAGGCTAATTGTGCCATCTCAAAAAAAAAAAAAGTCCGCAGGGGGTGACCAACACTTATAAATCCATTTCTCACTAAGTCCTCATACTCACCGACAGGCCTTTGGCTCTTCCTCATGGTCAGAATAAATTGCCGACGCCAGTCATATTTATCAGTGCTCTCGTACCCGACATTCTTGGGCAATCTGTCGTAGTGCTCCGTAATTCCCCCTCCCATGCTGGTGTTGGTCCGCCAGGTCGTTGTACGACCCTGTATGCATCTGGTTAGCCGGGGGACAGATATTACTGAAAAAAGGTTCAGGTTAACGTACACGGCTAGCGAGTTGGTGCGGTCACATAAGGTCTTGTATGATACCCATATGTTTCACTCTGTCTTCCTGAGGGTAGAGTAGTCAGTGTTCGCAAAGCGTCCAGACTGGCCTGTAGATAGCCTGTAGATATGCAGTACAGTGGGGGGTCCAGGTTTTGGTGAGACTGACCCGGGCCTTGTAAGACTGAAGGCTTCTTGGATGCCTGGCGGCGGCGGGCTTTCGGTACATGTTATTTGGTAACAGGTGTCTGAAGATGCCTAGAGGTATCTTCAAATACCCACAGACATCGGCAGATATTTGCAGATGTCTGTCAAAGGGATGCAATATCGAATTTGTCTTCGGCCGGCTCGGGCCTGGGGCGAAGGGAGAAAAAGAAAAACGTTCCGACAAGTTCAAGGCATCGAGGGTGATGTGGGTACTAGGAAATTTCTTATCGCTGGATATACTGCTAAAGTGTAGATAATTTACTTGCACATTAACAATTATTATTTGATTCTCAAGCTATTTTCTTCCACCACTTCAGTATCATTTTGGAACCTCAAATCCCTGGCACTTTTTCCTCACGGCATCTTCTCCACTTCATGGTTCTCCAGGCGTTCTTTGTCCTGATTCTGTGTTGGGAACTGTTTCTTTTTTCCCCTTCTTTCAATCCTGATCATCAGGCTGGATACAGCTGTTCGGGTGGGGATATGGCATCACACCGCGGGTCTGGGCTAAGCTTTAGGCCCAAGGGTCTTTTCACCCTCACTTCCGTAAGCAATTGTGGCGAGGATAACATATCACCCCATTATAGTCATTTAGGTGCAGAGACTGTTGGCACATATGCTAGTGTTACGTTCCATCTATGTCAATATATACAAATTCCCTGTAAACTCCTCAAAATCGGAGCAATCATGCTCGATCACTCGGAAGACTGCAGATATCTATAGTCGGGTTATGCCCAAAGTCTGTACTGACTGACCCCTTGCGGGCACTGAGAGCAGCGTGTGTTCTCACCAGACGTGCGCTCTCCATGAATGCCCGACCCGCTGAATCAAGGATCTCTCAAGCGCAAGGTCTCGTCTGATGGTCGTGGATGTGGTTACTTTTCATCTGTTTATCGCCTAGTATAAGGTAGATCCTGTTCAGCAAACAATAATGTTTATTGGGACGTGAACTATTTGTTCCCATAGTCAGTCGGATGCTACGCCTGGAGGTCTGGTTGGGAAGATGGGGAGGTCTGGGGCAGGCGTCCTTAACTGGAAATAAATTGCTGGTGTTTCAACTGAGACCTATTCCACCGACCTCTTAGGCCCTCCCCTCCGTTGGACTGAGGGATGCCTTTGATAGTATCCTAATTACCGGCTATTTTTCCCTTGCCGGTAGCCGGAAAGGATGGTGGGACCGATGATTCAACTTTTGAGTGCTAGGACTGATGCGTCGGAGTGGGGTGCTGTGGGTAATCACCCCAGAGCCACTGCTAATGATTAAGTTGGGAGCAGGGAAATCGTCAGTGCAGACTTGATCTGTTACAAACGTTCCCAACTCATTAGCGAGTGATAAATCAGGAAGGGGGGCAACACTGTATTAGAGAGGTGGGGAAGCGAAATATCATATTGTTGTATTTATATCATACTGTATCAAATAACGCTCACTTTACAAAAAGGTCTCCAAACAATCATGAAAGAATCCAGTCACTAAAAAGCCATCATCCCGTTCCCCAACTATTCCATAATATTTCCCAAAGCACATACCTACCATAACCATACATACCCCTCCCGTAAAGACTACTGCACTCACCTCAACCAAGTGCGGAAAATAGAGTTTCATTCCGCCACGTTCCACCCCTTAACCCAAAGTGGGGACCATTCCGGACGTCCCAGCGTGATTCTCAATTATTCCAGTTTTCACGATATCGTATATCCCATATCACTCACATTCTTCACCCTTAGGAACGCTTTTTTTTTTCTTTTTCTTCGAAAATGATCACGACTTAACTACCATTCTCCGAAGAGAAAAGAAAAGAAAAGGAAAGGGGAAAAAAAGAAAAAAAGCAGAGCCTACCTACCCCTCCCCAGAATTTCTTGACACCAGTAGCTAATCTAACGAAAAGTATGATACTCAATTTTCTTTTTTCTTTTTTCATTTTTTTTTTTCATACACTTCCACCACACCCACACTTCCCACCGCCAACCCAAATNTAGTCGCTTAAAAGAAGTGTTGGTAGCGGTGAGCACAAGTCTCTTCCGGCTTTGCGGGATTCTCGGGTCGCGAGAATTGGCAAGTCTTTGCGGTCTGATTGGCTGAGATTTGTTTGCTGTGCTAATTCTTCTGTGCGGGGTAACTCACTCACGGTGTCAGAACCTCACGACTCTGGAACTGACTGTAGGTTAATACGCGGGAGGCGAAGCACTTGGGTCACCCTCTATCACTCTTCCTCATAGGAAAGAAAGGTTCGGATTATCGGAGTTAGTTGGTATGGATTATCATCATCGGCTATCGTGGTCACCTTCGACCGCCCCTCCTGCTGCGCTGCCGGAGGGGGTTCGAGAGAGAGTTTTTGTTCGTCCCCGGGTGGGATGTTGGAGGTGTTGACTTCTTCCGCCCCCACGGAGCGGGGGGCCGGGGGGAGGGGACGGGGAGGAGGAGGAGGGAAAGGCAGCCGTTACTGTTTATTCATGGGGTAGGGTTTCTTCGATTCTTCCCCCTTTTTTTCAAGTGGGTTTTAGAATCGGTTGGTTAATCCCCTCCTAACTTAGGCTTTGAAAGCGCACTTGACTTCACCAATTATCTCCAGTTCTTCTCTTCGCGTGGGTATCCCTGCTATGCTCCTTCTCTCCGGGGACATGGAGCGTCGTATCAACTAGGTTTCTGGTCCATGTACTGGACTTGTAAGTCTCCCAAACTTTTACGTATGATATATAGAGCGCCAACACTAATTGGCTCAGCAAAGCATGCCCTCGCCCTTGACGTCGCCCTCGTAATCGCGCACATTCGATCAAAACACTCTAAGAACGCCGTAATCATGGGCCATTCCTCCGGCGGCGGCCTCGCACAATACATTCTTGACAGGGATATGGAGAAACTTGGTGGATTGGTGACCTTAGCAGCAGTGCCCGGATTTGGATCGTAATAGACCAATTCCTCCCCCTCCCCTCCCCTCCCCGGACAGCTACCACTATCTAGCCTAGCTGGCTGGTGCCACTAACGCATACAATAGGATGGGAGTATACCTAAACTGGATAAGGTTCGACCCCTGGTTTCTTATTCGCATATACTGCAAGCACTTTGGTCACCCCCGCTCCCCGCTGTCATCCACAGCCCTCGTGCACAACGCGTTCTTCTCTCGCGCCTTCCCTCTCCAGGAAGTTCGCGAGCTCGAGCGTACGATGCCGGAATACGAGAGTATGAGGTGGACCGTCAGCATGATGACAAAGTTTGTGTCTGCTGAGAGGGTGATTGGGAACATTCTACCTACCCTGAAAGGTGGGAGGAGGGTGTTGGTTGTCGCCGGCGGCGAGGATAAGCTCATGAACGGGGTGATCATGCAGAGGTTGGCGGCGTGGTATAGGGTTGCTTGGGAGAGTATTCGGGGAAAGGGCGAGCAAGGGGTGGAGGAGGAGGCTAGTGCGGAGGTTGTGAGGTATGGGGTTGTAGAGGGGAGCGGACATCATGTTATGAAGGATTGCATGTGGGAGGTGGGGGCGGAGATGGTGCTTGAGTGGCTCGAGGGTCATTAGAGCCTAGGTGGTAGCAGGTGGGGCGGTCGGATAGCTAAGTGTTTACGTTAGTTTGAAGCGTCAGATCAGAAATTGGCTCACAAACACCGCGGCCTACTGGTTCTTCCTGAGTTAACGTGATATATGCCTCCCTCTTGTCAAACCACCCCGTGAGCACTGATTACTACTACCACCGCCATCACCACTATTCCTCTAGATGACCTCAGGCCACCGGAGTAACATCGTTCGCTCATTGTAGTCATCATAACGAAAGGTGTCATAAGGACTCGAATAGACGGGACGGACTATATTTGCTAGGTGGTCTAAATTTTATCCCTCCATAAACGGGGCGAAATACACATCAACAAACACGGCTTCCGGGATAAATAAGAGGGAAGAAAAACACTAGGCATTATTGGGGGAGGCAACTCCGACGTCCTAGCACATGGTCCGGCTGTCCGAGTTCTTACGGCAGCAGCGCAAGTCTACAAAACCTCAGGATGGTACCAAATCTATGATATATAGCTCAAGGACTCCCCGAAGGGCTAGAACGCAATCGAACGAGTGACATCATGTGAACAAGCACACATCACTCGCACCGACTTCCTTGTCCGTCGATACCCTAATCGATAAGCCCCTCAAAAACGGACCTCAAACCCTCCCTACCACCGCCTGGGTAGAACAACCTAGGGCCTACAACTAAACCGGACCGATCATTCCCGGACTGCCAACCTTGTCACTGCCATGAATCCTCAGCTTGTCTTCAAATGGCACAGGAGTAGAGTAAGCTTAGAGAGTGTAGGAAGGAAGGATAGGAAAGGCATGGTCATAAATTCCCTTGCCTTGCTCACAATTCTAAACCAACAGTGAAGGCAGAAGTACTGTACATAAAATGTAATAAGGCCATCCAGATCTTCCCATGGATAACCACACATATCCCCGCTTCCTTGCGTGCTCCCGCGGCAAGAAAGTAAAGACATGTATCGTGGATCGTGGCAACGGCAAAACAATCCACAACGCTCCCAACTCTTCCACGATAAATCAGGACACACTAGCTGCCTCTGTCGGCTCCAACGAATCACATTATTATTCCGACCGGAATCTGTATTCGGGGTCCTGCAAATTCCCTTTCCCTCCTCTTTCTATACACATCGTACCTGCCCTAACTTGTACACACCGATCGAGCCGGGTAAACCTCACGGGAGCGGATGGGTATAGTGGGCGGACCCTGGGGCGGTTAGAAATTCTCGAGGAGTTTTTTTTTTTAAGAGGGAAAAAGGTACACCCGGCTCTGAGCCCGGATATCAGATCCCTTCCCCCCCCTCCCCCCCCCGCTCTTGCGTCCCTGCTTTGGAGAGCGGAAAGTACTGCTTTTCGTTAGCGGGTAAGGCGCAAGTATGTTCGCACCGTCGCTATTCGGGCCCGGTATCTCTTTTCTTCTACTTCCTTTTCTTCCTTTCTTTTGGCCAAACATCTGCTATCATACCCCTACCGGTACAATATTTTGTTTGGGCCTTGGGGTAAGCTTACTTAGGTACTGGACTGTACATATCATACCATAGGCGGAATTTCAACACGTGACCTGTGGCAGGGCCGGG
>PYWC01000020.1:586125-601330 GCA_003182015.1 Tuber magnatum | reverse complement strand
AAAAAAAAAAAAAAAAAACCTCAAAAGGTGAGGTAAGTTAGGTTCATCCCAGACACCACGCTAAAGGTACGATAGAACTGATCGGAGGAGGAGGAGAGCCATAGCATACCAATCCTGAGGAAACACACACTCCTCTCTTGGCGCAGTACTTGTGGAGTGAGAGTACATGATGGCGAGGGGAACCGTGGACAAGGAGGACAGTGGGGTACAAATGCCTCACCAAGTTACCGTCGCAGTTACAAGTATCGTAGGGCGGGCGCGTTTCAGCCGATCGTGAGGAGCCTTGCGTTCATCGCCCGGCCTTACTCGTGCCAAATACTGTGATCCTCTCCTGTGGTACACTGTACTGTACTGTACTGTACTGTATGATACCATATCGAGCCTCGTTGCCTCGGTGAATCAATCGTCGCTGCGATACAGTAGTCTAGGAAACCGTGAGTCAACCAATCGATGCCGCAAGATTCCCGAGATAAATAGCTACTGGAGGACAATCGACAACAACGCAACTCGCTCAGATCGGCCTTAGACTTATCCCCCCCCTCCTCAAACCACCCAAGACAGCCAAGAACCCACGAGTGACACTCCATGACCGCCCAACCTGGGTGACTTCTCCCCTCTACCGTACAATACGATTGCATTCCTGGGCTCGTGAACAACAAGCTTGACTGGGGAGGGGAAAGCAGCCCCAACTACCCCCATCGACACCCCCCCCCCCCCCTCGGCACCTCCTCCCGACCCGCCAACCCAACAAAACCAAGCCAAATCACCCCATGGGGGGATCACCTCATCCCTATTCCAATCCTTGCGTACCGGTGCGGTGCCCTTGATCCTCCTCGCATACATATCCGAACCCTTCATCATTGTCCTTAGAATCGTCCACATATATAAGAGTAAAAGATCGAATTTAACCGCCCCACTTCACCACGCCGACCCAGCGATCCAAGGTGTGCGGACAGACATACCAGGAGGAAGTGGAGAGAGGAAGGGGGGGGAAGAAATGAAATTAAGAAAACGAAACGGTTGCGGGGTGCCTTGGCTAAATTGGGTTTTCCTGTGGGTATCGTGTGGCGCTGCGTTTGGATGGCTTAAGTGGCAGTAGGTTTACCCAGGTTTTCTCCCTTTCTAGGCTTTCTCTAGTGCTGTATGGCACGGCGCAGTGCTACTTACACGCGGCCGAGTTGGGGCTGGGCACCGTGGCCATCTTGGATATATGAGCCGAGTAGAGGCCAATGGCGCTGGGAATCCCAATACTTGATTGGCAGACTGATCAATTTCCATCTTTGATGTGCAACTTCAACTCCGTTACGCGAGTGGTCGGTTCTAGATGAGCGGGTATATCGGTGTTGGTAGTTTACCGTAATTGTACAGTAACTTACATATTCAACGGCAGTTTTAAGCTCCCTGTCGCACCACCATCTATCCGTAATCGATCGGGCGTATTACCTCCCCTTCTTTCCTCTCTTCGGTGATTCGCCTTCTTGCAACATGGATTCAAAGCTGATGTGGGTTAAAGTTATATGGGGGAACATGTGCATTGCGGGTACTCAGCTTTGTGGAAGAAAGTGATACATGTAGATCTATCCACTGTAGTGCGCGAGCTCGTGAATGATTAACTTTGTATGGCGAGTGAAATCGAGATCAGATTCGACCCAACTCGGTTTGTAGAGTGCGGTCGAATCAGGGGGGGTTTTTTTTTGGTAGGTTGTGGTTGGTGAGTTCATGGCCAGAAAAGAACGTATTACTAGATACTATAGGGTATAGGAATAGTGGGGGGAAAGGCTTATAGCTTTATTATTTGCTAAGTATGATCGGGTATCTCATTTTTTGTGGTTTCGTTTTCCTATCTCTCACTTCTTTCTTGAACTGCCCCATAGCAGCACGCCGCTGGATTAAGAGGTGAGTAATATCAGGTGGGATGAGGAGAGTATGTGGGGAAAAGAAAGGGTCGGCATAACTTAACGAAAAGAGAAATGAAGAAAGCAAAGTCCCAGTGAAACAAGGAAATGAAGGTCCTCTCACTGAATCCAGGTTTTTGGTTTTGGCGAGGGGGAAAATCGCGGGGGGCGAAACGAAAGTGAACGGAGCGGACAATAAACGACAAGAAAATTAAAAATCAACAATGCCACCCATTTTCAGCAGCAGGTTGAACACGCAGCCTGCGACTGAGCAACGCCAATGACAATACCAGAGGAAATCAAAGCATGAACACCGACAGAGATGATATGAGGAAAATGACAAAAAATTTAAAACGGAATAATGATGCCATGAAAGATACCCAGATCTTCCTCGGAATTATAACCCTCTGGACACAGCCAGGGGATCTCCCATACCGAATATCGCTTTTGGGGTTCCGTCCCCCTTACGCCCCCAATGTTTTGTACATCCCAGAAAAAACTTTGGTCGTACAGATGAAACATAATCCTTGATCTCATCTTGTTCAAATCACAAAGCTAGTCCAGAGCCGTCTCCACACCATCGATAAAGTTGCAACACCTCCCTCCTCTTGAGCTTCTGGTCTTCCATGTCCTCCGGTGCTCCACGGCCGCGGACCTGGCTCAATGCGCTTCGCATAACTTTTCGGAAATTCCTCTATTATTCCAGTTAGAAGGCCGCTTCCAAACACCCGGATATTCAGGAGGAATCTGTACCTGATATTCAGTGTTGAGCGTAACAACGCATATTTCGTGTGCTCGCACAATCGTTTCGCATGCAGTGATTACAGCGCTGGATGCTTCCCCCTGTAGCTTGTCTGCAATGAGGAGTAGTAGGAAACTACCCTGGAGGAGATAGATGCCAAAGAAGTAGGGCATGAAGCTCAAATCAGGATCGTACTTGAGAACGTTGGAGATGGCTTCTGCTGCCGAGACTGCGTGGGTTGTTGAACTGATGAAAGATTGGGACGAGATCCAGAGGTCATCATCATCTAGCATGCTAATTGGGTCCCATTTTCCGGAAAGGAGAATATGAAGGACGTGCATCACATGGGTTCCATAAGAAACCACAATTTTAGTTTGGATGTCCGACTCAGTCAACTTCACATCACCCTCTTGACCATCCTTTAGATCAGGTCGAAGGTGTGCCGCTTCGTACTGCTGCAAACTCCTAGCATATGTGTCGAGCTGCTGCGTGATGTGTTGGACAAGCAGTTCGTATCCTTCCCCAAATACGGAGGCCCCCTCAGTCCCAGCTTGCCTTATCGTACCGAACCTCGGGCGATTCCTCGCATGGTGCAAGTCCACCACCTCCCCCAGAATCGTCATAAGCGGTAAAAAAAACTCAAATAATCCTGTACCAGTTATCTCAAAAACCGGTCCCATCTGCCGGTGGAGCTGTTGTGGGTGACTAGTGTTGGTCGGGGAGATGGGATGCTGGGCATAGAGATTGTGGGGCTCGTGGGCTCCAAAAAAATCCCCATTCTGCCAAGATGCATCATCGATGGGGAGATAGAGGCCTTCACAGTCAGCGTCGAGCAGGGCAAGAGGCCTGTTGTAGCAAAGGGCCAGATGCCTATCGACAATATAAAGCAGCCACCATGTTCTTCTCCTCTCTTCCCGCTCCTCCTCGCCCACTACCACTCGCCCTACTGCGCCTGCCGCAGCTGCGGGGTGAGAATGTACACTACCTGGACTAGTACCGCTCGGGGAGCGATGTCCATCTAGATCATCTTCACCCATTTGTTCGATCATGCTCTCGTGGGGAGCCTCGCGGTTAAGCTTCAACTCCCGGGCGAGAGTCCAGGCTGTGTGCCACCACCTAAGAGATGCGCTCTTGAACTCACTTGCAGAGATGACGATGCCGAGATGGGCATATGTCAGGACATCGTCCAGAGTTCCCGCCGCGCCAGCACCCTCCCTGCCACCTGTTGACCCCGCAGGGCCGCCACCTAACCCCCCAAGGCCAATGCCGACAGACCCATTTTCGGAGTCCGCAGAAGACCCATGCTGGCCATGTGAGTGCTGAGAGGGTGTAAATGCAACATGCACTAGCGGTCTTAAAAGACTGATACACAGCTCCAATAGTTTCTGGCAAACACGACCTCGCGCAGCGGGCGACACACTCAAAAATGGCGCATCACAGGTCTGTGCGGCAACCCACAGCATGGCACACAGCAGTGCTGGAGATGTGAGCCGAGGATTTGTCGGGTGCAGTACCGATTGCTTGCGGAGAATGTGGGTCAATACATATGGGGAAGCGGGCTGGAATAGGGCTGTGGTTGGATTGGTGAAATACAGATCTAACAAGTCGCATGCAAGAAGTGGCGGTATTATGGTATTGACATGGGGAAGTAGAGGGAGGAGGACCGGATACCTGACACCGGCGGAGAAAGCTGGGCTCGGAGGAGAGGGCAGAGAAAGCCAGGATGGCGATCCGTCTTCCGGGGAGTGGTCGCCAAGGAATCCAGACAGTGGCGACGCGGCGTTTTGGGGAAAATTCATTGGGTGTGTCTGATGCTGTGGGGAGAGGACGAACTCGTTTGCGGGGAAGCCGTTGGTTGTAGCAGACCCTGGTTGGGACATGCCACCATGAGTAGATGGATTAGGGAGCATCCGTGGAGTGGCGCCGACACCGACACCACCGGGTGACTGGTGCTGGAATGGAGACATTCTATCAAAGTGTATGGGCATACCGGTGGGAACGCCTTCATGGTTCAGTTGCATCGACGGGGAATCTGGCGTAGCAAGGTGGTGGTGGTGGTGATGGTGATGCTGATGTTGGGCCGGCAAATGATGGTGGTGAATCTGATGTTGGGACATGTCGTGAAGATCTCCAAGGGATGTCCTGGTACTGGCAGCAGACGAGGAAGGTTTCCTGATCATTCCAGGGCGAGGGGGCGGGGGAAGATCTGATGGCCGCGAGGCCCCGTTGAGGGCATGCATCTGGTCTGTTGGCGAGGTATTACCATTCATCATACCATTCTGATGGGTAGCCGCTGCTGCGGCTGCCGCAGCAGCTTGCTGGATGTCCTTCCGTGAAGCCTTTCCGCGCTTCTTTCTCTCTCGGGCATACTCGCACTTTAGTGTAAAATCTGTCGAATAATTTTAGTTAAAAGGATTCCGGGAAGAAAAAAAACTTGAAAGAACAAGTTATGATGGTATGGCTTTACCCAGACAATGTTGGCAGGGCAATTTCCCATCACATTTCGTTCGTAGCTGGTTGCACTGATCGCACGCTCGACTAATTCTCCTCCGGATAGGACCCAGTGTCGACCCGTTCATCTGCCCTATTCCATTAATTCTTCCGCCGTTGTTTTGGGTCGAATGGTAAGGGCGATGACGTACTTGTTTCGTTGCTTTTTGGGCGGCTGATGCCGAAGGTTGATGCGGCATGCCCCTTGATGGGTCGACATCGCCATTTGAGGATGGCAGTGACTGAAAATGGGAGCTAGGAGCGTACTGATGCATTGCCTGGGAGAGCATCATCTGGAATGTATGATCAGTGGGGAAATAGGGGAAATAGAATGGCCGAATGGAGAAAAAAAATAATATATGGATCAGCTAAAAGTAGTCAACTAGGGTTAGTGGCAACGAGGTCAAAAGGAGAAGTATATTCCCGTCGATTTCTTCAAAACACCGATAGAGAAACAGTTCGGAGGGAGTTGAAGAGAGCAGGTTGGGGATCCCGTTGGCGAGGAGAAGAAAGGCGGGTGGGAAAGGAATTAATGAGTGAACGAATGGATGAGACGAAATGAAAACNGGGGGTTTGGGCGGAAGATATTCTGTGGAGGAGGGAGGTGTGAAAGGCGTAGGTGAGGGAGAGAGGATAATAATTAGGTGTGCTGGGTGCTGATGCAATACGATGCGGCGAACTTTACGCTGGGATACCTACCGGTATATCAGTTATACCGGGGGTGTTCTGGGATTTGTTGCAATGGAGTACTGGATAGCTGTCGAGTGAGCCTGTGTATCTCTAAATACCGGGCTTCGGCTTCACTAATTCACTAATTCCACTTGTTGCCTTCACTCAATCAAGAGCGATGAGGCACTCGACTTATGGCAGCAAGTCCTTGGAAGCAGGTAGTAGTAGGGCGGGGAGGGGACAGTTGGAGGGGGGGACAACAGCTGCCGGCAGCGAGTCCTTCCCCTCCTATGGCTGGACTGTCAGTCTCTCTTCACTCAACCCGGGGGATGGCAGTAGAAATGAGTGGGAGGAGGGGTCTTGTGTGGAGACAGCAGCACTAGACCCAGCCAGGTAGCACCCCAATGCATGAAATGGGTTAGGGTTCGGGGGTGCCAGGTTTGGCCAGCGCAAGGAAACGTTGGAGGAGGAAATAAGGAGTATCATACCGGTACCGGCGGAGGAGAAAAACAAGTAACATGGAACCGACAGAGGAGGGAAAAGGAAGAGAAAGAAAAGGGAGGGATGAAAAAAAAACAAAAAATAAGGAGGGAGAGAGGGTAGGGCAGGGTACTCGTAGAACACATACAGTGCTCTATGTACAGTGCTTCGCTCTCAAAAATACGCACACACACATGTTGTGGGTGAAGGGAAGGAAGGGCAGGCAGGAGAGGAAAGAATGTGGGTATATGTCGTCCTGAATGCAGATGTACTGTACGGAATTCACACGTGCAGGGGACTATCGACAAGGGAGGTTGCTGCGATACAGGAGACAAGGCCAGACATCCACCAGAATGAGGGAAAAAAAACAAAATATATAAAAAAATAAAAAATGGGAAAAAATATAATAAAATAAATGGAGGGAGACGCCAAGATTTTGCTCGCTCATTTCCTACCGATCTTCAAAAAGCAATTATAGGGAATCAATACGCAACCCTGACCGCATGCAAGCGGAAAAAGAAGGGGCAGAGCAGCGCAGTGCTCGAGTACAGTAGAGTACAGTAGCGGTGGACCGCACCGGGTCCTACAGCTCAGGAGAGAGAGTGAACTAGGAAACTTAGAAGTCAAAGGATTTGAAGGAAGAAAGGGAAAGGAGGGGGGGGGGACGGTTATCATGCAAATTTAGTTCTATCATACATAGAAAATCATATCTATGCCAGCGTGAAAGTGAGCTGAGCCTTCACTCTCTGACCCGAACGCTCGGGGTGGAGTACAGTACAGGGGGACTTGGTGATTGGGTGATCGGGCCCGCGGCTTCGCGCATGATAGGTACAGTACAGTACAGTATCGTGGGGGGTGGGGTATTGTGGTAGACACTGTACTCTGGCCCTTCCTCCTTTTTTCCCTTTCTCTGATGCCACAAACAGTGGGTTTTGGTGACCTTTGCGCTGCGATTTTCCCGGTATATATGACATTGAATGTCGGAATGTCCAGGCGCGGGTGCGGTACGGTACTTGCAGGAGGGCGGGGGGCGGAAAGAAGAGAAAGGGGGGAATGTATTATAACAGGAAGAATCCGCTCACCGAGGTCAATCTTTGAACAATGGATGTGGTATCCTACACTACCTCGTGGGTTTTCCTCGTGATTACCCTGTACTGTACACTTCGAACTACTGACGATGTAGCGGGTGGAAAAGGAAACAAAAAACTAACAAAAACTAAAACGGACCCCTTCCCGGTAGGGACAATTGTTTAGTAGGGTGTCGAGGATACTCGCCTGTCAGCGGCGTCCGCGCTTGGGAGTTGAGGTAAGAGGATTGTGAGAGGCGTTGTACCGGTAGTCTAGGTCTTCTCCTGATAACTCTGCTTGGTCAACGACATCGGAATGGTTGTATAATTCCTCCTCTACTTCGGTCTGTCGAGATCCTTAGGTTCTAGATGTGTATTTCCACTCCATGATTTACCGTACTCTAGCCCCTTACTTATGGTAACACAATGGGGGAGGATCGACTAGCGGTATGTATGATACTAACGACCGTAATCGGTCTTTTCACCACTTCAGGACGGAGTCGTTGAATTTCCGTCACACTTCCTCGCGCTTTCCTCTTCTTGGTGGCCTTAGCCGGATCACCGATATCTCTCTTGAGTATACGAAAGACGACCGTATTTCCTATCCCTTGGGAATAACGTACGGGCGGATGGTATGATAGGAAGCAAAACGAAAGTGAGGGCTCGGAGTGTGTAGTGGTCGACAAAGGACGGACAGAACGTATCACACCCTATGAGTGATTCAGCGTCAGTCTGGGCCTTTCTTGCGAGTACACCCCAGTATCATACAACAAAGTAGAGCCACTCGCATCGGTCAAGGGCTCTCACAAAAAAATTGCAGTCTAGCCAATGAGGGTGGGGGCATGATACCCTAGCCGGCAGGCCGGTTAGATCTCCTCAAACATAGTTAAAGAGACTAGTATGATATGCTATCATACAAAGAAAAAATCAGGGACAGCAACGGTTGAGACGACTACCCGCCAAACTGAGCAGGATCAAGAGCACAAAATAGAAATGGAGGATGAGAAAACCGCAGACGCAATACAATATCTCGCTTCCGCATCCTTCCTGCACCTTTTACACTCACACCAAGGGAATCCTGGGGGTGGGAAAAACGCACCACTCCAAATGGGAAAATCACTATATAAAACTGTGGAGAAGGGTCACATAGTGGTGAAAAGCTACCGATGAGAGGCAGGGAGATAGGTCTTGGCCCCAGCTCCCCTGGCCACAGTGACTTGGGCACTCATAGCCCCACCGGTCGTAGGTGGTTGTGATAGAGGGCAGGAATCTGGGGATGGACTAGTATCCGCGATGATAAAGAAAAGCACATCATACAAGAAACACTAACAGTTTGGCTGGGCGGTCGGATAGTGCTACCTGCCTCCAGAAACTTTTTTGGGGAGGGTCCCTAACAGGGCTCCAGGCCGCCCTACTGTTTCTCTCACTCGAAACGACCCCAGTTTCTCACGGCGGGTTGAGCATGCACTAGCTATTAAACGCTTTCCCTCCCTCTTCCCTCTTCCCTGGGGGATCTAAATGTTTTCATGTGGCTAAATCAAGCTAGTGATCGGCTAGAGAATTTTTGCCTGCAAGCTTTCTGGTAAAGGAGGTGTTCCCCGCTGGCTTTGATCTTTCTCTCCCTTTCCCCTGCCCCCGCTTTTTTTCTTCCGGCGGAGTGAAAAATACTGCGGTAAAACTAATGCAACTTGGCCCAGGGAAAGTCCAACAGGCCATAATAGAAAGGATTGTACCTCATAGTGCCAAAGGCGAAAAGGAAAGGGAACGAAAAAAAAAAGGAAGCCGTCAAAAGGAGTCAGCTAAGCTATTGATTGAATTCGGTTGGTACCGGAACTTCGGAAAAATCGCAAAATGGAGATGGCGCAATGGCACACAATCTGAAGGTTGAAACTTTGAGTGAGGCCCCGATGCCTCCTGCCTAATTGAGTCGAAACCCACTTCGGCGCATCCTTCGTAAGGCGATATACGGTGTGTGTGATACCTGTGAACGATCCCCCTGATCGCAAGGCGAGCGACATTTTCTGGTGATCGCTGACTTCCTTTTGGCGGGGGTCTCTTTATTCATCATACGAGTACTGTACTGTACAACGCCGTATACGTCTCGCGCTATTTGAGGCTGCCGCCCCGGTGTTTCTTGATCCGATTGCAATTAAAAAGAGGGTGCTGATGCTGCCTTTGATGCAGTATGAATAGTGTAGAAAAACAAAAGGCGGGCTGGAGAGGACCGAAAAACAGGAGGAGCCCAATGAGAAACTTAGTACAGAGGGACTGTGGCTCCGGGTTGGAACGTTTGGAGCGATCTGGTAATATATTGCGGTACGAGAGGGCGTTCATTTATTGATTTCATCATAGAATGGGATTGAGGACGAAGAATTTGATGATTCTATGCCTGTAAGTTCGCATATATATCCCAAAGCTTCTCTAAGGTCTATCGGGATGATCGCACTGGAGCGCCATCCGACCGATACACTCCCATCACTCCCTGCACGGCCAGGAGTTCGCACTATGCATCCCCGTGATGCACCAAGAGTGTTTCTCCTTTGTGTGGTTCTACTACCACCAGGGATAGCAGGAAGGACTATCCTGGCAGAAAACCCACCCCCTCGTCGGACGAGCGAATGGAACTGTCAATATTTTGTTTATCCGTGCACGGTTGGAGGGCTCTAATTCCTGTGGGGCAGGATGGATTTGACGGCGGCGAGAGAGACGGGAATTTGCCCCAATTCCTCGAAACCTTGAGAGGGAAGTTCAAGAAGTGGTGATGACGCCCATTTTGGGCGAGAGGGAAAAAATGGGATACGAGTACGGTAGGAGGTGGTTAGGGTGGATAGAAGGGCAGGGGGGGGGGTGTGTTCGGGCAAAGACCCTGCGGAAAGTTGGTAACCCTTCTCACCTCTTACCGTATTCCGAGCAATAGACTATACAAGTAGTCGGTAGGGGGTGTTCGAATACAGGGGTTAAGCAAATGTATCGCTAGTAGTCTGTTCGTGTTGGAGGGCCCATTCTAAATTCGCGGTCCGATGTTCGGGTACTGTATCATACCTCTTGAATGTATATTACCTGTACAACGGTCCACAGGAATAAGTGGGCTCTGGACCGAAGCCCTAGTTTATTAGTCCCTGCCTTTAGAGAAACATATTCAGGTACCGGATTGTATCCCATCTCCCAAACCTTTTTTCCTTTTTCCATAGATTTTTTGCTTGCAGTCTTGTCCGTCTGTCGGCCAGGCCCCGTACTTTGAGCTCCTCCTGAAGCGAGGTGGAAAAAAACTTCCAAAAATCGGACGGATGGAAGTAGCGCTGATAACAAAGCACTGCTTTTTATTTTTATTTATCTTTTTAAAAAAAGAATCAAAAAAATGGGCTAATCAGCTTGCCTGCAGGGTGTTCTGATCAGGAAGGCGTTTTGATAGGCTCCGATAGCCCAGGAGCGAGATCTTATGCGGTGAATTAATGGAGGCGAGGCACCGCGTACGGTATCGTAGTTGTGCTGTGCTGGGTGTAACACCATCTCTACTTGCACAGTACAGTACCGTACTCCCCCGCCTCCACCTCCACCTCGATTCTGCATGCCTTACGGCAGTTGATCAAGCCGTGAACCAGAATGCATATCGTTTGCGTTTCCTCAGGAGAAAGGCTTTCGAACTCTGTTACTTATCGGTGGGTCGCAAGCCACTGACTTTTTTAGGGGATAGCACAAGCACGATTGTACGAGCATGATACTGCAAGAATCTGCGATACTAAACGAGCAACCCGCACGAGAATTTGTGTCGGCTTCAAACTGTTTCGTTTACTTTTGTTTAGCCTGGTTAGTTTTTTTAATATCCTGTCTCATGCTTCCTAACCCCTGCCTTCCCGAACCCCAGACACCGAACTAGGTATCATAGCAGCGGTGAGGGGATGAATGATCAATAGATTAGACGGTTCGTCCGCACTTTTTGCTTTCCTAGGAGACGCACTACCGTACTTGTACAGTACGGCGCGGTACCCGAGCAGAGTGAACCAGCTTGCAAAAGAATTAGCAATTATAGATCACTATAAAAAGAGCGGTACGGTAACAGGGATTAAGTGAAAGATGATTGGCTCGGTCGGCTAATCATTTAATCTACACGTATTTGCTTGCCACCTGAACAAGAGTTAAATAAGAGAAAAGGAGGCATCCAGGTCAGACACGTTTCTGAGGATGGTTTTCCATTATTTCTTTCCTCCTTTTTTTCTTGTTCCCTTTCCGGGTGGCTTGGGGGCAGGATCTCGGTATCTTGTTCGCAATATATTTGACGGAGGCGCAGGACCGGTAAGCGCCGTCTTTGGTTGGTTGGTTGGCCTAGCAAGTCGATTCGGCTAGTGTAATACGGTAAGTTTGTGAACGCTATTGCGGTACTGTACTGTACTCGTACAGTACTACAATTGAGCACCGGTACTTGCCTCACCTTTCGTCCCGAAAAAGAGAGGCCGGGGAAAAAAAAAATCCTATCCCTTGGTTCGTATTCGCGGAAGCGAGTTAGTACGGTACTTGAAGGCACTAGAGATGCACTAGACATTTCAGGATATCAACAATCATACTTGAGAGAGGTGAATAGAACTTCCAGCCAGCAAATACAGTCATCTAAGTCAACTTCCAGGTCACCCTCTGTACTCTGTGTTATCCAAACAGTAGGTTTTGGAAACATGCTGCATATTTTATGAAAGGTAACAGGCTAACCTGATTCTGGTAACAGATAGCAGACTCATATCAGGAACACCCAAGTCTTGTAATTTTTGACCTCAATGAACCTGATCTACTACTACTGGCACTGGTGCCAGATGTGAGCCTTGAAGAGTCTGAGGAGAAAATAGAATTAGTCAATAATAGATATGTTGACAGCTGGGATGAACATAAGAGGGCAGGTAAAGGGGAAGTGAAGATGAGCCTGAGAGTACAGACAGACTCAGAGTCACTGCAAGAACAGCATCACACTTATTAAATCAAGAACTACCCCAACCACTCCAGTTTCTTCCATTCAACTATTCTGCCCCAGAGCATGCCCGCGAGGTTATATTACTTTCCAACTTTCCATAGCATTTTTTAATGAGTGTAGACTAGAATAGTCTCTGTATGTACAGATGTTCCTGATTGAGCCAGTAAAGCAGTGGAGGACCCGATACAAGAGAATAAAGTAGTGGAGGGTCCTGTTCAATTGAACTGGAGGCTAGTACCAGCTCTATTTTTTCAGTTATTCATTATGGATGCTAAGTTTGAACTCATGGTGATTAATACGAATTTGTATGCAATATCAAAAGAAGCTAGAGAGTCTGGTCACTATTGGTGGAATACATCAGTAGGAGAGCTGATGATATTTGTTGGCTTGTTAATATATATGGGAGTTCATAAGGCGATAAGGGTAGGACTGTATTGGAAAAGGAGTGATAAGTTCCCTTACTATGAAATTACCCAGTCTATGTTACAATTTTGATTTGAGCAACTCAAAAGATACTTCCATATTGCTCCAATTTCAAATACCAGCCAGTTGAGTTCCAGCTAGCAACAAGTATGCAGAGAGTGGACACATAAGCTGGAACCTCTAGCAAGCAATTTAGAATAGAGATTCCAGTCATATTTCCTTCTAGTAACTAATATAGTAATTGATAAAATGATGGTTTAGTTTACCAGAATATCAGTTCATACCATGATGATTTGAGTGAAGCCTATTCCACAAGGATTTAAGATGTTAGCCCTATGTAAACATGGCTATACATATGGTTTTATGTTTACCTCCTGGGTAGATAAATTTTCAGATCTACACAGAAACCTCTATAATGGGCCCAGTTAGTAAACTCTTTCTCCTAACTTATCAGCTGTATTTCAGCTGATAATGTTGCTTCCTTATTTGAATTATCGATTTGTTCTCTACTGTGATAATTACTTCTCAAATATTCCCTTATTTAAAGTCCTCCAAGAATATTCTATTGCTGCTTGTAGGATAACCTGACCAAATTCAGCTAAATGTCCTTCTATTTTGAAGTTCAACAAGCATACTTCTTGGCTTTCTTAGAATACTTTGTCAGGAGTAGTTTCTAGTGATATTCTTGCAATAGTTTGGCAAGGTGAAAATCTTGTTCGATTCCTCACTACCTACCATGAGTATACCCTAGAAGATAGAAACTACACAACCTGAATTCACAAATGACCCCTTATTACACATTCAAATACTGAGCTTGTGAGTGCTAGCTGGGGAGATCAGAGTATATGACTATTACACATATATCTTATATCTATCAACTACAATGACTATACAGGTGGTGTAGATATTGCAGATCAATTGTAACATGTTCACACCTAGGGTGCTAATCACACTTCGAGTACTGTAGTAACAGGTGGCCTGCTTGCTGGGCAAGAGGCGAGAGCTGTATAAGCTAAAGGAGGCTCTGAAAGAACGTAATAGGAGATTAAGAAGTAACTGTTCAACTAAGTATATTAAAGATACTGTCAGTTGAAGTCTGCTGTTTCCATTGTAGAATCAGCAGTGTTTATATACAAGTTCTTACTCATCTCCAGCATGAGCGATAACATAGTCCCTTTCAAAGTATCTAACAATACCTTTAAAACATAGCAAGTATCAAACGATACTATCAAATTAAATATAAAACATTCAAAGTATCAAGCGATACCTTTGAAACGTAACAAGTATTAAACGATACTATCAAATCAAACATAAAAGATTTAAAGTATCAAGCAATACCTTTGAAACATAACAAGTATCAAACAATACTATCAAATCAAACATAAACTATAACCTAGTACCTGTACTGGTTACATTCCCCAAAACAAAACAACTGTTTAACCCAAAACAAACTAATAATCCTGGAAATCAAAATTCTCAAAGAAATCCTGCTTACTATAACCTTCCTCCACAAGGAAATCATCACCCAACATGTAATCAGACAATAAACAAGAAGCACAAACAGCAACTTTAACAAAGAAACCACTCTCATACCAGGGCATGTCACAGTAGTCCCACACACTGACATTGTCCTCACAGGTCACTCACACCATCCCACATTCTTTGCAGTAGGGACAGTAAATTTTAGAGCAATATTCAGGTAATAGGATAGTACCACGGTTTACTAAGAGTTCCACAAGCTCATAGTGCTGCCCTACACTAAGTTCTACATAGTTTGACATTGTTATAGTTTTGGATAGAGAGGTGTTAGGTTCTGGAAGTAGTAGTCAAGTGCTGTGTCCTCCATTGCTTCGTCCTTCTCGCTAGTCGATTCGAATTCGCTATCAAAGTAACCAGCCCAGAGGGCTTCCTTTGCTGGTCCTTCATCGATTTCTTCTCCTAACTGGTGGGTATCAGGCATCTCTGATGACCAGTACCTTGTGGCTGGCCTGGCGATTCCTATCGAGATCTGTTGAATATTTGGTGGTATTCCTTTCTTGTTGTGCTCCCACCATTCCTTCACCAGCTCCATGCTGTGCTCAAGGCCTTCCAGAGGTTCCCAGCTGTCCTCACTCCATGGATATCCTCTCCACTTCACTAGGAATTTGTTATCATTGTATTGTTTCCTGTGGTTCAAGATTTCCTCACGTTCCTACTCTTGGTTCTCTTTCATTAGGATTGGGGTAGGGTGAGTATGGGCTTGTCCAGGGAATCTTTGCTTGTTGTTTGGGTGGTGTAATGGGGACACCTCTAGGAAGATGGATCCTAAGGTTGCGACTGTACCGTACAACTTCAAACATATCGCCAAAAGTTTACACAGATGTAAGAGTAAAGTAAACAGTAAAACTTAATATCGTTAAGCCTGACGCTTCACTCAATTAAGGTCTCGAGAGGATTGATTGTTGGAGTAGGAGAGTTCTCGCATAGACTTTCAGGTAGTTTT
>PYWC01000020.1:539735-571263 GCA_003182015.1 Tuber magnatum | reverse complement strand
TCGGGTCTCCATAGGTCAAGTACTTACTTGCCTGCAGGTTCCTACCAGTTCGCCTCCTGGCTCCCTGTATGGGTATAGGTTCCGCCTGCCATAGCTCATATATGCTGGGTCGTTACAGGTGGTAGCATTTTACTGAGGTAGCGTGGAAGGCACCTATGTCCTTTCGATAGGTTTTTCCATCCATCTTGACTGTGTAGTTCTTGGTAAACGTATAGAATTCTAGTACTTTGAATGGTCCTCACCAGTGAGGTTGTAGCTTGTTGCTCCTCCCAGATATCGATGCAAATAGTGCTACGTGCACCAAGACCAACTCTCTGGCTGCTATAGGTTTGTGAGGTCTTCTGTGTTGTGCTGCTGTAGTTGCACTTTGGTGTCTGGCTTACTTTACTGCTCGAAAGGCTAAGTTTCGATCGATCTGGTGCCGGTTGAGGTAGTCACCCAAGGTCGGGACTGCTGAATCCTCGAAGAGGGTTACCGGAAGTAGGAGGTAATTGCATCCATACATTGCCTTGTATGGTGACGTGTTGAGGGTTTCGGAGAAGCCAGCATTCAGGTATGCTGCGAGGATAGCGAGGAGGGATTTCCAGTTCATCTGCGGTCTGTTGACCATGTTTCTCAAGCTGGTTTTGAGGTCCCAGATCTTTCGCTCAACCTGTCCATTAATTTCATGGTGATCAGGCACCGCTGTGATGTGTTCAATTTCAAGGCATTTGCATGTCTGCTTCCACCAGTTACATTTGAAATGAGGGTCTGCATGACTGATTATTGACAGAAGATGGCCATGAGAGGTGAAGATGTCACATTCCAGGAGATTCATTGTTCCTTCTGCTGTGACTCTGGTGCTGGTAGGTATGAGCCACACATAGCTGCTTAATCAATCCACTGCTACCAGGACAAGGTCAAATCCATTTGACTTGTTGAAAGGTCCTGCAAAATAAATGGCGATTGATTTGAACACCTCAGAAGCTGGATCAAGTATTTGGGTCCTTCCTTCTAGTCTGTGGGTTGGTTCCTTATTTGTTTGGCAGGTGTCACATTGGTTTACATAATTGCGAAAGTCCTTCCTCATCTCAGGCCAGTAGACATATTCAGTTGTGTATCGGAGGTTTCATTCTGCACTGTAGTGTCCTTTGTCATGTATCTTATACATGACATATTCTTGCAGGGTCTTCCTATTGAACACCAGTCCTTTGGGAATGAAGAGGCAGTATTCACCATAACGGGTCCTCATGTATAGCATTCCATCTGCCATGTAGGCTCCTTCCAGATCTCCTTATCCAGCATGCCTCATAACATGAGAGTAGATTGGTTCATGTCGGTATCCAGATACCATCTGTTGTCGGAAGACACTCTGCATTTCACAAGATGTATCGATAATGTCCTGTTCAACTTCAATCTGTTGCGCTCTTGTCGTAGTCTGTCCTGTATCTTCTTCTTCTTCTTTGACATCACAGAGGGTACGGCGGTAGGCATCTATCAGGGGGCGTACTACTGAGATAATTGGTTCATTGTTGTAGATGCTAAGCGATCCTCTATACAGGGGGTCCGCTGCAGGTAGTCCCAGTAGGCTTGACGGAGGGGTTGCCCTGTGGGTTTCTATTGCTGGGATAGCAAGGTGTCATTGTGGCTGAGGGCTTAGGAGAGTTACTGGAGGTTGTGTCAGTTCATCTGATAGTGCTGCTACCGCTTGGGATATAGGTTCATCCCATTCAGAGCCATATTCAGTACTATCCATGGAGGGGAGCTCATCTTCCCCTATCTCGGGTTGGAGGCAAGTGTGCGGTCCCCAAAACCGCATGGAGCAAGCTGGAGAGGTAGGAGAGGTTTTGTGAGCTATCAAGGCCAGTGCTATAGAAGGATCTTTGTAGGAGGTTGAGTCAGAGATATCATCATCCTCAAGGATGTGATCAAGGACGAGTAGTAGAGTCTGGTTATCAGAGTCTTCAAAGATGCAGGAGAGTGCATCTGCTAAATAGTTCATTCGTCCTGGGCTGTACACCACCTTTGCACCATATTCACTTAGCTCACTGATCCAGCGAGTCCTTTTTCGGCCAGGGATCTGGTCAGTCTTCAGGTTTACCAAGGGTTGGTGGTCTGTGATAATAGTAAATTTGGAACCCATAAGCATGTGGTTGAAAACTTGGAGCGCATCGATCACTGCTAGTGCCTCCTTGTCTGTAGTACCATAGTTGATCTGTAAGTTTGTAAACTTCTGACTGTGGAGTGCCGCTGGGTGGGCTGTTTCATGTGTTGGCCCCTGGCCAACCCATGCTCTGACCCCAATATCCAAGGGATCGGTTATTAGCTATATGGGGTCTTCTGAGTTATAATTTATCGGTCTGATCACCTGTGCTTGTTTGATCAGTTCTTTGATGTTGGATAATGCTTTATCATATGTGTCAGTCCAGACAAACTCTGCTTTGCCTGTCAGATCCGTAAGGGGTACCATGATAGTAGCATGGTATGGTAGGAATTGTGTGATATAGTTTACCAGACCCAAGAAATGCTGTAGTTCCTCCTGGTTTCTTGGTGTGGCCCATTCCCCGATCGAAACCAGTTTCCCAGGGGAGGCATGAATCCCTTCATTGTCTATAACATGTCCTAGCACTTCCAATGATTTTGTAAATAGGGTTAACTTCTCTCTGCTGGCGTAAAATCCTGCCTGCCGCAATCGCTCACAAACCCTTCTGATATGCTATATGTGCTCTGTTTCTGTGTCCAAATAAATAAGGACATCGTCAATATACACTCACACAAAGTGGTGTAGAAAGTTACTGAGTAGATCCTCCATTATGTGCATAAAGGTAGAGGGTGGATTCATGTCACCTTGCAACATGAGCTTGCTTGCAAATTCGCCAAAAGGGGTTTTGAATATATTGAACTTCTCATTTCCGGGATCAACTCGGGTCTGGAAGAAGGTATCACTAAGATCAATCTTGCTTCAGAATCTTGCCCTTCCCACAGCTTTCAGGATCTGTGTCTGATTTGGGATCGATGAGCTATTCATGACCATGTTGTTATTTTGTAGTATCAAATCCACTAGTGGTCTGATCCTTCCAGCAGATTTTGGCTGAACAAACATGGGTGCTGCTCCTGGGGATTTGGTCCGGTAGATAACTCCAGTCCTTAATTTCTCATTTCTCCAATCACCAAGCCTTCCTTTGTATACTTTAAATATAGCGTATGTCAGTTGGTTGCAGAGGTCAGTTGTATCTTTTAGGCCAATGTGGTGGTTCACCTTTCTAAGGGGCGACAAGGTCTCTGGAATCTTCTTTGGGAATACATTTGCAAACTCGGTTAGGATTTCCTCCTGTTCAGTTTTGCAAATTGCCGCTCTGAACTCTGCACTTGTTGGTTTCCATAGTACTCAGACCTTTTTCTCAGGGAGTTCAATTACTGCTTCACCACATCAGATAATGGCCCTGTGCTGGGTCAGGAAAGGCATTTCTAGTAGTGCATCATATTTCGCCAAATTCCCAACCATCATCCTTTGGTTCAGTAGCCTATGTAACACCCCAGCATATATGGGCTATGGCAGTCGGAACCTTCACCCATACAGATAGCCAGGAGGTGAACTGGTAGGAACTGGCAGGCAAGTAAGTACTTGATCTGTGGAGACCCGATGGCCCAGGCTCCGAGATGAACAGACTTAGCTGGCCAGGTACTTAAGTACCTGGGTACACCCGGGAAGTGGTGTCAGCGTACTTAGGGACCTCCGAATAGGCAGTTACTCAGCTAGGCTGGGTAACTGGAGAAAGGTCAGGAATGTCTATCTCCAGCAATGGGATAGACAGGGTAATAGGGAAAAGTTATCTTGTCCACCAGACAAGGTTACCCTACCCTCAGGATCAAGTTACCCTGCCCAAAGTCCTGGGTTACCCTACCTTTCAATATGAAGTCCCACGGGGAGTTTGGAAAAAATGACTAGAATGTTTGTCGCGCGAAGCCATGCATAATACTGGAATCTGGGGTTCTGGGAGATGCTATTGGGCGAGCTACACAGCTCCGAAGAAGCTGTAAACTGGAGACATTATTCCTATCATACCTCTGCGGCCCCGCCTTGAGGCCCGGACGTCATGGGCAACTGGTTGCATAGTTGTGTGCAGTCTAGCAAAGAAGGATCTTGGGAGACCTGCTTGCAACACCGTATACGTTGCTGCCGTCTGGTCGACCGTAAGCTGTTTGCAGGATATATAAGGGGGCATAGGGTGGAACGTGAAGTACCTCCTCCAAGTTGTGCGGAGTAAAATGGACCAAAACCAACGGAGTTAACAGGAGGTAACCATGGGGGTCATGAAGGTAGTCCAGGGTGGTGCTGCGGTGGCTGCGAGAGTTTTACACCTACCAAGCCCAAAAGTGTCTCCAACGCCATAGGCTCTGAAAGGGAAGTGCGGAGACTCTGAAAGCATGATTCCTACTACAGGTAAGGTGGATCCAAGGTAGGGGTCTTGGGTAGCGCCCATTGGTCTCCTTCTGGATTACCTTATTCTGCAGAAGACACTGGAAGCCCGAGAACCGTAAATAGTAGACAAATAAACCGCTTACAGGAGCTTCCAGGGCCAAGTAGAGATCAATGCATATAGGAAGGGTGTTATAGATAGTCTAGTTCATGCTGCGTCTTGACTGTTAGCCACTGGCAAGATGCCGATGTGCAGAAGCTTTCACTCCGGTGGGCTAAATGGAAATGCACCGCAGAAACGATAACTGCACAAGGTGAATGCCGACTAGAGTGTGTCGATAGATGCATGCCCGAAGGGTGTACCAGGAGACATGTTGGACCACCCTTAGCGGAGAAGGGTGTGCTCGAATAGTTGGAGTAAACAGATGGGGGAGTTTCTGGCATAAGATAAAACTACCAAAAAGTCTATACGAGAACTCTTCTACTCCAACAATCAATCCTCTCGAGACCTTAATTGAGTGAAGTGTTAGGCTTAATGATATTAAGTTTTACCGTTTACTTTACTCTTACATTGTGTGAACCTTTGGTGATAAGTTTGAGGTTGTTCAGTGCAGTCGCAACCTAGGGATCCATCTTCCTAGTGGTGCCCCCATTACAGCCTAGCCAAACCAGGATGGATGGTTACTTCACAAGTCTTATGACTTGTTGATCATGATCCCTTCATGACTATGTTCACAGTGACTGGTGTTTTTTTCAGGTGAGTTGAGATGTCCTGGGTTGTAACGAAGGTATTGTTAATGGTGTCTGCGCCCACTGCACCTGTGTCAAACAATACCCTCGCACGTGCACTATTAATCAAGATTGTTCCTTTCAGTGCTCAGTGGAGGTGTAGCGTACGGGCTGGGAGGGTTCGATAGCACCCAACCTCTGTCTCCACATTGGCTGAGTTGATCTCTACCTCCTTGAAGTCCTGTATCGCTATCTGGTTTGTTGAGGTTTCAGTCTTGATCTGACGTTTGGTGGAGCATTCTCGTGCCATATGTCCCTTTTTCCCATATTCAAAGCATTCTCCATTCTCCTTCCGTTTCTGGTTGGTATTCCTGGGTATTCTCTTCTGGGCTGATTTTGTCTTTCTTTCCTGTTGATGTTGTTTTTCTCACAGTTTTCCATCTCACTTTGCTGCACTTGGCTTGCTGTAAGTGCCAGTCTCATACAGGATGGCATCCTGGCATTCTGCATTCGCGATGATGACATCTATGTCATCATTATCTCGTTCCATTGGTTCTACCACTTGTCTATGTCGAGTATCCACGGCATCATAGAGTTTTCGCTTCAGTGCATAGTTGTCGACTGTGAGTTCCAGCATTTGTTCTCGGTACATTAGGAGCTCTGTTGCTATCCTTGTGATCCTTTCTGTTATGCCATTCTGTACTTGCTGAATATTGTTGAAGGCTTTGTATAGTTCTTCTTGGTTGCAGCTTGACTGGAATTGTTTCTGCAGATATTCGAGAACTGTCTCACCGCTGATGTAGTCTCTATCATCATATTCGTTCATGTATTGGTAGTATGCTTCCAAGGCAGCTCCTTTGCAGAAAGCCCCAACATAGAGTCCTGTTTCCTTCTCAGCTGTCTTGATCCCTTATGTAAGTAGATACTGGTGTATCGAGGTTCCCCATCACTTAAATGCTTCAGGCTTGAGGTCATTCCCCTTCCCACTGAACATCTCTGGTGGTAGTAACTTTATCTTAGGTTTCTTTCCTGGCTGGTCATCAGTGCTACCAGTTGGGGATTCCAGTGGAGGTGGTGAGCCTTCTGAGCTAGACATATCAGATTCGCTTTCCTCGCTTTCACCGTCCTCAGTTCCGGAGGGGTTCTTTGGTGATAGTGGGAGTTCTTCTGATGTCTTAACTTGTTCTTCTTTAGGTTGTTCTAATGTTCGTGAAGCCTGGTCCTTCGCAAGCTACCTGGCAGCTTCATCAGTGCCAGACTCTGCCATGTCTCTTGGCTCCTTGGGTTGTCTGGAGCATTCTAGTCCTTCCTGTGGGACTTGCTTCCCACTCCTCATCCTGAGAGGTTCAATAGTGTGTACTGGCAAAGCCAACTGCCATGGGTTCTGCTGCTTCCAGCTGCTAGTGTTTCTTGATGGACATCTGTAGGTTGATCAGGCCTCATCCAGGTACAATATTTGTAACCACTTGCTGAGGTTAAAAAAAATGTAATGTGTTCACACCTAGGATGCTAATCATGCTTTGAGTAAGATAGTAACAGGTGGCCTGCCTGCTGGACAAGAGGTGAGAGCTGTGTAGGCTAAAGGAGGCTCCAAAAGGGTATAATAAGAGATCAAGAAGTAACTGTTCAACCAAGTATATTAAAGATACTGTTAGTCGAAGTCTGCTGTTTCCATCGTGGAATCAGTGGTGTTTAAATACAAGTTCTCACTCATCTCCAGCATGAGCGATAACATAGTCTCTTTCAAAGTATCCAACAATACCTTTGAAACATAGCTAGTATCAAACGATACTATCAAATCAAACATAAAACATTCAAAGTATTAAGCAATACCTTTGAAACATAACAAGTTTCCAACGATACTATCAAATTAAACACAAACCATAACCTAGTACCTGTACCGGTTACATCAATGGTGTAGCTACTACTACACTCAACTTTCAATTTGCGATAATTGGTTCTCTTTATTTTTTTAGCTACTTGATACTTCAATTATAAATTCCTTTCTCTTATCCCAAGTTTATTTTTCTACTCTTAATCTTTCATCTTTCTCCTCAATCTTAGCCTCCTTTTCAGCCATTTTCTTCTCTTTGTTCTCATTATCCTCTTACTCTTTTCATAACCCAAAGCGTAAATCATGGTCTAATCATGGCTTTTACTGTACCCACCTTACTTGGAATTTAGTTCTTAAAGGATTCCACCATTTACGAATCTTTCAAGGATCTGCTATTAATCCTGATCAGCATATTTGGCTAAGAGGACAGCCATTTTCAGGCAACTGCTCTCAAAGCCAAGAGGCTAGTTCTTATGTTACAAAGAATTATGATCTGAGTTCATGCTGTCTTATACTTGTAAACCACAGTCTCAACAAAGCTCCCTGTGCTAAGAACTACTGCCTCTTCTACCACTACCTCTCAAAAAACCAAGAATTAGTCTGCTTATTCCAGGATCTATGTGATCTAAATGGACATATCTGTCACAAACAGTGACAAGGGAGGAAGGTTTCTTATATCATGGAAGACTCAGAACAGACTGTTGGGAGGACTGAGTAAGACTAACTGGTAAGGCTTACCGGCAAGGCAGAATAGTTAGGCTTTCGTACCATGACTTATATTACGGTTATGGGGTCTTGCACCACTCACAGTTGTGAGTCATTGGCATGTTATGATTGGTTAATACCTTTGGATAACTTGCAATTGCAAGGTCATATGATGTAATGACTTTCACACATGACTTGGTTAACAAGTCATGGGTCTCATGCATGTAATACACTTAGTGCACATGACTACAGCAGGTGACTCAGGGGTATAAGTCATAAGGCTAGGGTTGGCATGAAGAGCAAGTATAAAAGAGGTCACTAGGACTGAGGAGGATGAGCTCTTCATGCTATTATCTTTGTATCTTCTTACCTATAACTTTATCACTCTACTCTTTGCCTATGTGGCTCTGCTGCGCACCTACCCTTAGAAGTGAGTCATCAGATAGGAGTCTTGGGTGCTTAGCTATCCGACTCAGAAGAAGACGTGTAGTCTCGAATGTTCGAGACTAAGGTATCATCATCCGTGTAAGGGAAGTGCTAACCAGTAGGAATTGTTACAGTATCTGATACACTAATTTTCAGTACTTCTTTTGCAAAGTGCCCTTATGTAAAACCTTTTGTATGCAAAAGTACCACGATTCTGGCAATTTTCACTAGGCATCTGCAGCATTTATTTTGTTCTCTTTATGGTTAGTTTTTAATTCTACTACATCTTTGCTTAGTATAGCTCAACCTCTTAAAAGGGTTACTTCTTGGTTGATCCTAACACTACAGACACTAAAATTCCATGAAATTTGGTATACAAATAAAGGGATGATGGACAAATCTTCGGAAAGGCTTCTCCATTGTTAAATACGAGTTATTTTGGGTTTCCTGTTGCGTGTTGGTCCTAACACTTCCCTTGGCACCGCACATCACAGTACAGTATAGTACTCGTACAGGACTTGGGTACAGTACATACTACACCGCATTAGCCGGATAAGAAGACGAGTGGGACGGTAGTCTACTGTACTTACTTTGAGGCCGTCAAGTGATATTTGGATCCCTCGATAGCTCATCTCGGCTCCCATGTTTTTCCGTGACCGGCGGCTCGGAATTTATTTCTTCCGCAAAGAGAAATATTGCCTCCACTCCCTCTTTTTGGGCTGTTTGTTGCTATCATATTGTATCATACACTGCTGGGCTAGAATCGATTACTTGCATACTTTGCTCCGACGGATAGAGAAGAGCTTAGATGCGATATATTCTTGTCCTCTAACTTAACGTGCGGTACTCAGGTTGGGATGTGATAGTCATTTCATTCC
The DNA here is from genome assembly GCA_003182015.1 of Tuber magnatum. Lineage (NCBI taxonomy): Eukaryota > Fungi > Ascomycota > Pezizomycetes > Pezizales > Tuberaceae > Tuber > Tuber magnatum. The sequence continues at coordinate 562,292 of PYWC01000020.1, read as the reverse complement.
CCCTCGGTGAATACAGTGAATCAGGCATTATTTCTCGTTGCTTGCCGGCGTGACCAACCGCCCTCCGCCCTGCGGTGCTCCTGCCCTCGAGCGGGCATGATAGAGGGCGGTTCGACTCGACTCGGATGAGGTGGCAAAAGCGCTCTGCACTAGGGCGTTTGAGCTGCAGGGAAGATAACACGTATTTAAGTATATTCTGGATTAACATTCCTCGATACCTGCCCCCCCGTCACTCCATTTATTTCTTCTGGATCTCTATCTTAGCCGTGCCTGGGTAAACGATACCGGAATTCCTACAATTATGATACCGGAAACTGGGAATGCGAGGCTTAAGGACAGGGATAGATGAGGGTAAAATTTGGTAGCCCCCTGTTTTACTCATATCTTGTGAAATTTAGGGGTTTCGCTCGTTACTTAAAGTGCAGCACTTCGCCTCCGAGACACCCAAAAGTATTGAGAAGTGGGATATGGCTCGCAAGGAACGTGAAAAGAGATGTGTTACAGGGGAGCATACGCGCGTAGACGAGCTTTTAAAGGGATTCACCTCGGATACTCCTTCACAGGTAGTATAGGCCCTAATATATATATCTTGCTCGACATCTGGGATCGATAAAGTATACACTTTACTCCCCTGTCAGCTGCTAGGATGGTAGTAAAAATCACTGGATTAAGGCCTAATGGAATGAGGAATGCTTTAGGAAGAATGTTGTAGTTGGTCGGATTGTTTTTGAATAAGGATGGTGGGAATAACCCGCTTTGTTCCAGAAAGGTACTGCACCATTTCTGAATTCTATAAATTCTACTAGGTGTATCCACCGCATTCTCATATCACAGCCCAGGCACAGAGGAGGGATGTTGGTATCAGATATGCCTTTAGGCGTTATTGTAGAAATCAAGTATTTTTTTTCTAGAGTACGGTACATAGCACTCCCAAGACGGCAATTGTCCTGGGTAGCGGGCTTGCCACTAAAAAAGAATTTCTGTATATGTCGGTGGTCGCGTACTGCAGGATGGCTTGGGGATACAGTGAGAGAGAGAGACATCCTGGGTGAGTAAGGGTGCTTGAGCTGATGTAATACGCTGTTTGGCTTGTACTATACTGTACTCCAAAGCATCTATCCAAAAAGAGCTCAATCTACTGTATATTATGTCTGACTGGAACCAGATAAGAGAGAGGCAACATGTCCAAGATCCGTGAATCGCGTAAAAACACGGGAAAAGGGCGGCGAAGTGCTCTGCCTTCATTGCCTTGTGTGTGTCTCATTTTATGGGCCAAAGAGATATGTGTCCAAAAGAAGTCCGAATAAATTAACTCCGGGAGTGTACCTGCAGAATCTAGGCTCTACTCGGGTACCTCCCATCCTCCTAAAGCCCCGGGGAAATACCGGTACCGGTATTGTACTACTTAACGTATTTCTAGCGACCCATACAGCCGAAGGTAGATCAAAGGGCTACCCATGGTTATTCCTTGCAGGTTCGCTTACTGTAGGACTGCGCTCACCATGTGGTCCAATTTTTCCCGCTTTCGGGAACATCCATTAGTGCATTGGTGGCGTTCGAACTGAGAGCATCAATAGAGCTCCCCGGTTACCTGCAGGTGATATGGTTCCGCTTTGCTGTGGATTTCCTATACGAAAGGAGAGAGATCGAGGGGAGCCAAGAAGAGAATTGCCAACAGGTTCTTGGACAGAATATTATGATACCTACCTGCGGTAGTCCCTCTCTCTTCCCTTCCCCTGTGCCGGCATTGGTCTGCAAACAGAGGCATCCTGCCCGCAAGACCGCTTGTACTTGTATAGGGCTTTGTCCAACCAGGGGTCTTACTCCGGTTCGTAGAGCTCAAGGGTTCAGAACTGGCACCTATGCCCTCCGATACCGGGTGCCTCCTGACGTTCGTTCTGACCGCTGGAAAGCTAGACGGGCTTGGCTGGGCCGACACCGAATGATCTAGGAGAAGGCGTGAGCCTGCTTGTCGGATATCACACCCCCTATGTATTTACCGGACACCGTGCGATGCAGTGGAGCACTCTACCATCAATCTGGCACTGAGTTCTCCGGCATCTTTTCATTAGGATAGGACCTTTCTTTGCTCATCCTAGATCCAAGAACAAAGAACTTGCAAAGTAGAGTATCTAAACATAGTATCACACCTTCAGGGCTGGGCGATGAGCGGAACTCTCGACTGAATCTGCACCTGGCTTCGCAATCACAGGCTATCGCATAGATAACAAGACAGGACAGTTACAGCACGGTATTGCGGTACGAGAATCCGCGAGTAGGATCCCCGCCTAGCTGTAGGAATGCGCGAGAGGAGAGCCAGGGAATATTCCCCCCTAACCAACGCCCCGGTTTCCCAGTCCCGCCTAACCTCCTTCCCGACCAAGTCCGCCGCATGCAGAAACGGGCAACTACAGCACTGTGCGACCTCCGCCTCTATCCGTTTTGTGGATTATATGATGGTCTGTGCGAAGTAGGGGGGGGTGGGTCAAACATTTCCCTTTCATTGATATCGAGCTACACCTGCTCGGCGGCTACAGTGGCCCGGTAAGAAGGGGGAGAGGGCGAGGTACGGCAGTAAGTAATAGTCGGGGATTTGCAGACCGCACCGAATTATACGGTACTTGATAGCCCATAGGCTAACTGTATTGTACTTTTCCCACTCTTCTGGTTGTGGTGGTGGACTGGTTTACCTACTCCTGGTACAGTGCGGTATAATAAACTTTACAGTACAGTACAACAGCATCTCAGAAGTTGTAGTGATTATAAGATGCTTGCTCACCCCTGAGTCGTAGGACAGTCTGAGGGTACTGTAACAGTACAGTACACCTTCGATCTCCAGGGTGTCTTGGCCGGAATAACGGCCCTTCCCCCCGTCAGTACTTGCTCCGTTCCACTCGATTTTCGCACAGGTACGCTCTGACTCCACATTTTGCCGTTGCGGCACCGTACTCGAGTTGTCACCCTCTTTCGTCTTTGTCCCTTCACCCTACCTCTGCTGACGCCGGTCGGTGGTGGGAGTACCGGTACCGGCACGGTAATAGTGGATGGACCGGAAAGCAAGCAAGCATCCTAATACCCTACGTCTTTGCCAGGGTTACCTTTTGGACCTAGGAAATATATTTCTCGCGGTAGAGTATTACCACCACTATCTTTACTGTTATCAAATCTCCCTGATTGCTTTCTTCGAATAATATGGTTTTTGAGGCTTTGCGGGTATAATTCTTTTTTTGTCCGACAGTCGAGCTGATCTCTCGTGGTTTGGGTGAGTTGGGGCATCCGCCTCCAGCCTACTTGTTTGCTTTCACCCGGCCTGGCATTCCCTTTCGGTGAATATCCGGGACGAAAGAAGTCTTCTATTGGCTCGTTTATAGCTTTCTAGTATAACGCAATGGGGCTCTTAATTCAGCGCCGTAGGTGCTCTTGAAATCCACTGTCGGATTATAAGCAGAAAGCAGCCCCTCCGCCCGTGGTAGGTTCAGTTTGGTAAGCTAATGGAATTGCGGATAGTGGCTAATGAGATCCGACATGCCTACTGTACTAATGATCTGGTCTTGTATCGTGCTAGGAAAACGCTAACCCTTCTCAGGAACTTTTGGCTCTGAGTCCAGATTCCAGGGTTAGCGGACCTCTAGCTGATCTCAAAAGTTCCTGCGGTGCGATATCTACCTAGGACATGACGGTGCAAGTGTAGTACGTGTATAATGTAACAGCGCTCGAATACCTTACCTGTCCCCGTACTTGCCTGGGATTGCATTGCTTTTATTGGCTTATACTGTACAGTACGTGCGGGAGGTTCTCGGTTCTTGGCATCGTTCCTGCTCATACCACATTGTTGGCCGCCCATTGTGCCTCGTTGCAACTCAGCAAGATGGTGAAAAAACGAACATGGGCAATTCCAGTTCACTGCGTTAGCCCTCAACAATTACCACCAAATTATACATTCGGGTAGCAGGAAATCCGGGGGTCGGTGTTTTACCGCTCACGTCATTTATGGGCCTGGGAATCTCCGCTTGTAGAACTCCTTGCGCAGAGGAACTTGGAAGTTCAGTTGAGGCTCATGGAATTTATATGGCAGCTCATATAAAAAGTACTTGTTTCGAAATTTTTCGATTTCAGCAGTTCATAAAGGCTCTAAAACCACCACTATTTTGCACAAATCTTATTACGCTTGTTACAACAAGCAGGTGTTTCACTGAGCGAAAGATGGTTGTAATTGAATTACTTCTACTTGTGTTGTAAGTCTAGGAAAAGCATCATTTTTTGTACAAATGCACGACCAACGGTCAGGTATGCCACTGAGCTGTACTGTACAACAACCAGTACACGGCACTTTCTTCACATAAAGATCGGCTTATAGTGTCTGTTTCCCCGAGATGGTGCTTCTTGTAACCCAGAAAGTATACTTTGGTTGGCCCCCTAAAAATCAATTTCGTGGTTGGGGTACCGTATACAGCTGTAAGTTGTTAGTGTGTTAAGAACTTCGAACCCTCCTATTGGTCTCGCAGGCCGACCTCTGACGAAGGAAAAAGTGTAAAAAGTAAGAGAGGGGTGGGAAGCGAAGGTTCCAGTAGGGCACCCGCAAGGTCCCGCCTTACTACTACCGTACTTGTGGGCCGATATCTGGGCCACGACAGCCTGTAGCCCATGATACGGGTAGATGGGGTACTGTACTACTGGTGTGGGAGGCTGGATGGCGGAACTTCGGACCGTAGTTCCGCGAATTTTCTCTCCCTCCTAGACACCCATGCCGGACGAGCGAATCAAATCCATTTAATGGAAGCAGAAGGGGTAGAACTACAGCACTTCGGTAAGTATTTTCCCTGGGGTGTGGGACAGTGTGGGTAACGTAGACCCCGTAAGCCAAGAATGTGTACTGTACTCGAGTGCTCAAGTACAGCACTCTACAAGTTGGAATGAGTAGGGTACGGGAGAGACCTCAATAGAAGCTGCGGGTTGCTTTGCCGGTTGATATTGCACCAACTGATTTTGAGTCCTCACTGGTCTCTGTATTTATTTATTTATCCTCCCCTTTTTCCGACTTGATTTTGTTTAATTTTTCTCTTAGGATCGGAGTTTTTATTTTACTTCTATCACAACTTCATTTCAAGCGCCCTTGTTATGCTAATGCTGGCGATAGGTCAATCACTCGCGGGTTATACCTGCCATAAAAGGTGCAAAGGCGCACAGGTGGGGGAATGCTTAGCGTTTGCGGTGAGAAGCTCTAGCGCAAAACCCCAGGATGTTGTGGTATAACTGGTTGGCGGGTTGGGTAGCTTGTAAGGCGTCGCTGTTTCAGACATATGTAGGGACGTAGGCAGTAAGTTATATGGCATCATAAGCTCGTCCACGTCCAAAGTTCGAGAATAAATAATAAGACGGTCAAAAACTGGTTACAGATAATATGGTTGTGTGGATCATCCGCTGCTGACAAGGTCTTCGCCCAGGTACTGTACCGGCAATTCCTTTGCCAGAGCGCACACCTAACAGGGAAAACTAAGATTGTGGATTTGGAGATTCATATGCATGTATTATGTAGGGTGGAGAATGAAGCGTGGTGGGAAGTTGGGTCACCGTCTAGATGAATATCTTTAGCCTTGGTTACTATTAACCGTAGGGTACAAGGGTACTGCGCGTACAGTACTGTACAGTACTGTACCGTACATTACTCGAGTGTCGGTAGTGGACGGGCTCGATGCCCGTCCCCTACGATGTACAGGAGATGAACTACATCAAGAACAACAAATGCCTAGCAAGTTTGATTTACCCTGAGACAAGTGTTGTAGCACTTGAGTAGGACTGCAGAGCCCTCAAGCATCAATCTTTTTAAGGAAAGATATGCTGTTTTCACTGCCTCCTAATAGCATTCGCACTTTCTGATTGATTACCTTCGGGTCCAGATTTGATATCCGTTAAGTTAACGCACTCAGTATTCGCTTTATTTACATTGTTAAGCCTTAGCAAGATAATCCTTCAAAGAATGGGGGTTGCTGACTTTCATTTGCCTATATTATTTCCCTTGGACGGATCTCAAGCATTAGCTCTTACCGGTCATGCGGTGCCGAATTATATGGGAGGTTTGGGATGTCAGTGAAACCAAGCTTGTATGATAGAAGCACGTTTTTATCAGCCCTGCTCAGGGCGGAAGCCCCACACCCGAGAAATTTACGCTAGCTACCACGATATTCTTTCGTTATCTGAACCTGGGGTCGGAGCCTCATCGTCCTGGGTGGCATTGATACTCGCGCTTAGTCGGAATGGACTATTATGGACCCGAAGATTAAGTGCCAAAAACCCCAGGAAGGATAATCCATAACCGACTAACCATGCTTGTTTCCCCTCCCTGCTGCCCCTAATCTGCCGTGTAAAAACCGGAATGTAAATTATAAGGCGCTTCAAATACAAACCGAATAATACTAATGACTTTAAGAATTTATCGGTTTTTGGGGTAGCGGGTGATGATCGCGGCGACCGTACTCCCCGTAGGATCGAGGCGATCTAGTTACAAACCGAACCTGGATATCGTGAGTCGCAACCCGAATTTCTGGGAGGGAGGGTCGGCCTTAGAGAAAAAAAAGGTGAGCGGTGCCCAGCCTTGATCTCGCACATGTCGCCGGAGATCCAATCATCGAAAAAGAAAAGCTTAAACGCCGCAGGGTAGTCCGATGTAGAGTTACCTTTTGGAACTTCGGGGCTTCGCATGCAGCACCCGTAGACAGTGATCTGGTATAAAAAAAAGTAGGTTACAGGGAACCTCGGGTATGATTCGTCACCACTTATCACTCGAGGAACATCTGTCTGCGGGTTTTGCCCTTTGAAAAAGACGTTGGTGCGGCTTTATTTTGCTGAAGTTATTGAGTGTGTCTCTGCTCAAGGCTTAGTGAGGCACGATAGCACGGTCTTGGCCTTGGGATTTCAATTGCTCCCATCGGGCATTGGGTGGTTGCCTAGGACTTCTTTCCGAGACACTCCAGGAAGAGAAATAACACATAACTCATAACTCATTGTTCTCGCGCCGCATTATGCTCGCTACGGAATATCATACAAAACATCCTCGGAACTGAGCCGCGCATCCTCGAGACTCCGCATGAGGAACAAATGTGAGTACTAAGCATTTCGGGCTGGATTTATCATCCTGGCGCAAAGACCAACAATATTTTCTTATATACTCGAATATTTGCCGTCCGAGATCTACCGCTGCAACTGTAGCGACACTTCCAGGCCCTGAAATTTACTAAAAATTCATCATCTTCAAGGTTCAGCTCAGGCTACAGTGCCCATGTGGTGAGTGATACATCCCAGCCCTCTAAGCGGAGTTTTTTGCTTAATTCCGCCATTTAGGAAACTTGTGCTACTGGGGGTCCTACCTTCTCCCTCATGCAGCCATTTAAATTTTTTTACTGTAAGGGGATATCACGTTCCGCTCCTTGTTCCCTCCATGCCAGGGCCGAATTGGGGCGGGGGTGAAAAACCATAATCCGGTCATAAGTTCTCACTCGGGAGTACAGAGTATTATCTCCCGGAGGATCGTGTCCACAAGGGAATGACCTCCTTGGCTGGAAGTTGACTCAGGGGGGCATGGAACAGGTGGAATGCCCGCCCTACTATATGCCGACTCCCGCCCAGACAAAGTGGGATGGAACAAGAAGGCCGACATAATCGGACTGTGCGAATGTTGGTTCTTTCTCGTGCGAGTGGTTGCCGAGAGAATTGTTGAAGAGAAGATGCAGTTTCGATACCTTATGTCTCGGCAAGGGCCAACTCCTATACTTCCCGGTAACTTGGACGGCCTATAGGACGCCCTAAGCCGGGGGGAAAGCTTGCCACTCCTGGCTCGCGGTGGTGCTATCAACGTTGCGCTCATAGTGCCCACGGATTGCCCCGGTGCGCAACACGTGTTGCTGACCGAATTGCTGACTGAACCCCCGTTAGGAAATCTTGACGGGTTTGAATGTCCTATGGAATTTTCGCAGAGAAATGTCTCGCAAGGTTTCGAGGTGGAGGGGAATGGTTTATACTCAAGGGGACACCATCTGATAGAAGACACGTAAGATAGATCTTTACCGCAAGATAATGAAGCAACGTCGACTGACTACAGGCACATTTGCTCATACGGTAGATGCCGCTGCTGACGGAAAAGCACAATAGAACACTGCTGTGGTGTCTCTCATTAGGTCAGCATCCGACTGTACTCATAATCGGGTCTAATTTCGGGTGGGGGTTTTCCGAACTGAGCAGCCAAGTGTGCATGGGGTCCATAAGATCCCTGTTCTGTCATATGTGCATCTTGATCAGTGTTCTTTGAATTGTCTGTCTACTATGGGTTGATTTTGCACAATTCTGTCACCCAATTGGCCCAACACTCGTCAATGTTTTGATAGCAAAATATTGAGACTGAGCCACTTAGTACCCCAATTGCAACACTCAAAATCTCAAAGTCTATTACCGAAACAGAAAGAGAAATTGGGCGTCCGTCTCACACGCTGAAGGTAAACCACGGTAGTGGACTGTAATATCAACCTGAACTAACCAAAAATTGTTCTGCCAATCCACACTATCATTACCCCATTCTCTATTCCGAAAACTCCCCAGGATCTCAACCACACTATCACTTCTTGCAATTGGGTCGTAGCCATAACTCAATTGCACCTACAGAACCCTTGGTCTCATGACCCTCAGAATATAGGCGCGCTAACTGAGTCCTATGATTCTACAATCCCTACGCTCGCGCTCCCCTAGCCAGTATTAAGGCGCCAGCGGGGACATCAAGGTGCGGTTGGAGGGGACCAAAATTCCCTGACAGGACCAAAGAACGTTGAGTTGCATCACCTTAAGCACTTTTTTCCAGATGCTTCACAACTCATATGATACAGCAACATGCATCTTCTTACACACCTATCCTAACGCCTCCGCGATTGCCGTTAGGTAACAAGCCCTCTCTTGACCTTCCCAAACCCAGCACCGAAGAGGAAAAAAGGCCCCTTTACCAGCTCGTCAATTACCGAGGAAGAAAAGCAAATCGAAGCAAAAAACCTCTTAGATGTAGGCTACGATGACCATAACCGGCGTCCGGCGTGCATGCACTATTACCTAACCTAGCTGCCTTCGGGAAAGTTCGGTTTCGGAGGCTGCGCCGGGCTAGCAACGAAATAAGCCCGTCGGACGAACGGCCTTCGCTGCGTTTGTGGACCTTTAGCACAAACTATGATACCTCGTTTTTTTTACTACTCGAGTAGGGAGGCGCTTGGTAAAACTGAATAAGGCTCTGCGGGATCTTTGCCGTTTCCTNCCGTTTCCTGCCACGGCCACGTGGCATCGGTGAGAATGTTTTTTAGATTGTGGCTTTTCCTTATGGAAAAAGCCACCGGTGGGAGTAGGTGTTCGGACGTACAAGTATGGTCGGTTTTGATCATAGAAGGCTTGATGCTGGATCGTATTCCACCCGCAACTTAACCGCGGGCGCACTGTGTTGTACAGAAGTTGATGGGTGTGAGACATTCGGGAAGGGCCGGTTCGGGTTGATTGATGTTTGCGAGATGGTGATATCTTGGCTTTGTGCATGGGTTGTATGTGAGTAATGGTACTGTACTTGCTGCGGTGGGTAAGTAATTGGCTACTTTTTTGTTTTTTTTTTTTTTTATTGTTGCCCCGAGAATTCACTGGAGACGCCGGGATTCTGGCCACTAACTTATGGCCAAGGTCACTTAGTATCACACTCATGCGCTTAGATGTCGAGCTCACTGGACGTCGGGGGTGAGCTAGGATTTATTGCAGAGTGAATAAATTTAATCTTTCTCTCTGGTAGTCTCTCGGTGCCCAATTCTATTGGCCTTGGTATGGATTAGAGGACTCATCGAGTAGTGTTCCTGAACGACCTTAGACTCCACAGAAGAGGCATTACATGCCTGGGCCGAGGGCTCAGATAGGGATCAGGTTACTACAAGGGAGTAGCCTGAGTTGACTGGATAGGGCACCATAAATCTGCTTTACTAACGCTGGAGCATTTCTTGGGAGGGATGCCCTGATTCCAAGAATCTGTGTTACTTTTCCCGGTACCCACCGGGAATTACCGAGTGGAATGCCTGGAGGAAAATGATGACCCCTATTATTTGGCAATAGGTAATGATACGCTTCTGCCTCGTATTATAGGTGCTGCTGCTGGTGTATCAAAAATTTAACCCCGGGGTTCAATCTAGTAGAAAGGCTGTTCCTACTTAGGCGTTGTTAGAAATCGAAGGAGATAGAGCTGCTTTTGATGCATGGAAATCTGATGCGGTAAAAGCTTCAACTAGTCCACCGAAGGGAGATATAGGAGATATAAGAGCTAGGGTTCTGTAGGTGGGGCGTAGAGTTAGAAAAACATTGGCTTCTGAAAATCAATAAGAAAACTAGAAAATGCCTTGGTATAGTAGAGTAAAGGAATGTCTATTGCCGAGACAGAACCGCACGGAGCTCCCATATTTCATTTACCGTATAACACATTAGGGTGTCGGGAAACCCCTCCACCATTATATTCATGTCGCAGCCGATAATGGCCTAATAGAGCGTCATTGAGCAAAAGATTCTCAAGTATACTTGAGGTTTCCTATAGTGAGTTTATCTGTTAACTATAGGACAACTAGGGTGCAAAACTACTAGTCGTGTAGGCTCAATGATACTGTAGTTGAGGAAATACTAGTAGTTGGTGCTCAAGTGGTTGTAATATCATAGGATACACTGCGTATTTTGCCTACTCTATTGAGTGTAAAAGAACACTACCTAGATCTACTAGTTGGATTGTGCATTCTGCGGACCCCCCCGGGAAACAACTATCCATCTAAAGAACCAAGTCGCATCTATATGGAGGAGTAACCATTCCCTTCTACCACTCAGGCTCAAGATACTGAGTAGAAGTGTAAATGCTAAGGCATTTCCACGCGACATCCTTCTTTGGATCCCTTAATTCACTTTGGTTTCCACTATGCATGGTCTGGCCAGGCCCCACTAACACTAAACAGAGTTCACTCAATGGGCGCAGATAACACTCTTGGCAAGTAAGCCAACCCACATTCTTTATTATTATTCCACAAGTTTCTTTACCCCATCAATAAGTGAACCTATTCTTATTACTGCTTTGGTGCATCGGGGCTCTCACATTACTTCGGGTACTGTTCTCGGGGCAATCTTGTTCTAATGCTCCTGCAGTGTCATCACGGGTAGTCACTCGCCTGTCGTTCCCCTGACGGGCTGTGGCCGGTGGAGCTTGACCACGAACAGGCAACCCTATAAGGTCCAACCCGGAACGTGGAAAGCTACATGCTGCTTCAGACCTCCAATATCTCCAACATTCTAGACAGGGGAACCCATTCATGTCACCAGATGCCCACAACGTTTTCGCGACATTCAACTCCGGGAACTCGTACACGATAGGGTTGGGGACTTAATTTGTTTGAACTAGGTAGTCAAAGGGATTGGTTCGGGGATCATGCCCTAGAATGGTAGGTTGAATAGACGTAGCAGCTATTGTCACAATCGTTTATCCTAACCTTCTCTTTCTCTCCTCCGGTTCTGCAGTTAAGAGAACAGGATGGAGATGCACCTTGAGTTTTGGTATGTGTATAGAGCTTTGGTTGTTGAGAAATAAAAGGTCTTTTATTGCAGAATGGATCTGTGTCAAGAACTTGTCGGACAGACCTTGGGATGACTACTGTTTCCTCCCTTTGGGCCCACGGTTTGTAAGTTCGGCAGGTCCGTGATGTTCCTTAAGGGTATAAAGAGAAAGTGGCGAAGCAATGCGTGCATGCATGCCCAGGGTGTTTAGTATAGATGCTTATGACCAACAATGGCCAGAGATATTGTCTCAAAGATGTTATCATAGAGAAATATCAGTTTTAGTGTTCCGCGAAAGGCGAGGAACTTCGGGTATGAGTTTGGGTACCGGAGGAGGCCAGGGGGTCTCCAAGACCGATAGGACATCCTCAAGAATTTCTTTGCTAATTATGTCAGCGACGAAAAAAGGAGGGCAAAGTTAGGATTGGGTCTCAACCGCCTAGTGGAACTGGTAAGGCACAAGAGTGGTCTAAGTACTCTGGATTCATAAAGTTCCGGAACCTGAACCTACGTTGTGAGGCCGCCATTGCTTTTCAAATCACCACCCCTCATTCGGTTCTGACCTTTGTGGTCATGCCACTATAGTCCTTTTTTTCTCAATCAAAAATTATGCCATCAAAATACACGAGATCCTTGCAGATCTCTCGGAGGCTACAATGCTAAACCTCTATAAGGCAAGAGCCTCGCCATTAACTCCCGACCCTCTGCGAGGATACTTGCGCCGAACGCTAATCATCCTGGTACTGTACATATCATAACTTTGAACATTTGATCAAACACTACCCAAACCTCCGGGGGAGCTGTCTTGGGGGCCTAACTTCACTGGTGAATATCGGTCTCCTTTGCGAGATTTATTAGCTTTTTTAAAGGAGTTAAACCCTAATAGTGACTATCTTCGTCACAGTTGTGCTGTAGGCCTGAGTCATTTTATGGCCTTGGGAGGTGTTACACCCGGTTCCCAAAAGTACAAACATATCCCGTTCCGTCTTCGGTCATTGTTAACATTGATTGAGGAGGACCGGATTTGCGATTCAATCGCTGAGAGGATCACGGCTCTGCCATGCATTTAAAGGCAGTTCCTCTCCCCCACCCGGCGCCCGAGTTGTGGATCAATGACCGGATGATCGCTTGAGAAAGGGTCGTTCCGAAATTAGGAGTTTGTCTTCTAACAAATTAGAGACGGCCCTCCGAACCATGGGGACAGCTAAGGGCAAAGGGTGACATTGTTGGACCTCCCTGATCATCTCAAGAGGAGGGGAGAGAATAATGCTGCTATCGTGATTATTCGTTCTCCATAATCTAGAGAAGCAATAGAAGTCTCAATTAGAGCTACCCCTCCCTCTCCCGGGGCACGGCTGAATAATAATAATGGTAATATTTCGATTCTATGATTACCGAAAATGCGTTTTAGATGGTCTGATTGCGTTCTGGGCACAGGGATGGTCTGTTGGGATCGTGGGCCCTGGTCTGGGGATATGTAAACAGCTGGTTCCTCGATGAATATCAGTTCCATGATATCAGTAACATATTCACAGGACAACTTCCCTTCGAAATTTTCACTAGAAATTTGCCCCAAGGGAGCATTAGGACCCGTTTCACTCTGGCAGACATATCGATAATCAGGCAATATTTTCGGAAAAGTTGATCAGCCTACTCTAGATAGTTCACTAGTTTGGAGCAGGCCAATAGGTACTGTACGGTACAACAGGTGATCTTCCTCCTCACAAGATATATGATTCTTGGGTTGACTGACTTTTATTTCTCATTTATTTGCATATCACATATTTTGCTTTTATTGATCTCCACCACTACCTTCTACCCCCCCCCCCCATTCTCTACTCTCCGGATTGTACCCAATTTAGTCGAAGTATAACTTGACTGGATGGCAGTTGTCCGGGTAGACCAGAGTGTCGTAGAGGTTGGTGACTAAAATTGTTAACCCGGATGGTCCAACCCAGGGGGGGGGAGGGTAATTACAGTCGGAGCTTCCACACGCATAGAAGACGTTGCTGCCACCCAAAGCCAAAGTTCCATCCGGGCAAGCAGAGAACCCACCGGTGTATATTGCACCAGCCTGAGGAGGAGCGTCAAATTGGAGCTGACGGTTATCGGCGATATACCCAATACGCCCGAGGGCGTCTGTCAGGACACCGCTCTTAAGGGTGACCTGGAGTGGATCGCCATTCTGGCGGACTTTGAGTGTAGAGTGCTTCTGAGGAGTTTGGACCTGGCCGTCAGCGATTTGTGTGGCAGTTTCTGCCGTACCAGGAGCTTGAATTTGACCATCGGTAATCTGAGTAATAACTCTAACGGCGGAAGCAGCAGCAGCAGCATCGGAGCCAACCGCACAAGGAGCTTGAATTTGCCCATCCGGAATCTGACTAACTGGTCTAATGGCAGGAGCGGGGCATTCAGACCCAGGAGCGGCCCCGGCAGCAGTGCCGGCAACCGGAATTACTTGAATTTGGCCTAGATGACGTTGGAATTGTTAGAACCGTGGATAGTATTGCTTCCCGAAATGGGAGGGTATGTACCGTCGGGGATCTGAGTGACAGCTCGTCGCCTTCTATTTTTTTCGGCCGCATCTCCTGCCGCAGATAATGTAGCTAACCATCAGTATGATATAGAGCACAAGCTGATATACTAGTTACCAGTGGATGCTGCAGATGCTGCAGATGCCGCACCTCCTGTACCCCCTGCAGCCCCACTTCCAGCCGGTGCAGCCCCTTTTGCAGCCGCGACTGAGCTTGCGGCAGCAGCAAAGTCAACGGGCCGGATCGAGATTCCATAAATCCCCGGAAGGTTGATAACGCAGTTATCCAACACCTTTTCCGGTGTCAGAAGGGCAGTAACTCCTTGGGGAGCAGGCATCGGCACAGCGCGTACTCCCAGGCATGCTGTTACAGCAAGGATCCGCAGAATATGAGCGATCATGTTGGCTCTTTGAGGTGGCAGGCTGGTAGGAACAGGAGGTCCTAGAATCCGAAAACAAGACGAATAGAAAAGAGAAGGTTGGAAAACCAAACCTTTAGAGTAGTGCCAATTGTGTTTGATTATGGGGGCGGGCGCTGGTGTTCTGGCAAGATCAAGGTCTTTGGAGGGCGCCTGACCTTTTTAACCCCTTCAACCCTCCCCAGAATTCACATCAAATTCTCACGTTAAAACACCGAGATATTGACGTCAACTGTGAGTTTGGAAGGTGAATGTAGTAATTGCCCTTAAGTTGTGCTGCACCTCAATATCGCAAACAGTCTGCAGTCTGCACACACCACTGGGTAAAAGACGATATGTGGTATATACGGAGTTGGAAGGGTCTGTTGAATTGGCCTTAATAGGACTAGCATCAATCCCCGGAATCCACTCGGATGAAGGAAATAACAAAGGAGGGTTCACAGGGGCCTCGTTACTCACACCGACGTAGTTGAACCCTCCTGCTTGTAACTTAGGGGACTAAAAACCCCGGGGTCGCTCGGGTAATTCAGTTGCAACAGGAATAACGGCAGCTTCCGTGGACCCGGGGGTGGGGGATCCACACAAGGAACAGGGCACACCAGATCTAAATATAACAAGTCCTTTAAAGAAGTAATGTGTGATGTGGGGTCCCCACAATAACAATAACACTTATTCTCGGTCGACAAGCACGATAATCATTATGTTTACTTTGATCTATGATACAAAGAAAGAAGCGAAACACAAAACGTCATTCTGAGGAATTCGGAGCGAGGTGCCCACTTACTCGAGTAGGACCGAGCAGGTGCGCAGCACACCAAACCAACTTATGGAAGCCATTAGCGAAGCATTATTCCACTCCCCAACACCGCAGATTTCTTCCCCCGAAGTTCACGATAAATCATCCGTGACTATTGAAGTGCACCCCTCCCGCGGTGTTTGGTGGAACTGCTTCTGGCTTTACAGGGACAACAGTAGAGGAAAGTAATTACTAGGCAGAGCCTTTATGTGTCAAAGGTAAATTTATGATATATTATCCCATATTTTTTTTCTCTTGCACACTAGAAAGAGTCTTATTAGAGCTAGCATGGCAAGTTTTCCGGCCCCGTGGATTCCGCTTTTATGTCAGCTTCTCTGGAAACCCTCCCACAATCCCAGTGCTCCCAGGACACTCGAGGGGAAGTTAGAATGATACTCGTTGGTATCACCCACCTTGCGATGAGCATGGTGTGGTTCTAGTAGCTCGAGAACTTCATCTATTTTCCTATGAGGTTCTTTGTGCGTGTTCATAGAGCTCATGCAGGAGCTCTACTGTGGTGGCAAGAAGTTGCACTGCTATGTGGACTTTCACGGATTACCGTGGGATAAGTATTGCAGAGTGTGCAGTTTACCGGACCACACCAATCGCAATATCAGCGCTTCACCAAGGCCCCATGGAGCACATCATATCTACACACAACTGACATTCCTCCCATCACAGACATCGCCCGGGCTATCTTGAAAACTGAAAGAAGAAAGCCCTCAGAAACCAGTTGAAAATTTTTCCCCAAACATACACTACCTAACACCATCCTCCTCCTTCTAGAGATGCGCCACCCCCACCGAAAAATATCCTCACATACCCACTAGGTGCCCGTCCCCATCTGTCCCTGGAAACCGACCATCTGCTCCTGCCACATAACAATGACTCAACTATTCGCCCTTTTCCACAACCACACGTTGAACTCCTCCTGGTCGTCGTATTCCCGAATACCCTCGAGACCCGTCTTCCAGATGTTGGATATTCCAGCAAGTCTATGACCCTGCGGGTTCTCGATGAAGGCCTTCTGATCCTCCAACCCCACCGCATCCGGTCCCTCGCAAAGCACCCTCTCCTCCACCGTCTTTCTAGCAAACACACTCGCCCTCGCCACGTCTCCATTGGCAATACAAATCTGGAAGGCATCATAATAGATCCTCGAAACTCTCTTATCATATATCCTCTCCTCATCCATCAAATTCAGCATCGTCCTGCAACTGTTCAACGCCATGGAGGGTTGCAGCATTAGCAGATCCCCCTGCCCCACAATCTCATCTAACTTTTCTATTTCTGCCCTCCGCTTATCGCTCGCGAGAGATTGCTCCGGCGCTAGGTCGCAGACAGTGCAGTGGCACTCGAACCTGAACACAGCCGCCAACTCCTTCCTCCTACCCTCCCGGTCTCGGCAGGATTTATCTGACCCGATGTAACAAATCGTGATCTCCTCCCCGCGGAGAATATCCCGGATCGCGTAGATAGTCTCCGTTCCGGTATTGCTATTCCAGGTATGATTCGCGTTGGGGCTACAACTATGATTCAACCGTGCGACTGTAAGGAACAGCCCTGCGTCTTCCGAGTCCGGTCCCAACGGGAGTGCATTCGTCTTCGTGATTCCGTAGAATGGCATGTAATCTTTTGGGTAGGCATTATAGAGGGAAAGGAACATGCGTTGTTCGTCCTTTGACTTCCCCTTGAGCTCCTTGGCAACGTAACTGGTTACGGCAGCCGGGTCACTAGTGTAGTTAGGTATCTTGAACAACGGAGCGTCCGAGATTATACGAGTCCCGCGGCGGATGTAGTAGTTCGCCACTATCCCCATGCCCTTCCCAGGAACATGAGTGAAATTATAGAGGTAGGGTGATTGGGCGTAGGATTGTGGGGACATGGTGGCGAAGATGATGACTTCTCTCCGGATGAGGATGTCGCGGACGGGCGGACGGACGGGAAAGCGGGAGGGAGGGGAAGGGAAGAACTAGAGATACGATAATATTCAGATTATGTCGGTCCCATTTCTCCCTCTGAGCGGGGAAAACGTTGGCAGTTATACCGTTCTGCTCGATACTAACTTACTCCCTTCCTCCTACATCCCTCTCACCTTTTTCCTTTTTCTTCAAAAAAAAAAGGGGGCAACCGAAGCAACCACCGCTGGTCCAGTACTCGAGTACAGTACTCGAGTAAGAGTGCAGCACCTTGCACACGTCGTTGTCCCTAGCAAAAATATGTTGTCAAAAAGCCATTGGAGAATCATCATCCGCCATGCATCCGGGTATTGTTTAAAAAGAAGTCCCCTCCTCCCACGATCGAACCTCCCATCGCGATGTCAAGTCAAAATAACTTATCATGCGTCCCTCGTGGCGGGGTTTTTTCTTTCTTTCGACGATTCTAAACCGAAAAAGCCTCAATATTGGTCGACCCGGGAAAACGGGTCGCATGATAATTGGTAACAGTTGGCGATTCGGCGCTTTTTTTTTCTTCCTTCAACGCTTGCCAGCGAAGCAACGTTGGTGTACTGTACACCGCACTGTGACTGGATTGTTGCGTGGGGTGGGTTAGGTTTGGCCAGGTATATAATCCAAGCACAAGAGTCGAATACAGAAAAGTGGTACGGAGCATAGGTGTGATCTTGATCTGGGATAAAATTGATGGCACACCGCAACCAGCTTGCCCGGAGGTACAGTACAGTACAAACCTTCAATTGCTCGCCAGGAGCCCGGAGGAGAGGTGTTTGGCCCCTGCGGTTCGGTCCGCTCTTTTTTGTCGAAAATTTCCGGATAAAAATCATCAGCTTCGGAGCACCTTACCCAAAAAGAGATTCTTGAATAGATAATATGAGTTATTAACTCCTTTGGCTCAGGCTCTCATTGGCTGTCGAGAAAATAATACCGTCTTACTGGGGACGAGTCTAAAAACCACTTCCCTTCCAATAAATCGAAAAGTGCGGTTTGGCGGCGGGGCTGAGTGGCTCTTAAGAATTTTTTCCCCTTCTTGATAGGTGTACTCCTATTAAGTTGGAGGTCGGGTATGATACCTCATCAACAATTATACTTCCTTGGGGTTGACTGAGGCAAGAGGAAATAAAGACCCCGCCCGGATCACGTTTCCCAAGTGTATGATACCATTACCATAGCACCAGCACTAGTACTGATGCTTGAGTTATGCACTGCGTCGATACTTGTACTTTACCCCTGATCCTTGTATGATAATAATTCGATAAGCAACAAACTAGGCAACACTCCTGATTTGGAATTCCTACTATTTCTTCCGGAGAGCCCCTCCGGGTACTGTACAGTACTGTATTTGCTATTTGTGATGTAATCTGCGAGGGTAAGCGTTTTGCGGGGAACTTTCGACACTGAGGTGTCATACCCTACGAGCAGTATTCTTCGGTGAAAGTCGGATTGGAGCTGAGGGTGACCAAGCAAACAAGAAAACACGAAAACGCACGAAGGCCCCCAAATCGCCACACCTCACTCACGTGACCAAGCCGAAGTCGGGCGCTATGGCTCTGGTCAATTGCCAGTCAGCCGGAGAACAATGATATTGAGTACCCTTTCATGAGATTGGCCTACAGATCGGTTCCTGTGTTTAGGGACTCGACTCTAACTCAGCTGCATAAGTACGGTAAGTGAAGAGAGAGAGAGCCGCTCAAGCCCCCCCAGAGCAAACCCGACTTTTGCGGGGGGGCACCACTGCAATGTCTGAAAGCGTGAACGGTCTTGGGGATACGCTGTGCGCTAGTCCTCGGTCGCTACCTGAGTTAAGGGTATTACACCATACTGAGCAGTGCCAATTCTTGTACGAGTAGATCCCACACTTCCCAATAGAAAGTCGGCCTACATGTAGCTTGCTAACCCGGCTTAGCTTGACTCGGAAATGCTTCTAATTCTTGGGCATTCATACCCAAGCCGCAGAATCAGAGCTAGAGCTGTATTCTTTTCGGGAACGGGCTAAGTAAAAGGTAGCTCCAAATCCGCGACTTGAGCACAGCTTCGGCAGCCGCATCATATCAGACCATAATGTGGTGTTTCCACATTCTGGATCTATCGGTAGCTGCCCGTGATGCAAGCACAATTACGGTGCCGTATTCAAATCATGATCTTAAGCATAACTCGTATTTCCGCATGGCTCGCAAACAGTCCACCAACTTTCATTCCCGTCAGGAGAGTAGTATGTAATTAAACCTAATACTGTACTTCACCTAGCGATTAATCTATTCCATTGCTAAATCCCTCAGCATCAATAAGGAATACCTCAGTTCCGCCCAATTCCAGATTCCCTCCTCCCCGGCTTAAACCCTTGCAGCAACAAAAGCTGCAGCTTCGGGGGCGTCGTCCTCATAGTGCAAGTGGGCCTCAGTAGGAATGGGCAATCCATGACAGATCAAGTCGCCCTCGTGACAAAAGGTCTTGACATTGGCATTCAGGGTTCCTGGGAAGGCGGCGCCGTTGTTTGGGTCGCCGAAGAGAACGATTGCCGCAACTTTTGGTTGAAGGGAAGTTGGAATTTTCTTGGCTGCCTTGTGGGTCACCTGTGCTCCTTGACTGTTTTTGGCGTTGGCATTGATGAGTGGACGGTGGGGTACTCAGGAACGGGACAGGAAAGAATTGGAGAAGCTCCTTCCCACTCTCTTTGCTTAAGAGAGACAGAGAGGGAGGCTTTTTGATCCGGTCCCATGGCTGAGCTCCGAAGCAAGATTAATGCCAACACTTCTCACCTAAACCCGGAAAGTACAATCTTGGAATCAGGGCATTGAGAAGCGGCCCGCCCAACCAAATCAGCCATATCACTAGCACCAGAATCACTTCCGCCTTGAAGATACCCCAAGATATCAGCAGGGTAATTAACTCCCTGAACTATGACCCTCCCGGGTTCCAGCGCAGCCAAAGCGTCAAAAAACGAGGGGCCGACATCATCACCGACGTTCCCTGGCTCGGTTGTTCTATCCATGGTCAAAACATAATTCCCCAGAATTCGTATCATACATATACCATGTATGCATCAAACGAGGGATTTCATAACATACCCCCGTGCGAAAATAACGATAATATCATTGCACCGACCCGCGATCAATTCGCTCCTGGTCGCCGCCACAGCTGCAGAAGTTGTTTTACCAGCCTTATCGGCACGAATTTTCCTAAGGGCTGCTTGGAGGGTTTCGACTGGGCTGGAATCCGGGGTTGTCCTGAAGGATCTAAAATCGACAGCGAGGCTGCTCACGTCAGGTCTTGGACGGGCCAACGCAGCCGGAAGGAGAACGGACAGAACGGCAGCCGAGAAAATCATCTTAAGGAATGCACCCGGGAAAGAGGGGGGAGAGAAAAAAAATGGAAGGCTGGGCAAAGTTGGGGAAGGATGAAGATCTGAAGAATAGAGCAAAAAATTATGAAAGAAATGTATATTCCTACTTTTCTCTGCACTTTATATCCCCCTTCACCAAACTTCAAAGTGGCCCCTTCCCTTTCTCCCGCCAAAGGAGGTGACATCCATATTCGGACATCGTCCGTATCTATTACAACAGCTTTGACGTCTACACATTCCTTCCTATTCCAGACACAGGGATTTCAAGACCAACAATGTGCGGGCAGTGCTATCATGATTGCCAAACCTCGGACTTAAAGTTAAATTAGATGTCATAACTACAGCGCACCTTCATGCTTCGCTACAGACAGCATTTACAAACACCCTACCACACCCCTTGTCCGCAACTAGGTGCTCGGCCGGCAGCATCGTGTACTATACGAGCAGTCTGCTTCACTGCTCGCGCAATTTACGGTATTGAACTTTTCAGAGTCCGCGTCTGATGCTTAGCTAACCCAAGTTCCTTTCCTGGCCAACTTTTTGACAACGTGGAATTGACGATGGAGAAAAGTGGATAACCCACGGTAGTCTCGATAACATGTTCTCCCCCTGCCCGGCTGTTTCTTCGGCGACGAAGTCCCAACCAATTGACCAAGTATAGTACCCGGTACCAAGGGTAAGTCTGACGCGGTGCCGCGAAATTTCTGGGTTTATTTCCTATTCTGGGGGTGCGCCCGACTTTTGGTTACCCCCAAGTACTTCCATTCCTGAATCCACCGCAATGCCAACAGTTCGGCGAGACTTACCGGAGCCTGGAGGAACTTGTACCTTACTTGAACGACAAACGTAGGTAATCTCCCCACATTGCTTAGTCTTTGCACAACCAACCCAAGCGAGGTTTCGTAGGTCCCCTCGGCGGGGAAGCTCGGAGTGCTTATCGAGGCCAAGTACTTGTACAGTACCGCACTCCACCATAACAGAGCATGCAGACATAGAGCACAGCTACCTGATGGAGGAAACAAGCAGCAAGGAGATCGCCGCTTTCCGCTGAAAGCCACGTTCAGTATGTCATTCCGCACCGGTTGAACACCCCAAAGTCTGTAATAACATAGGGAACTTGTTAACGAGAGACTACAATATCTCGCGGGTACAAGTACTATGGAAACGGGATCCGTGCTTTTCATGTGATGCTGTACGAGTACAAGTGTGAAGGGTGCGGTTCCTACTCAGCGATCCAAACTTGGCAAGTGGGGATATGACTGCTTTTGAACTTTTAAGACTCAAGCTCGGGGGGAGGTCTCCTCAGCTTAAGCTTGTCATGTTCACCTACCGTTTTGGTTGTTCTAACTTGGACGAGCGTTATAATACCCGTAAGGTACCGGACTCTGGTGTCAACAGGGGTGATCGGATACCCAGGATCAGGAGGCATCAAATCTTCCTGCTTGCTTGAGCAATTTTTGCACCGAATTCTTTTTCCTAATTCTTATGAGTGTAGTAGCCACCAGGACTCCAGAATCTCTGGGTGTCGATCATCAGACCCATACCTGAGAAACCACCAAACCCCGCGACCCTTTGCACTAGTGTAGTGCCTCGAGAGCTACAATAATTAGAGACTGCGCCAATTGGAAGATTAGAGTTGCCTCTCCTACTAACTTGAGATCTATGACAATTTCTGAGAATATTTGTATCTAAGTCACTTGCACTTGTGATAGTGGAGTAGACCTGGTGAACAAGATATATCTTTAAGACTTATAGATTAATCCAATCTTGCTTGTTCTTCTAACTGAAAGGAAAAATACACCCCTATTTATACCCTTCTATGGTTACGCAAACACTGACTCATACCAAGGAAATCTATCTAACCTGCTAGAATCTTCTAGCATAACAATAGGTCATGTGGCTGTATCACATGACCGACACAGTCA
>PYWC01000020.1:492211-530233 GCA_003182015.1 Tuber magnatum | reverse complement strand
AGCAGATGGCTTCGTGGTCAACACGAAGCAAGCGCTGCTTGCTAAAGGAGGCTTCGAACAGGGTGTAATAGGAGATCAAAGAAGTAACCGTTCAACCCAGTATATTTTAAGAATACTGTCTGTCGAAGTCTGCTATTTCCATCGCGGGAATCAGCAGTCTTTAAATACAGCATATCGCTTATCTCCAGTATGAGTGATATTGCAAAACAATGTGTGTATCAACCGATAGTACATAAAACAATTCACGTATCAACCAATACTGTGAAACCAAACATAAAACAAAGTGTGTATCAAATGATAGCACACGAAACAATACAAGTATCAAACGATACTGTGAAACCTAACATAAAACAAAGTGTATATCAAACGATAGCACACGAAACAATACAAGTATCAAACAATACTGTGAAACCAAACATAAAACAAAGTGTGTATCAAACGATAGCACACGAAACAATACATGTATCCATACCGGTTACAAGTGCGGTATAGACTTCGATAGGAGTGGCAACTGGTTTGGCTTCGCTTAGGTCAAATCGTGCAAGCATCCCCATAATATACCGTTCCTGGTAGATTTTCAGATTATCTTTCGAGATTTCGATCTGCATGCCTAATAGTAGTGATGCTTGTCCAGAGTCCGTATATTGAAAAGGAGATTGTATTTTGTCAATGCATGTATCGACTAGTGAGGGTTTTCCGGCTATTAGAATATCGTCAACGTAAATACAACAAAAGAGGTTTTTTGCAACAACAATACATGGGTCAAAGTCGGTAACTTTGAGGTTCATGGTTTCCAGGGTCTTGGTTAGTCATTGGTACTATAGTCATGGAGATTGCTTGAGTTCGTAGATGACTTTCTTAAGCTTCCAGACTTGACCTGGTTTGCAATACCCTTCTGGGAGCTCCAGGTAGGTTTCCATGTCTATATTGGCATATAGGAAAGCACTCTTAATATCGATTTGTCAGAACTTGTAACCACGTTTGACAGCTACTGCCAGCATGAGTCTCAGAGATTCTAACCGAGCAACCGGGGCATAAACCTCTTCATAGTCTTCGCCTGGGACTTGGTTGAAACCTTTTGCGCAGTATCATGCTTTCCGATGTTCAATAGTGCCGTCCTTTTTGACTTTGGCCTTATAAACCCATTGTCCTGTTAACACCTTTTTTCCACTTGGTTTTTCCACTTCCACTCCTACGTCTTGTTTTCTCAGTACCTTCATCTCTTCATCCATGGCTTTCCGCTATTCATCTCTCTCCTGCGATTCCACAGCCTCTCGATACGTATTGGGGTCTGGTATGTGATACATGAGACCAACAACGGTATATCTTTGAAGATTCCCTTCTTCATTTCGAAGCTGTTCATCAAGTTCCTCTCTTCTTTCTTGAAGAAGCTGCATCTCGTCCTCGGTTAGGCCTTCCAGCTTACAATCCCGTTCGTTTTCTTTTATTTGACATTGCAGAGACTGTATCTTCTTCTCTATCAGATGTCAGTCCTCGTCTCGTGTCTTCTGGGTCTGAGTTCGTTCATGAGTGGAATGACGGGGTCTGGGAGGTACTGAGGTGGAGGTATCTGGAGGAGGAATTGGTGTTGATTAGAATTCGCCTGGCACAGAGGTATTCGGAGATGGTACTGGTGTTGTCGGTCTTAATTGGGTAAATGTCCCGTCCTGATTGGAATGTTCTGATTTACTGGATTGATCCCACTTTTCCTGCTCTTCTCTTTCTATCATTCATTGAAGATATTCAAATGATACCCCTTTTGTCTTTCCAAATTTCTCATCCCTTGCTTCGATCACAGTATGCCGTTTAGGTATATAAACACGGTAAATCGTCCGACTGGAAGTGTAACCAACTAGGTGACCTTCTTCTGCTGTCTGACCAAACTTTCCTCACTTCTCAGCTGCGATATATACCATGACATCGGCAAACCAGGGATAGAGATAACTAATCATGGGTTTTGTTTCATATAGTCACTTGAAGGGTATTGTTGTAATTGATGAATGCTACCAACGATTGTAGAGATAAGCTGCTGTGGAATAGGCTTCCCCCTATCATGATTTTTGTTCAGGTGGCATCATACATCGCACCATCATTGTAAGGGTACGATTCAACCTTTCTGCAACTCCGGTTGATTCAGGGTTGTAGGCTGGTGATGTGGTATGGATGACTCCTTTTGTGTTTAGGAATTCAGACACTTTCTGGTTAAGGTATTTGGTTCCTCGGTCTCTATGCAATCGCTTGACTCATTTACCGAATTGAGTAAGTACCATTTCCCAGAAGTGTTTCATGGCAATTTCTGCTCCATCGTTTGTCTTTAGTAGATAAATCCAACAATAACTGGTATAATTATCTATAAACATCATGTAGTAGAGATTCATTCCCAGCGTGGATGTGGACATTTGACCACTAAGATCGGAATGGACTTTGTTGAAAGCTGACTTGGTTTTAATGTCCTTTGACTTAGGTTTTACATGCGTAGTTTTGTTCCGATTGCATGTCGTACAGTGAAAGTCTGATGCAGGAGCGATAGGTGTAAGCGGTCCGGGTACTAGGTTATTTTATGTTTGGTTTCACAGTATCGTTTGATACGTGTATTGTTTCGTGTGCTATCGGTTGATACACATATTGTTTTATGTTTGGTTTCACAGTATCGTTTGATACTTGTATTGTTTCGTGTGCTATCAGTTGATACACACAACGTTTTGGAATATCACTCATACTGGAGATAAGCAATATGTTATATTTAAAGACCGCTGATTCCTATGGTGAAAACAGCAGATTTCAACAGACAGTATTCTAAATATACTTGGTTGAACAGTTACTTCTCTGATCTCCTATTACACCCCATTCGAAGCCTCCTTTAGTCAGCAGCACTCGCTTCTCGTTGATCAAGAAGCCATCTGCTCCTATCGTACTGCTATGTGACTAGGGCCTAGCCCGAACATGTTACAATAGGGGTAGGATCCTTATAACAATCCTTAATCATACTCCGATGTCCAAGGGCTTTGTGCCGTTCTTCGTAAACAGAAACAAAAGATTTCTCATTACTCATCCTACCATACCACAACCCACTTTTCTTATCCGCAACCATGGAAATCCTCCTTTCCTTCTCAAATATCCTTTTTCCTATCTCTACCGTAACCTTTACTCCAACATCATCCAATCGGGATTCAGATACCAATAAGTATCAAAACATGGGTACATACAGTACTCATTTGAGGATGACTGTATGTTTGGTTCCATCCAACAGGCACACAAGGAGGTAAGCATCTCCGGATGCAGTTGCTTAGTAAATTCTACCATCTGCTATTACTATATTTTCTAAGAAAGGCGTAAGACTTTGGAAGTCACGTGAATTGGGTGATATGTGGTTCAGTGCTCTAGAATCACATAACCATTCCATTGAGACTTTCCCGCTTGTTGTACTACAGACAACCTCTTCCACTGGTGTAGGAGGTTCCCTGGCTTTCGCTATCAGAACTGTGACTGCAGCATCGGTAACTGGTATAGTATTTGGCTTGTTGTCCTGTTTCTTCTTTTTGGCTTTTTCCCTTGAAAGATCTTGACATTTGTTGGTATTGTAGGTATCGCTTTTCCCACCTCTTGCTGCACACCATGTGCAATGCATCTGTTTCTTGTTCTTGTAAGGTACTGATAGTACCTTTTCCTTCTCTTTACCTTATCCTTTTTCTGCTGCCCTACTTAGAAAGTAATCCTGAACATCCACATATCTGGTTGTCTTTCTTGCTAACAAGACATCGCATAGATCAGGGTACAATTTGTGGATGGACAGCATAAAGACAGTATCCTTGACTTCTTCTGCCTGTGTCCAAGTGGGCATCGTGGTTTGGAATTCGTTGATTGTTTCATCATCACCGGATGAATATTGTTGGGCAAGTCAGTTCTATGCAGTTTTGAACTTTGTAGCATGGTCGGAGATGGATTGGGTGGAGACAAGTTTGATTTTCCAGATAGTTTCCAGTAGCATCGTGTTGGTAGCCGGAGTTTCTTTGTTGAATTGGTCTTTGAACGCTGGCCAGAACTCCGCTGCTGAACTTTTGACAGAGATGTCGGCATGGTAGATGGGGTTTACTGCTTGGTAGAGGTAGAATCTAGCTTTAGTGTTCTTTTTCTTCCACGTAGTAACTTTTGCAGCATTGTCGAATGCTCCGATCATAGAAATTTCAAGCTTCTTTTCCGTTCCAAGTACTACCACTGATAGTGCAAGGACTTTAAGGACAACCAGTCAGGCTTGCGCCCAAGTCTGGTAGTTCTCTTGTCCTTGTAGTTTTCCGTAGTCGGTTACGAATAGCTTGAGGATGGTTTCGGTATCGTTCGACATATCACCTTATCACGGTACGGATTGGATTACTGTCGTTTCCGATCGACTGTTTTGTGGAAGGGGTCGCTTTCTTTGTAACCAAAACCGCCAACCATTTATCTCACTCAAGTTCTGGATTGCATCATGGCGTAGCTCGTCATAGTATTTTTCACAACAGGAAGGGAGAAGATAATCAGATGAAAGAGGGCGTATTTTGTTGCAGTGAGGACACGTCCACCAGTCTAGTGCATCAAAGTACTGGTGGGCCAGGTTGGTTTTGTTGAAGGAGGTATTTGAGGGGAGTATCAATGGTATACGCTCACTTAGGAGTACACTTATGGCCTTATGGTATATGATGTTCAGGTTTGCAGAAGATCTCACAAACCCAGGCTCATAACCTGAGAATATTTGTATCTAAGTCACTTGCACTTGTGATAGTNGTAATTTCTCGTTTATCCAGTTCATGAGTTTTTCCTTGTAGGCTTCTGGGATCGAGTATGTTGGTTGGTTTCGTAGGTCGGCTGGATCCTTTAGCCGGATGTGGTGGCTAATCTTATGCACTGGGGGTAGCGTTTCAGGGACTTTGTCCGGGAATACATCCTTGTATTCTTCCAACAATGTTAGTGTAGTGGTGTCTGACACAGTGGCGTGGAATTCCCCACTTGTTGGTTTGCATAGCACACGTAGTTCGTCATTGGGAAATTCCACTGCGGTATCCCCATACCTGATAAGAGCATTATGTCTTTTCAGGAATGGCATTCCAATCAGGGCGTCGTACTTTGCCAAGTTTCCTACCAACATCTCCTGATTAGTCCATTTCTTTTTTCCGATTCCTACAGTCAGTCCAAATTTCTTGTGGCTTGAAGAGTGGGATTCTTTCATAGCCATATTAACTGTTGTTGGCTGGGGTAGAGGCTCTGTAGGGATGCCATGGGTAGAGATAAAGGTGGCGCTAATTATGTCATAGCCGATTGTTCCCGTGTCGAATAGTACCTTTACTGGATGGCCTTCTATGTAAATCATTCCTTCAAGAGCGTCATGGGGCCTTATTGCCAACGTTGGTTGCGTTCGCAGGCTTTCCATTTCCACTGAGTTAATTTCCACCTCGTCATATTTGGTTGCTTCTATGTGGTTTGTGCTAGCCTCTCACTTAGCGGCTTTTCCTTTTCCTTTTTTGGAATAGCAATCCTTTGCATAGTGCCCCTTTTTTCCGCATTCGAAACAGGAGCCTTCCTCACGTCGTTTCTGCTTCTTGTCTTTCTTGTCCTTTGAATCCTTGCGATATGTTTTATCCCTTTTCGTATTATCCCACGATGGTGATCCCTTCCTGTTCCTTTCCTTTGGTATATGGGTTCGGTAGACTCCTGTTTCATACCGGATAGCATCCTTCCGTTCGGCCCGCTTGACTATCTTGTCAAAGGAATTACCATCCTTCTCTATGGGTTCTACCTCCTGGCGTAGTCTGGGATGCATTGCTTCATACAATCTTTGTTGCAGCGTATACTGAGACACTGTCCCGGTAGGCAATCGTCTATGATACATTAAGATATCCTTTTCGACCAGGGTTATTCTTTCTGTTTTGCCATTTCGTACTTGCTGGATATCCTTGAACCTTTTGTATAGTTCTTCCGTGTTTCGTGAGGATTGGAACCTCTCTCTCAAGTACTTTATCAGGGTTGTTCCACGGATTTTTTCCCCACTCTCATGGTGGTTCATTGCTTGGTAGTATGCTTCTTCTGCCTTTCCAGTGCAGAAGCTTCCAAAGTATGCTCCGCTTCCTTCCTTAGTTTTGTCCACTCCGTGTAGGGCCAGGTATTGAGAGGTTGTTATAACCCACCGATCAAATACTTCAGGTTTTAAGTTGTTCTTTTCGCCCGAGAACGAGGGTGGCAGCGGAAGTTTGATTTTAGGTCCTGTTCGCCTGGCGGATTCACCTTCAGACATTTCGTGTTCGGACTCTTCGTTACTCGAACCGTTGTCTGAGGAGCATTCTGGAGAGTCACTGGGGAATTCGTCTGGTGGCTGCCTTGCTAGCGAGTGATCTGCTGCTTCTTCATCGTCTTCTTCCTTCTTAGGTGTCCTGACAGGTATGCTCTCTTTCTTTGGTGGTTGCGCTGGTGCCTTTCCTTTGCTGGGGCTGAGGGGAAATAGTCCAGAAAGGCTAGTTGCTGCCTTTGCTAATTCGTCAGTCAATTCGCTAAAGGTCTGCTTGGCTAAGTCTCGCGCTAGTTGTCTTCCTGCTTCGTCTATCGAGAATTCGCTCTTCGGCCCTTTCAGTTTCTTAGCTTGCCTTTTCTTGGTAAGGCCTTCTCGTGGGACCTGCTTCCCACTTCGAGTCTCCAGTGACTCAATAGTGTTGTGTTGGCGGAGCTGAACCTGCGTGGTTCTGCCGCTCCCCAATGCTAGCTTCGCTGTTGGACTTTTCGTAGATTGATCAAACCAGGTCCCTGCAGGTTTCTTAACCACTTGCTGAGATTAAAAAAATGTAACGTGTTCGGGCCAGGCCCTAGTCACGTAGCGGTACGATAGAAGCAGATGGCTTCGTGGTCAACACGAAGCAAGCGCTGCTTGCTAAAGGAGGCTTCGAACAGGGTGTAATAGGAGATCAAAGAAGTAACCGTTCAACCCAGTATATTTTAAGAATACTGTCTGTCGAAGTCTGCTATTTCCATCGCGGGAATCAGCAGTCTTTAAATACAGCATATCGCTTATCTCCAGTATGAGTGATATTGCAAAACAATGTGTGTATCAACCGATAGTACATAAAACAATTCACGTATCAACCAATACTGTGAAACCAAACATAAAACAAAGTGTGTATCAAATGATAGCACACGAAACAATACAAGTATCAAACGATACTGTGAAACCTAACATAAAACAAAGTGTATATCAAACGATAGCACACGAAACAATACAAGTATCAAACAATACTGTGAAACCAAACATAAAACAAAGTGTGTATCAAACGATAGCACACGAAACAATACATGTATCCATACCGGTTACAAGTGCGGTATAGACTTCGATAGGAGTGGCAACTGGTTTGGCTTCGCTTAGGTCAAATCGTGCAAGCATCCCCATAATATACCGTTCCTGGTAGATTTTCAGATTATCTTTCGAGATTTCGATCTGCATGCCTAACAGTAGTGATGCTTGTCCAGAGTCCGTATATTGAAAAGGAGATTGTATTTTGTCAATGCATGTATCGACTAGTGAGGGTTTTCCGGCTATTAGAATATCGTCAACGTAAATACAACAAAAGAGGTTTTTTGCAACAACAATACATGGGTCAAAGTCGGTAACTTTGAGGTTCATGGTTTCCAGGGTCTTGGTTAGTCATTGGTACTATAGTCATGGAGATTGCTTGAGTTCGTAGATGACTTTCTTAAGCTTCCAGACTTGACCTGGTTTGCAATACCCTTCTGGGAGCTCCAGGTAGGTTTCCATGTCTATATTGGCATATAGGAAAGCACTCTTAATATCGATTTGTCAGAACTTGTAACCACGTTTGACAGCTACTGCCAGCATGAGTCTCAGAGATTCTAACCGAGCAACCGGGGCATAAACCTCTTCATAGTCTTCGCCTGGGACTTGGTTGAAACCTTTTGCGCAGTATCATGCTTTCCGATGTTCAATAGTGCCGTCCTTTTTGACTTTGGCCTTATAAACCCATTGTCCTGTTAACACCTTTTTTCCACTTGGTTTTTCCACTTCCACTCCTACGTCTTGTTTTCTCAGTACCTTCATCTCTTCATCCATGGCTTTCCGCTATTCATCTCTCTCCTGCGATTCCACAGCCTCTCGATACGTATTGGGGTCTGGTATGTGATACATGAGACCAACAACTGTATATCTTTGAAGATTCCCTTCTTCATTTCGAAGCTGTTCATCAAGTTCCTCTCTTCTTTCTTGTAGAAGCTGCATCTCGTCCTCGGTTAGGCCTTCCAGCTTACAATCCCGTTCGTTTTCTTTTATTTGACATTGCAGAGACTGTATCTTCTTCTCTATCAGATGTCAGTCCTCGTCTCGTGTCTTCTGGGTCTGAGTTCGTTCATGAGTGGAATGACGGGGTCTGGGAGGTACTGAGGTGGAGGTATCTGGAGGAGGAATTGGTGTTGATTAGAATTCGCCTGGCACAGAGGTATTCGGAGATGGTACTGGTGTTGTCGGTCTTAATTGGGTAAATGTCCCGTCCTGATTGGAATGTTCTGATTTACTGGATTGATCCCACTTTTCCTGCTCTTCTCTTTCTATCATTCATTGAAGATATTCAAATGATACCCCTTTTGTCTTTCCAAATTTCTCATCCCTTGCTTCGATCACAGTATGCCGTTTAGGTATATAAACACGGTAAATCGTCCGACTGGAAGTGTAACCAACTAGGTGACCTTCTTCTGCTGTCTGACCAAACTTTCCTCACTTCTCAGCTGCGATATATACCATGACATCGGCAAACCAGGGATAGAGATAACTAATCATGGGTTTTGTTTCATATAGTCACTTGAAGGGTATTGTTGTAATTGATGAATGCTACCAACGATTGTAGAGATAAGCTGCTGTGGAATAGGCTTCCCCCTATCATGATTTTTGTTCAGGTGGCATCATACATCGCACCATCATTGTAAGGGTACGATTCAACCTTTCTGCAACTCCGGTTGATTCAGGGTTGTAGGCTGGTGATGTGGTATGGATGACTCCTTTTGTGTTTAGGAATTCAGACACTTTCTGGTTAAGGTATTTGGTTCCTCGGTCTCTATGCAATCGCTTGACTCATTTACCGAATTGAGTAAGTACCATTTCCCAGAAGTGTTTCATGGCAATTTCTGCTCCATCGTTTGTCTTTAGTAGATAAATCCAACAATAACTGGTATAATTATCTATAAACATCATGTAGTAGAGATTCATTCCCAGCGTGGATGTGGACATTTGACCACTAAGATCGGAATGGACTTTGTTGAAAGCTGACTTGGTTTTAATGTCCTTTGACTTAGGTTTTACATGCGTAGTTTTGTTCCGATTGCATGTCGTACAGTGAAAGTCTGATGCAGGAGCGATAGGTGTAAGCGGTCCGGGTACTAGGTTATTTTATGTTTGGTTTCACAGTATCGTTTGATACGTGTATTGTTTCGTGTGCTATCGGTTGATACACATATTGTTTTATGTTTGGTTTCACAGTATCGTTTGATACTTGTATTGTTTCGTGTGCTATCAGTTGATACACACAACGTTTTGGAATATCACTCATACTGGAGATAAGCAATATGTTATATTTAAAGACCGCTGATTCCTATGGTGAAAACAGCAGATTTCAACAGACAGTATTCTAAATATACTTGGTTGAACAGTTACTTCTCTGATCTCCTATTACACCCCATTCGAAGCCTCCTTTAGTCAGCAGCACTCGCTTCTCGTTGATCAAGAAGCCATCTGCTCCTATCGTACTGCTATGTGACTAGGGCCTAGCCCGAACATGTTACAATAGGGGTAGGATCCTTATAACAATCCTTAATCATACTCCGATGTCCAAGGGCTTTGTGCCGTTCTTCGTAAACAGAAACAAAAGATTTCTCATTACTCATCCTACCATACCACAACCCACTTTTCTTATCCGCAACCATGGAAATCCTCCTTTCCTTCTCAAATATCCTTTTTCCTATCTCTACCGTAACCTTTACTCCAACATCATCCAATCGGGATTCAGATACCAATAAGTATCAAAACATGGGTACATACAGTACTCATTTGAGGATGACTGTATGTTTGGTTCCATCCAACAGGCACACAAGGAGGTAAGCATCTCCGGATGCAGTTGCTTAGTAAATTCTACCATCTGCTATTACTATATTTTCTAAGAAAGGCGTAAGACTTTGGAAGTCACGTGAATTGGGTGATATGTGGTTCAGTGCTCTAGAATCACATAACCATTCCATTGAGACTTTCCCGCTTGTTGTACTACAGACAACCTCTTCCACTGGTGTAGGAGGTTCCCTGGCTTTCGCTATCAGAACTGTGACTGCAGCATCGGTAACTGGTATAGTATTTGGCTTGTTGTCCTGTTTCTTCTTTTTGGCTTTTTCCCTTGAAAGATCTTGACATTTGTTGGTATTGTAGGTATCGCTTTTCCCACCTCTTGCTGCACACCATGTGCAATGCATCTGTTTCTTGTTCTTGTAAGGTACTGATAGTACCTTTTCCTTCTCTTTACCTTATCCTTTTTCTGCTGCCCTACTTAGAAAGTAATCCTGAACATCCACATATCTGGTTGTCTTTCTTGCTAACAAGACATCGCATAGATCAGGGTACAATTTGTGGATGGACAGCATAAAGACAGTATCCTTGACTTCTTCTGCCTGTGTCCAAGTGGGCATCGTGGTTTGGAATTCGTTGATTGTTTCATCATCACCGGATGAATATTGTTGGGCAAGTCAGTTCTATGCAGTTTTGAACTTTGTAGCATGGTCGGAGATGGATTGGGTGGAGACAAGTTTGATTTTCCAGATAGTTTCCAGTAGCATCGTGTTGGTAGCCGGAGTTTCTTTGTTGAATTGGTCTTTGAACGCTGGCCAGAACTCCGCTGCTGAACTTTTGACAGAGATGTCGGCATGGTAGATGGGGTTTACTGCTTGGTAGAGGTAGAATCTAGCTTTAGTGTTCTTTTTCTTCCACGTAGTAACTTTTGCAGCATTGTCGAATGCTCCGATCATAGAAATTTCAAGCTTCTTTTCCGTTCCAAGTACTACCACTGATAGTGCAAGGACTTTAAGGACAACCAGTCAGGCTTGCGCCCAAGTCTGGTAGTTCTCTTGTCCTTGTAGTTTTCCGTAGTCGGTTACGAATAGCTTGAGGATGGTTTCGGTATCGTTCGACATATCACCTTATCACGGTACGGATTGGATTACTGTCGTTTCCGATCGACTGTTTTGTGGAAGGGGTCGCTTTCTTTGTAACCAAAACCGCCAACCATTTATCTCACTCAAGTTCTGGATTGCATCATGGCGTAGCTCGTCATAGTATTTTTCACAACAGGAAGGGAGAAGATAATCAGATGAAAGAGGGCGTATTTTGTTGCAGTGAGGACACGTCCACCAGTCTAGTGCATCAAAGTACTGGTGGGCCAGGTTGGTTTTGTTGAAGGAGGTATTTGAGGGGAGTATCAATGGTATACGCTCACTTAGGAGTACACTTATGGCCTTATGGTATATGATGTTCAGGTTTGCAGAAGATCTCACAAACCCAGGCTCATAACCTGAGAATATTTGTATCTAAGTCACTTGCACTTGTGATAGTGGAGTAGACCTGGTGAACAAGATATATCTTTAAGACTCATAGATTAATCCAAGCTTGCATGCTCTTCTAACTGAAAGGAAAAATACACCCCTATTTATACCCTTCTATGGTTACACAAACACTGACTTATACCAAGGAAATCTATCTAACCTGCTAGAATCTTCTAGCATAACAATAGGTTATATGGCTGTATCACATGACTGACACAGTCACACCACCATACAGGAATAATATACCGTAATTTTGGGCAATTTCATTTTTTACTCATCCATCTTACAATAGTATTTCGTGCAAGCTACTGCCCTCAATATCATTGGAGCTGCATAGGGTTTAGGGAGAACCATGGGCCAGGCTTGGAAGACATATATTTCTTCTTCAATACACAGCATCGTATCATAGCTAGGGGGGGAAGAGGGTTGGCACCCCGTGATTCAAGATAGCCATGATTTGAAATAATGATTTCTAAATTGCGATTTGATGTTTTTTTAAACCATGGTTCCAAATCAAAATAGCCCTCTGCCAAACACTATCAGGAATTTTAAATTCAAAATCATGACTCAGGCTTAGAGTATATTCAATCAGGATATATAAATACAAGGTGCAATACACCTAGTGATTTTTATATCATAGATTCTATTATCTATCTATTATCAATCTAGTACAGTCTATTAATAATTATTTTTCACTATCAATTTATTCCACTGTCTCTATTTCATCCTTCTAGTATTACCTTTAATTGACCCAAACCTCTTACGCTACTACTATCCTGTTCAAAATGCAACTTCTAAATGCCAAGCTATTATGGACAATAATGTCAATAATCTGGTCAAAGTCCTCAAAATCACTAGCCTTACTATCCAGGCCATTGCTGTATTATCAAGTATACATGGTTAATTATAAGAGGAGTTGTAACGTGTTCGAGCCAGGCTCTAGTTACATAGCGGTACGATAGGAGCAGATGGCTTCTTGATCAACAAGAAGTGAGTGCTACTTACTAAAGAAGTCTTCGAACGGGGTGTAATTGGAGATCAAAGAAGTAACCGTTCAACCAAGTATATTTAGAATACTGTATGTCGAAGTCTGCTGTTTCCACTGCAGGAATCAGCGGTCTTTAAATACAGCATATCGGTTATCTCCAGTATGAGTGATATTCCAAAACGTTGTGTGTATCAACTGATAGTACACGAAACAATACAAGTATCAACTAATACCATAAAACCAAACGCAAACAATATGTGTATCAACCAATACCACACGAAACAATACTAGTATCAAACGATACTCTGAAACCAAACCTAAAACAACCTAGTACCCTTACCGGTTACAGGAGTAATAAAACTTGAACTTAACAAAACAACCCATAATAAATACCTCTGCATTTACTGGACAGTACTATACTAATGAGCTTCTGATATCTAGCTATCGGAATCAAATACTGGAGTGTCTACATATGTCCATAAATGTATTCTAATTCTATTGTTATAGTGATAGGGAGAAAGAAAGAATGCCTACAGGATAACATAAAAAGATTCTGATTACTAATAAATTAATACTTACACTCCTGTTTGAAAAGTTCTCATAACCACACCGGTAACTGTGGCTGGGTTGCAACACATGGCATGTGTTTATTTATTTATTTTTGTTAAATCCTTTGATTATTTATAAGGTACAATACACATAGCATGTATCACCAGCACAATCATATATAGCCTCAGGAACTGGTTGTAACAAGTAAGACTTTACAAGAAAATTTATTCTCCTACCACTTAGTATGATTTCCATTAACTGCTATGATAGCCTCTACTGTACAGGACAGACTATCTACCAGCTTATCTAAAGTCTGCTGATCAATAGCATCCCATTCCTCCTGCATCACCTTCCATAACTCATCATCTGAAGTTGGTCTTTTCCAACCGTTTTGGGTAAACCTCTTGCGTAATCTTATCTTCAGAATGTGTCACCCATTTCCTATGAGGTTAAGGTCCAGTGTATTTGCTAGAAGTGGAAGCTTTTGGATATTGAATATAGAGGTAATTGTCCAATTGTAACGACCAAGCATACATGGGCTATAGCAGCCGGAACCTCCACCCATACAGGTAGCCAGGAGACGAACTGGTAGGAACTGGGAGGCAAGTAAGCACTTGACCTACGGAGACCCGATAGCTCAGGCTCCAAGATGAACAGAACTAGCTGGCAGAGTACTTAGGTACCTGGCTACACCCTGGAGTGGTGTCAGCATACTCAGAGACCCCTGAAGGGGCAGTTACTCAGCTAAGCCGGGTAACAGGAGAAAGGTCAGAAGTGTCTATCTCCAGCGACAGAATAGACAGGATAACAGGAAAAAGTCATCTTGTCTACCAGACAAGGTTACCCTACCCTCAGGATCAGGTTACCCTGCCTAAAGTCCTGAGTTACCCTACCTTTCAGTACAAAGTCCCTCAGGGAGTTTGGGAAAAATGACTGGAATGTTTGCAATGCGAAGCCATGCATAATACTGGAATCTGGGGTTCTGGGAGACGCTATTGGGCAAGCTACACAGCTCTGAAGAAGCTATAAATTGGAGACATTATTCCTATCATACCCCTCCGGCCCCACCTTGAGGCCCGCACATCATGGGCAAATGGTTGTGTAGTTGTGAGCAGTCTAGCAAAGAGGAATCTTTGCAGACCTGCTTACAACACCGTATATGTCACTGCTATCTGGTCGACCATAGGCTGTTCACAGGTTATATAAGGGGGCATAGGGTGGAAGGGGAAGTACCTCCTCCAAGTTGTTCGGAGTAAAACGGACCAAAACTGATGGAGTTAACTGCAGTTAACCGTGGGGGTCCCGAAGGTAGTCCTGGGTGGTACTGGGGCGACCGGGAGAGTTTTACACCTACCAAGCCCGAACGTGTCCCCAACGCCATAGGTTCTGAAAGGGAAGTGCAGAGACATTAAAAGCATGATTCCTGCCACAAGTAAGGTGGATCCGAGGTAGTGGTCATGGGTAGCACCCATTGGACCCCTCCCCGACCACCGTATCCTGCAGAAGACACCGGAAGACTGAGAATCGTAAATAGTAGATAGATAAACCACTCATAGTAGCTTCCAGGGTCGAGTAGAGATCAATGCATATAGGAAGGGTGTCATAGATGGTCCAGTTCATCCGGTGTCTTGACTGTTAGCCACTGGCAAGATGCTGATGTGAAGACGTTTTCACTCCAGCGGGCAAAATGGAAATGTGTCGCAGAAACGATAACCGCATAAGGTGAATGCCAACTAGAGTGTGTCAACACATGCATGCCCAAAGGGTGTGCTAGGAGATATGTCAGACCACCCTTAGCGGAGAAGGGTGTACTTAAATGGTTGGAGTAAACTGATAGGAGAGTTTCTGGCATAAGATAAAACTACTAGAATGTCTATGCAAGAACTCTTCTACTCCAACAATCAATCCTCCCGAGATCTTAATTGAGTGCAGTGTCAGGCTTAATGATATTAAGTTTTACCATTTTCTTTACTCTTCCCTCTGTGTAAACTTTTGGCGATAAGTTTGCAGTTGTTCGGTGTGGTTGCAACCTTGGGATCCATCTTCCTAGCAGTGCCCCCGTTACACTGATTAAGGCCAGTAAGGTGATATTTTGCTCCACCTTTAAGAATTCCAAGCTCAGTAATAGGAGTATCGGAGGAAAGAAGAAATGGCATGAGATAAAGATCACAGATCTCTGTCACATACTGAGACAGATTTTGTCCTAAGCGGTCCCGGGAGGTAACTCACTCAGAAGGTGTTCATTTTTGTACTCGTATAAGTGGTGTCCATTGACCAAAGCCCAAAGCTAGCCAACATCCTACCCCAACCTGGCTTGATCGAAAACTAGTTGCAAGATTTCACTCATCCAGTTCCTCTCCAGGTCTGATGTGGACCTTTCAGCCTGGTTGATAAGCAGTGTACTCCACTCGAGCTTCATCGAGCCAAATACATTTTCGCCAATTATCCTCCTTCCATCTCCTTTGACGCTGGCACCAGTACCTATCACTCAGTATTTTAGTTAATTATACTTATACAGAATAAAATTTAGTTTAAAGGTTTTAACCTACTTGTGTCTTATCTTCTGAAAACCATCCAAAAAGGGCTTTTTCGGGGGAACCTTAAGCTTGAAACCAAGATCTTGAGAATCCTTGTTAATTGTCGATTGTGCAATATCTAAGCCTAAGGTCGGCAGCTCCTCCATGATTTCGCTTAATAACGCACATGGATTTTCTTCAATCAGGCCTTCAACCTGTTGCTGAATAAAGGGAGATATCTTGGTAGGATGACCTGAATGTGGTGCATTGTATATACTAATAGACCCTCAGGTTCGATAGCGCTTAACCACTCCATCTACCATAGAGACTGGCATTCCCATATGTCTTGCAATCCTTCTATAGCCCCAGCCGGCATCAGCGAGTACAGCAATATCATGGTTGTTCTCATATCTGGTGTTGTGCGAATCGTGAACTTTCAAGAGCAGAGGTGCCATGATCGCTTGTGTTTATTTGATATGCAACCAGTTCCCAAGGCTACATATGATTGTGGTCGTGATACATGCTACGTGTTGCAACCCAGCCACAGTTACCTGTGTGGTTACGAGGACTTTTCAAACGGGAGTGTACTTATAACTAGAGATATCAATATCCTTGCCTTAGATTCTAGACCCTTTGGAGTAAACATTGAAAATTCTGCAAAATTATGATTTAAAATATTTCCAAATCATGATTTGAAAACAGTGTCCGAAATCATGGTTTAGGATAGTGACTAACTCAAATCACAGTGAGCGAAAACACCCTAGGAAATCCATCAAACCACCCCATCAACTCATACAAGTTCCTAAAAGTCCCATCTAGGAAGAGAACTAAAAACCTGGACCCCCTCTTCTCCCTGTTTTACCTCGGTGAATCCAAACGGGACAATTCTGAGCGTCTTACGGTACATCCCCAGTATGCTAATGCCTCTCCCACCTTCCTTCCGCACACCACAAGCACCATCCGCTGCCGCCCACAGCGTCTGCCAAACCCAGGAGATCCGTACCAGTAATTTCATACACCTTGCTACTCATGCCGTTGCGGCACTCTCCCAGATTAGTAAAGTAGCCAAGAGCCAGACCAAACAAATAGA
The DNA here is from genome assembly GCA_003182015.1 of Tuber magnatum. Taxonomy (NCBI): domain Eukaryota; kingdom Fungi; phylum Ascomycota; class Pezizomycetes; order Pezizales; family Tuberaceae; genus Tuber; species Tuber magnatum. The sequence continues at coordinate 513,489 of PYWC01000020.1, read as the reverse complement.
AGGTGCTCTTCGTATAATTTGTCTGCCAATCTTCTAGCACGAGTGAGCCCCTCGTTTGGCTGAGATTGCGTGGGAATTGGTGAGTGCACGCGAGCGAGTTAAAATGACCCTGGACGGGCACCCGTACCGGCATCCGGCATAAAATATCTGAATATAAGACAGGAACAATGGCCGTATTTTCCGATACTTTATGGCCAGATGCGAATGCCATACTCGGATATGCACTTGCACTCGACGTTTTTTAAAGTCTCTAGAACGCAAGTTATGTGCCCGTATGCCCAAGTTACGATAATTCCTGTGAAAGTTGATGGTGTGAAGCGGTTGTTCCACACCATAAGTCAATTATCTCTTCTTCCGTTCCGGAGGCTTTAAGAGCATCGAGTGGGCTCACGGGGCGGGGGAGAAAAGTGGAAGTACGAATCGAGTGGAATGCGGGAATGGGAGATCGGTTGCTTGGACTAGAGTGCCGGTAGGAAGAGTACAGTGCAGCATCTGTGCTGGCAACACTAACGGACGTACAGTACCATAACACAATTTCGTGAGATTTCCCTTTCCCCTTTTCCTTTTTGCAGTAAGGAGAGAGAGGACCTTTATGGATACCTACCGTAAATAACGGCGTCAAGAAAGCCACTATTCTGGGCCCTTGGGTCGTAAATTCACAATAAGCTACGATACCTCGAGTTCATTTACCTGTCCTACCTACCAGGATAATAGTTGCCGCAATTAACGACCAGTTTATCGTGTTTACTGCAATAGATCCTACATCCCACGATGCTAACCTTACCGTAGGAAGCCTAACTACGCCCATAAAAATCAGGAGCGATCTCCTACACCTACCCGTAAGCTTGGAATACAAGATCTAGATATGGGCTGCGATATCAAACATCGGCCTAGCAAAAACTATGGAGTCAGTACTGTATCAAATTTAATATCCCCCTTATAGAAGTTCCTTACTCGTACACTGATAAAAAAGAAGAACCCCTTAACGCCCGCGGAATAACCTGAACGAAATGGTATTTCAAGGTAGAAGGTGACTAACACGGGCAATCAAGGTTCAATGCCTAGCCACCCCACTGCCTCCTTGCATTCTCTCTTGGGACCATTCTTTCTCCATTTTGGACAACGAGTTCCAACACGATACCGGTAACTCCCGCACTGCAAACCTTAGTCCCCAATAGCCACACAACATACACGAGCAACTTATCTTCCGAGCACTATAATAGCTCAGACCCTCATCCCCAATTGCAAGTACTAGTATGATACCTTATTGCGACAGATTCCCACCTAACGTAATTGTACCTCCCCGCTACAGTAAAGTCTCAGCAACTGTGTCGTTACAGTAAGCAATACCCTACCCTCCATCCAAGCGCCTTACCGTCCCGTTAACCCCCAAACCCGAGCTCAGCACAGCCATGTTTCACCAGCCCCCACTGCGTTGCACAAGCCACCAACTCTGGCTATGGTGGCAAATACCTTCTCCACCGAAAAGGATGAAACAGTGCTACGATAGAGCCACTTTCTAGAACGTGTATGGAAGGAGGGAGGGAAAGCTCTCACGGCGCATTAACATTCATGCATTTGCGGAGCGGGTGGTGGGGGGTGTATATCACTCGATTTTAGACCTTTTCCCATCCCACCCTTATGTTTTTCAGTAGACTCCCAGTTTATCCATCGTTCCACTCCCCCGGATGGTCCATTCTCGATTTCGACCGTCCGGGGCAACGGGATGCTTGGAGTTAATCATCATCCCGCTCAAGTATAAGCTTAGGAAGCGTCAAGATGGATCTTGGCGGAATATATATCAGCGGAGAGCGCGAACCCGGGCTTCTTCTCCCCCGTCTCACGGGATCGGCGGGAAGGGCTGAAGAGGACAAGAGGGTGGTATGTAACATTCTTGATAAGGGGAGAAGCCTTACAGTTGCGACTTTACCACCCCATACCGCGTCCTCCTCTAGAGTGCGATGCCCAGTCCATTCAGTAAAACTGCAAGATGATGAATATGGGAACCAAAATCGGGAGACTGATAGGATCCGTTCTTCGGATAGGTCAACAAGTTCCATAGATCTATAGCCGCAAACTCGAGTACAGCACCAAGTTCCATGCCAAATACGCGAAATCTAACCTATCTATCTATCGATAACTGCCCGGAGCCGACACCCCCTGATACAATCCCTCCGGCACAGGGACTCCCGAGAATGCATGCAAGCCCTTTAAAACCCCACCCGCAAACACAAAGAGACATGAGAAGGGGAAAAAAAGACGCTTAAGAGAGAGTGAAGAGGTATATGCTACAGTACATCATACGCTAAATTCGCCAGTACAATTCTCTAGACTACTGTCGGGCCTCCATGCTTAACCCCTTTCAAATCGTCCAGGATTATTTGAATAGAGGCTTTGACCTTTGAGATCTCCCATCTATTTTCACCAACCCCGCAGCAGCCCTTGATGACCCTGGCTACTCTGTGATCTTCGAGTTTTTCGATGTCCTTTGGAATCTGGCCGTTTTTGGAAATTCTGGACAAGACCTCCACACGTTCCATACCTAAGAGAGATCAGCAAACCTAGTAATACGTTATGGAAGGGTGTTTAGCGAATCAACTTACGAGTCCCGAACCTCACCAGCAACTCTAGGAGTATAATTCCCAAGGCAAACAAGTCTCTTCCGACAACGTCGCCTTGAATGGCGGGATCGAGATCCACAGGCTTATAAAACTCAGTACCAACAGCCGCCGTGCTGTCATGACCATCATTGCTAATACTGGTTCCCAGTCCGAAGTCCCCAATATGTGGTAGAACCACAGCTTCTCCGCAACGGCAACCTTTCCGAGAGGGTTCAATGTCAAGGAATATATTACCGGGTTTCAGATCCCGATGTGCGATCCCTTGGGAATGAAGATACTGGACACCTTCTAGAAGACCCAGGAATATGTCGAGCGATGACTTGACGCAGAAGCAATGCCTTGGGATGGGCTTAGAGAGGTGAACAGATGTTGAGAGGAACGAAGTGAGGGTAAACGAGTGGAGAGACATCTGGATATAGAGAGTCAGGCCAGAAGATGTAGAAGACGATTTTCTCCCATGGCTATTGGCAGTAGACTTAATTAGGAGCCCACCACCAGAGGAGAAGATATTTGATCCTGTGAGCTCGGACTCTGAGTCAGAGTGGGATGGGATATCAAATGCGACCTTCGGTTTTCCATGCTGCACGTTGGACTGGCTATGGCGGCGCTTAGTATAGGGTCTAGGAATTGACTCAATAGAGTCTTCCAAACCATCGCTGGCTTGACCGCTGGCACCGTAGGTGGTGACAGTCTCCTCAACTGTTTCAATCCTCTCGTCTTCCCCAGAATAAGCAAATACTATGTCAGCATCAATGTCTTCGATCTCGTTCGGGATCTCTGCTTTAGGTGACTGAGGGTCTTGCACATCTTGAACCCCCGCATGATCTCCAATGAACTGGGGAGTAGTCAACATGTCTTCAACCACCCCCTCAACCCAACTGCAGAAGTAACGAACGATGCCAGCATGATGAAGTTGTGCTAGAGTCTTGATTTCATTCATAACTCTCTCCAGACCATCCTTCTTACCACCCAGCTCATTCTCAAGGACACCTTTCTTAATAACGACTTTCTTAATCGCGTATTCGACTCCATCAAGGCGGTGACGGACATGATAAACTGAACCATAACCGCCCTTGCCCAACAAAGCGATCTCGACAAAGTCATTAACGTAACGAGGAGGCGGTAGTAGAATAGCTGGCTGAATAATCGCGGGAGAGGACTGCGCATGTGGAGGCAAAAATGGTGGGGTGGCAGTTCCGCTAGCGGCTCCGGGAGCTGTGCTAGGACGGTAGGGGCTGTTTTTGTAGGCATCGCTCAGAACACTCAGTGAAGAGCTCCGATGGATAGCCTGGCGCTCATTAGGATTCAGGTTTTGAGTAGTAAGGTCCGTAAGAAGGCGACGAAAGGAAGGTCTCGCCCCAGCCCCCATACCAGATTCTACTCCTCTCCTTCTCCCCGAGTCGCCAGCCAACACCCCCGCAGCCCTATTCTCCTCAGTGTTCTTGTCAATTTCTTGGGACAGGAGATGATCGAGGCCACGAAGATAGCCCTGCCTAACAGGTGCAAGGTCTTCGCGTGCAATATCCCCGCTAGTCTGAGGAACAAAGCCCAGATTCCCAAGACGATGAGCGAGATTGGCGAATATCCTGTCGGCAAGTCCCGGCTGCAAAGCCGATACCCGGGTCTTCACAAAGTGCTCTAGCAAAGAGTTGAACAAGATCGCGCTATGGTGATTGGCCGGAGTTGTCGGGGAAATTGAAGAATAGAGTGTCACAGGGTTCACCGGCTCGGGTTCCTGTTCCGGGGCCCCCGCAGTTGGCTGACAGGGGGAAGCTGGAGGTGCGGACGGTGGGCCAGAAGACGGATCAATTTCATCCTCAGAAGAGGACGAAATCTCTGAAGGTTTACGAAACATGATATTTGTCGTTGAGATTGTGCGGGAGGGCGAGGTCTTAATCGGAACCGCTTTACGGTTCGTGGAGACGACGAGAAGGGAGGTATGTTTGAGGTGTAACTAGAAACGAAGATGACGACTATTTCACAGATCAAGTCATCGTTGAAAGGAGGGGCTCGGCGTAGGACTTCCCAACTGCCGTTCTATTTGTCGGGGTTTCTGGGGTGTCGATACGACGACGGGGTTGAAGGTCGAAGGTCGAATGTCGACAGTGGAATGTCGGTGGGGCAACGCGTGTAGAGTGGTGCCAACCTGGGAAGACGCGTTATTCGTGATGATGGTGGTTGAAGCTCAAGGAATAAAACAACCTCCTCCGCCTGGAATCACGGCTTCGGACAATACAAAGAAAACCCCAAATACCGTACCGGTACAACATACAAAACCAGTCCCGCTGCGGTTTGTCCCCTTTATCCTGTATGACGGCAAGAGCAATATCGAGTAGATGACACGGTTCGATAGAAGACTGTCGAATCTCAAAGATTCAACGGAATCCCACCGACGTGGGGAGACGGTGCGAGATAAGGTTGAGGCCCAGGTTTCGTCCCCATACACTGGACGCCAAGACGATGCGCCTCCGCTATGATTGGGTGCCTGGGTGTATCATAATACTCGAGTACCTATTACGGTATGTGAGGTGACGGTACCCATAGTACGCAAGTCAGTGAACTATTCGGAACGAATGTTCCAGAACGGCTTCCCTCTCTGGTTTGCTGCAGCCCCTTCAGGGCCAACGGAGGTACTCGAGTGCGATATAGTACTGGACGCCTCGGGAGTTAGTTTATTCTATCTTACCGCGGTGCCATGGAATGCTGATGGGAGAAGCTAGCCATGGGTATGATGACTGGTAGACCCAACAACCCCCATACAGACAATAATCATGAATTATAGTTGGGCCCCGAAAGGACGCTACAAAACATAGAAGGGATCACCGCAAGAGACACCGGATCATACCGCACCGGTCTCGCCACCCGGGGAGGCCAAAAGTGCTGATGGGGCTTTTTAGGTAAATTCTGTCGGGACTGATGCTGACACCAACGAAACCGGATAAAGGTGGCGTATCATACCTCCCATTGTTTTCTTCTCACCAGTGGGTTTTCCCTATATGCACGCGAGAAACAGGTGCTACAACGAAGGTTTATATTACGTGGTCTTTCGAAGGCAGGCAATTCTTGAATGAAGAATAAAAGCGTGGAAACTTGGCTAAAATATTCCGTACTTCTGGCTACTCGGACGATTTTTCACACGGGGACCGCATCTACTATAACTAACACAGCCCTGTTTTATTGGGATTGGACACCCTGTGCGGGCAGCTGACGGCCCGGGGTGCCATAGCCATTAGTATAGTAGGTCGGGTGGATACATTCTCCAGAGTCGTGAGGTATTCTAGGATGATGTCCCTAACGACTATAGGTAGAGCAGCTAGAGCCCCCCCAAGAGCGCCTGCCTTCTAATAGGAATAAACCGCCCCGGCCAAGAACCGCTAGCACTCTTTGCGAATTTACTGCAGACGCTGTCTATCAGCGTCCTGGGTCAAATATACACCCTTATGATGATACTTGAAAAGGCGAGTGATAATACATGAGTCTATCTTGCTGCCAGCCATGAAGCAGTGAAAGTGCTATTCCAACAGGCTCTATGCGTAGCGGGCATGGAGGGATGGTGAACTGGGCGGCCGATGGAGATGCTAGCTAGTGACAGACCGGGGAGTATATATTACTAAAAAAGCTAACGACTTCGGAAACCAAACAAAACTCCTGAACACTAAAGAAACACACCATTCTAACAAATCATGATCCTCCGTGATCCTCCAATAATTTAGAACTCTCCAGATATCTCATGATCCTCCATGAAGCCTCAAACAAGCTACCGTATGCCTAATAGCGTAGGGTGAAAGAAACAAAACAAATATCCCGTACTGTATCTGATGCCTCGTGGCAACGGGCATCAACGAAACCAAAAACCTAAACCCTATGCCCCATAACTACATATCTCTTAACCGCATGCCCGGCAGGCCATCCAACAGGCCAAATGTTTGTGCCTATGATATTCTAAAGTTGCTTGAGCCTATGTAGAATAAATTTATCTCCTTTACCATAGTTACATCCCTACAAGAACTAGATATTGTGGAATGCTAGCTAAGAATATTCCTGCCCATATATTAAGGACTTTACTATGATTCTCTTGGCCGCGAACCGCCAGTAAAGCAATTTAAAAGCAGTGTGTGATGTGATACCCATCGTACCCAGAGATATTCACCCCGGTTGCAAGCACAATCCGGCCCTATTACGGTGGAAAATTAAGAGCTAAGGTAGGGGTTATGTAATTAACCAAGTTAAGGAATAAGTCTGCGCAGCCATAGTGCTTTAGGCTGTTGACCATCCGCTGTGACCTTTCAGGTATGCAAAAGTGTGTATCACTGACATAGAGAATATCTTCTCTGGCTCTCATCAATAGTTTGTCCCGCATACTCCCAACCATCAAATCCGAAAATTTCTGGCGCACGCACGGTTGTTTCTGGTTCTGACTCAATAGTCTCCCAACCTGCCATGGTGGGGAGCTCTGATTGATTGTCTGGCAACAAGAAGCCGAGTTGGTGGCGCCGATTATTGCAAGTAATTTCTAACCATCTGCGGCGCTTGTTCTAGAGCATTTAGACGGGGAAACCTCAACTTTCAAGAGATCAGCCATCCCGGAATTCAGGGTTAATGTATTCTTGTAATCTCCAGTTGGGTATGATACAATATTATAACAGTAATCAGTAATCTTTGTTTGTGGTTTAGAGGAGATTTTGTGGAGATTTTGTCATGTGACTCTAGAGAACACATCATGCTAATCCCACCAATTTCAGAGGGGAAGCTACGGCAGCACGGGAATAGAAGGTCCCCAGACAGAGCGCCATATTTCAACTCCTCTCAAGAGCTGAAAATATTATCCAGAATATCCCTTCACTAAGGCTCAATTTAGGGTATGGCAAGGTGACACAAATCTCGGGCCGTTGTCCGTCTACGCCAATAACAGCATTTTCAGAGACTCACAGTTTGAAACTACCTGGGAAATATTGAGAAGCTCAAGAATAATGAAGGCAACTATTTCTTACTATTCCTTAGAGAGCTAAAACAACGAAATTCAGCGCCACCAAGAAATTGCGCAATAGACAGCAGGTGAGAGCAGGGATCTAGATTACTAAATAGATAGAGTGATATCAAAAAAAAAAAAAAAAAAAAAAAAAAAGAGAGAGAGAGAGAAAAAGCTAGGCTGAAGACCTTCCAACACTATGATATAATAGAAAACAAGAATGACAAAGGGCTACATGACACCATTCAGACTGGGATCGCACTTGGTGAATTTTCACCTTGGGGCGCCCTTGCTTTTGATGCCAGTGACACCATAGACACCATACTTGTGTAGCTCTCCAGACCAGTACCTGGCCTCTCAGGGTTCCACTCCCACCCACCAGTTCTGGTTTCTGTGAGTTCTTCATTATATATGTTTGGTGTACTGGATTGCATAGGCGGTACTGGAGTTGAGATCAGTAGAGAAATGTAAATTTGGTCTTTGAAGAGGAGGCTTTTTGGCCAGTATTAAGAAGTGAGTTGCTGAGCAAAGAACGAAATGTGCAGTGAGTAGTCAGAGAACCATTAGTTCTTGCAAGGTGGTAGGAATTAATGATCGCAGTATTGAGTAACCAGTAAAAGAAAGATTGCCAATTCCAACATGCCACTTATTTGTTCGGAAAAATATGATTGAAGCTGGTAGGCAATATCGATACCACCCATGTATTGGTTATAGTCATTGTCAATCTTAGATATTACTAATAGCTTACAATATTGTCCTGTGGAAAAAGGCTTTTGAGCAGTAGCCACATTGGTACTTGTTTCTCATTGTCTTCAATGGAGTTTCTCTACCTAGGAAGTTGGTTCAAGATCATGAACTGTAGATAACAAATATACGGTGTTGTTATCCTACTATAAAAAAGCCATAACAGGAGAAATCCCCCACCTGTGTGGTACAGCTGGATGGTTTTCCCTTGGCTTTTTTGCCAGATCAGCTATTTCATGCACTATGACCCCCATAGCAAAATTCCATTCCAAAATACCTGCTGCCTTGTCTTTACTAATATTGAGACAAGAAGGAAAGCCTTTACTGCTGTACCGCACAGTACCACAAGCTCCAATTCCATAATCAAGTAAGCATGCAAATAGACGTATATTAGAAAAGTAATTGCCCATATACGCAGTGAAAGAATGTATATAATATAGCAGGATGGTAAGTATTTGGAGCATGGCTAAAGAGGTAGGTGAGAGTGGATAGGGCCTTTTTTGCTGTTCCAAAGTAGCAAAGCTTGCAATACATGAAGTGAGTTCCCAGTCATAGGTGTATCCTGCATCACACAATGCTAGCACCTTATATCCTAAATTAATAGGTTTATTTGGCATTTTAATTGTGTGGGCTGAGCAACCAAGAACGTGAATCATCATTTCATCAATTGCCACATTTATGAATAGAAGAAAACACTCCTTTGAACTTTTCTGAATACTACTATTCAAAGGTTCAAGCTTTATCCACCACTGTTGAGAAGGCATCGAGGACTTGGAGGGGTTGGAGATATGCAAATAGCACTTTAGTTGTTGAAAGCGTATATATTTCATCCTGCACATTGGTTCTGGAACTATATTTCCCACTTGCCACCAAAGGACTTTTGAACTAGTACCTCTTAATACCCCCAGGTGAATCAAGATGGCTAAAAATATTTGAAGCTCAGAGGCTGTAGTTAGATACCACTTTCAAACAAGTGGATGGTTGCTATTCTGTAGCCTAGCATCATTTACACTCACATACATAATTGTATGCTTGGCTAGAATTTCAAGTTGCTCTGATGAAAAAATCAATGAGAACAACTGATAGGGATCAGTAAGTCCAGTCGCTGGTCCTATTGCCTGTGCCTGATATGGTGGAAATAGTCCTTGAAATGGTGTATGGTATGGTGGAGGTGGAAGATTTCGGATCTTTTCAGCCACTGAGAGTGACTCCTTTTCCGGCTCCTTTCCTTTTCTGCTGCCTGGTATCACAGAATTCATATTTACATATGATAACCCTCCTGGTCCAGTTTGAGATTCTGCACCCTCTGTGAAATGTTTAGCATTTAACAAACATATTCAGCTTGGCCTTGTACCATTCTTTGATTGGAAAGCTAATAGGGCTAATGGGGCTTGCTGGTGAGCTGATTGGGATACTGCTCTCTCAGTAACCACTTGCACGCTTGACTTTCTTGTTTGTGGCATTTTTTCTTATAGGATTTAGAACAATTAGGGTTTGGTATATCAATCTTCTCATGGGATTCAGTTTCTCCTGACATTGCTGAGTGCTTATTCACCATATGTCTCAGACAGCACAGTTGCACAATTTCTTGGTGGCACTGAATTTCATTGTTTCAGCTCTCTAAGAGATAATGGAAGTGGAAAGCCCGTGGGTTGGTGATTTGTAGTGATTTGTACTATGATGTGATAAGATTTGAAGGTGACTTGGGACATAGTGATGGAGTAACCTATGATACAAAAAGTGTCAAAAGCCTTTGTTCTGGGCTATCGGCGTTTTCCCGATTCCATAGACCTTCTATTAAATTTTAATGTCCTTTTTACTAACTGCTCTCCACGTGTTTTCCGGTTTGGTCCGGCCCAGATGGAACTCCCGAACTCGTTGGGGGCTAAGTTAGGGAATGGCCGGTGAAGGGGGCCTGGCTTTGACCGAAAATAGCCATCGGCCAGGGTTTCCCGCTCTAAGATACTCTATTATGATATCATACTTTCAATGTAATACCACGTGACAGTTAGCTTAAGAGTGTCCGCCCTACGCCCAGCTAGCCAATAGCGGAAATAGCCGCCTACCACCGCTATCGCAGTTGTATTCAGTTGCCAACTGCCTTTTGTCCTTAAATATTCGTAGGTGCTCATAAGTTTTGGTGTGGAATTTTATCGCAGCGTTCTACAAGCACCAAAGGATCCACCATTTGTTCACCAAGGACCAGCCTTTCAAAGTTTCTCTTACTCTGAGTTGGCTTCATCATTCCATCCTTGATGAACCTAAGATTTAGGGTAGCGACCTTCGGCATTATCGCCTGATAGGGCACAGCATAGTTGATGGGAGGCCTGGGATGCTAGGCGGAAACCCCGGGCCATGCCTCGCAATCGGATACTGCACCGTAGGGTTGACGCACTACCTCCAAGGTAAGGCGCCATGCATTCGCAAGGAATGGGACAAAGTGCGTGTTCAAGATTGCCTATTTTTCCGTGGACTACTCGTGCTCGGATCTTCGCTTGGAATGGTCGGGAAACGCACACAAATATCTGCCGCTGGCCACACAAACCCTGCACTGGCATGCAAAGTATCAGGTTTTATGCACTCGCTCAGTATGACATGTTTTGGGTGCGTCTTTGCCCGGGCTCGTAGTTTAATTCATAGCAGCCAGGCTGGAGTGCTGACGGACAGTAGAGCGAGCGTAGAACACGTAGTTCAAAACCGAATCCATGCCATTCTACCGAATCGAGTATGGATATGAGTATGATACCAGATTGGTATTGTTATAAGGGATCAAAAACAGACACAGCAAGCAAAAGACAACAACCCGGACTCAATGCATAAGGTGGATTTCACCATTATCGCGCGATCTATTTCTTGCACTCTCTCTAGAATTTCACATTTCTCATTGGGCGAGGATTTTGGCCAAGTCCGGGGCTTGCTTATGCCATAACGCCCACGCTTTCTGGAAACCCCGGAGTCTTTAGACTGACAAGATCTCTTTACTAGAGCTCCACCCCGCAGGCCCCCAAGTATGCCAGGTTGGATTATCCCGCTGCTCTACTAAAGTGGTAGTGTTCTGCATCTAACCTTGGATTATATTCCTGTTTTCGGTTACTGCTTGACCGTTTTTTGTGCTGATCGACATTTCTCAGTGTCAGCTGTGAACTCCCACGCTGCGGGAGCTTCCTTGAAACCGTTAGCGGACCCGCACCTTGCACGGGCTGGGATAATTAGAGGGTCCTAGACAAACTTCGAGGTAATCAGCCTGAATCTGTTTGCTGACATTCCTAGCTCTTTACTCATCGCGTCTCTTGGCTAAGGACAAGATAGCTGCACGGGTAACGATATCAAAGCTGCCGGCCAACCCTTAATCTGTGATACCTAAGCACTATCTGGTGCTATAGGCCCCTGTGGGGGAACGGAGTTGGAACAATAAAAAAACGCAGAGCCGGAGGCACAGTGGGGTGCTTCCCCTGGAATGGGGTAATGGATACGAATTATATAAGTCGGGGTAGTTCCCCTCTCAGTCTGCCCCGGAATTGACTTATGAATGAAATGCCTTTCCAGAGTCGAGCCAGGCGTCAGGGCTTTTTTCCCCCTTCAAACAAGAACCCGGAGAAAACACCAATATGTATAGGATAAGCAATATTTATGGTACGGTATCCCTGTCCTGGAATTTCGCATACCTGGATCATCAAGACTTACGAATCGGTAGTGCTTGCTGCCTTTGGCACCATTGGGGGTGCTCTTTTTGGTTTCGATATTAGTTCCATGAGCGCATGGATTGGGGCCCCGCAATATCTGGAATATTTCAATTCGCCCAATTCAGACCTCCAAGGCGGCGTGCGGTTCTCCCTTCCTTTGTACCTCCCAATCAGTCAACCATTTCACAGCTCAGGTACTTATAATGCTAAACGATAGATTACCGCTTCTATGTCGGCTGGTTCCTTTGCAGGCGCTGTGTGCGCAGGATATCTCTCCGATATCCTGGGTCGAAAACATGCCTTGCTTGTCGCGTCCGTTATTTGGGTTATTGGATCTGTGGTCACCTTGAGTGCCCAGAATGTCGCCCATCTGGTGGCTGGTCGTGTTGTCAATGGGCTGACTGGTAAGTACCAATAGACCACCATATTTTCACACCCTAACACCCCGTTTGCATAGTGGGTGTAATGTCCTCCCAAGTTCCTGTTTACCTTGCCGAACTTTCCCCAAAGAATATCCGTGGCCGTATCGTCGGTATCCAGCAATGGGCTATCGAATGGGGAATCTTGATTATGTATATGATATCCTATGGTTGCACTTTCATTGACGGGCCAGCATCATTTAGAACAGCTTGGGGAATTCAAGCTATTCCTGCATTATTCTTGATCGCTGCACTCTTCTTCTTCCCAGAATCTCCACGTTGGTATGCCTCGAAGGATCGCTGGGATGAGGCTCTCGATGTTCTTGCGCTATTGCATGGCAAGGGCAACATCCATGACCCACTAGTGCGGGCGGAGTTTGAGGAGGTGCGTGAAGCTCAAGCACTTGCTGCTATTGGAAGCCAATTGTCAATCTTGGGGTTGTTTGGGCCCAGTATGTGGAGACGGACTGTGTACGCTCCTACTCATCAAATCTCACTCCACGCCCGGTACTGACAAATCAACCGTTGCCTAGCTGCGGCCTCTTCTGTCAAATCTGGCAGCAGCTTCTCGGCGGTAATGTCATGATGTACTATATTGTCTACGTCTTCAACATGGCCGGGCTCACCGGAAACGTTAACCTCGTATCATCCTCAATCCAATATGTCATTTTCCTCATCACCACAGCTATAACCCTTCTATCCATTGATCGCCTGGGCCGTCGCCCATTGTTCCTCTATGGCGGTATCGCCATGGGAGCGTTAAACTTTGCAGTGGCTGGGTTGATGAAGACCGGCGGTCACCACGTCGAAGAGGTTGGCGGAAATGCAAATATCAAGTGGAGAGTCCACGGAAGCTATGCGACAGGTGTAATCGCCTGTAGTTATATATTTGTTGCCTTTTACGGTCTTACTTGGGTTTGTCACTTGCCTGATAAGCTAACCCTAGATTTGGCCTAACGTAATATGAAATCTAGGCACCCGCCGCTTGGGTTTTCATTTCTGAGATTTTCCCTCTCCAGTGGCGTGCTAAAGGGGTGGGCTTATCCGCGGCAGCGAATTGGCTCTTCAACTTCGCCCTTGCGTACTTTGTCCCACCGGCTTTTCGTAACATCCAATGGCGCACGTACATCATCTTTGGTGTATTCTGCTTCTGCGGTGTATTGCACAGCTATCTCATGTTCCCAGAGGTATTTCCCTCTGATATGACCTCGGGCCGTACTAATCATTGGTTTTAGACTGCTGGTAAAACACTTGAAGAGATTGACTACTTATTCAACAGTAAGGTCCCCGCTTGGAAGAGCTCTAAGGTTAAGTCGAGACTTGAGGAAAGGGTGGGCAAGTTTAAGGGACAGGCGGAACATCGGGAGGTTGAGGTTACGGATGACGTGGAAAAGGGGAACTCTAACGTGATCATTTAAATCCGAACGTGTTACGTATCTGATGCCTGCTCCCGCAACAGATATCTCGTCTATTTTTGTGTACTTTTACTCGAATGGACTATATGTGTGGATATAAGATAGTGGATTACCAGGTTCCAGTGACGTGGGAGAAGCTCGTGTCTTCTTCTCTCTCTGCGCGTGGTACAATTTAGGACTCAAAAAAGAGATGTTGCATCTTGCTGGAGTGTGTTGGTTGTTAGTGTTGTAAATATACGCTCTCGCATGTCTACTATGACTCATGGCCGATGTGGCATGGGGGTTGTTATTGTCCCGAGCAAAGTTGTTGTTAGACTGATGTGGTCTACAATAGAGGATACAATATGGTAGATGGGTAGGGTAAATGTCTCGACTGATGGGATATAATGCGGGTTAAGGAGCTAGGGCTATAAAGCGATGTATGTCTATAAATTTATTATAGGCCTATATTTCTTAGCTTGAGCCTACACACTAATATGATACAGCTCCAGTTTCAACTCCTCCCTCCACCAAGGTATTGTCTTTTGTTTCCCACCACGGTCGGCATTCCACTGCCATTGCATATCCTGTCGCTCCACAGCTGGTGCGGCAGATAGTTTACTAACGCCGAGAACTTTGTATCATACCCTGTCCAAGCACCCATAATCCCAATCCAATTTTAGTTTAGTGATCAACCTTACCGCCATGCCGAAATCATAGCGCACCACTCGGCCAACAGAGCCCCATTGACTGCAGGAGCTGGTATCATAGCATGAAAAATGCTGGTAAAATACCCATCCTTTCCGCTCACGAAGTCCGACATGACTGTCGGGCTCGGTTCCCTGAACATCACGACAAGCAACCCTAGTTGAACAGTTGCATTTAATGCTCAATGTCAAAAAAACCTAATTCAAATAACATATTTCAACAAATACTTTATGCACAACTCTTGGGCGTAGGAGAGAAATTGGGCGCATACCAAAAACTCAAGAACACGGAAAATAGAAAGTGTTGAGGTAGGCTGATAAACAAACCTGAACAACCAGGTAAACCGAGAGCCAGATCGTGGGTGTAGGAGTAGCGGTTTGATAAAAATCGGAGTCCCCCAATGGATTCCAGCTCGTGGCCAGGCACCATATACTAGGAAACCTCAGAATTCACTAAAAATCCACACCATTTACGGGCGTTCAGCCACAGCTCCGGAAATAGCTTCTGCAATATAAAGAGTAACACTCTATAGTTCCTTTCCAGATCATTCGTTGGCCCACTTAGCACGTCGGAGCTGCCCACGGGGTTAATTATTTTCAATATTCTATTGTAGCAAACTTCTCTATATACCTTCCTGTTGACCATCCTTTCACCTCCCAAATATCCTCCATGCCTGGTAACTACTACTCGCTTGCTTCCAGCAGACCTGCACTCCTGCCACTTAACTCATAGTTATTCAGGACTACCAATTGGTTTTAGTGGTATGGCAGCAGCAGGACTTCTCCGGAGACCAGTGTTCTTAACCGCCTAATGTCCATGTAGGGCCCGGCGGAGTGTCTGCCAAGAGCCTCGGACTAGAGGGTATGGAGATATATGATCTATCCTCGGCTTTCAAATCTCGGGACGGCGGTCAATGAGAAGGACGATCAGCCCTGCAATTTGGGCCAGGTCCACACAGGGGACCACGTAGGACGGTGGGGGATTGGGGGGTTGTAGGGCTGCGGGGGACCATCAGCGACCGGAGGTGAAGGGGAGAAACTATGGGGGACGGCAGCAGATTGTGATATAATCCCTATCGGAGCCATATCCTTACCCCCTCTTAGAAATCAATGATTTTGTTGGAGCTAACTACAGGGAAACCGCCGAACCGGCATAGAAAAATCCGATATATGAAGAGAGTAAGGGCAAAAAAATGCAGTTAAATGTGGGCAGAGGCTGGTCTAATTGTGTGTTGATAACTCAAGAATATGATATGATATTATGTTCTTGGTTTATCAGGGTGCAGCTAGACAAGCTTCTACTCCTGTTTATCCCCACTTTGTTGCCTTTATTCACAACGCATTTTATTCAAGATCAATGGATTTCTCAAGTAGGGTGTGAGGATTGATGCTGCTAGGGCCTATTTTGCAGTGCCCGGCCATCCCCATAGTTGACCGCAGTCACCTGCCGTCGCTTACTAACACTTGGAGTCGACTCGGTCGACTTCGTTCACTACCACTGGTCCTCTGCACTCCACACTAACCTTCCCGTCCCTGGAAATGCCCCGCTATGATCTGGAGTTCCCCACAGCCCCCAATTGTCCCCCATCGTACACCTTAAATTCTAGGTGGTATTCTGCACCAACTTGTCTTACATTGTAGGTGTAGCCCTTCCCAATAACCATCGCCCTGAGACTTCCAGGAAGAGTACAGGCCAAGCTTCACCGTCCCTCTCCGTCTTGGGCTCTCGGCACCCAGCCAGCCGGGCCCTACGGTAGTCCAGACAGTCGAACACTGCACCTCAGTGTCGTTTCAAACCTTAAATCCCTAACACTTTTCTTATGGCCTCCTCTCCACCCCGTGGTTCTCTAAGCACTCTTCATCTTGGCGATTCCGCCCTGCAAACTATTTCTTCCCTCTTCCGAACCTAATTACCAAGTTGGATACAACTACTCAGGAGAGAGCATAAATGTCCGTACACGGCAATAAGAAATAGTGGTAAAGATAACGCATTATCTCAGTATAGTCGTTTAGGTGCGGAAACTTTTGACCCACACGCTACTGTTCTGTTGAATCCAGGTCAATATATACACACGTCCTGAAAACTCTGCAAAAACAGGGCGATCATTCCAAATCACTCGGAGGTATGCAAATCTCTGCTGGCCGGCGAGGCCGGTCCGGTGTGCAGAAAGCCGGACTGTCCTCTTGTAAACACTGAACCTCATCCCTCAAGCCTGAGCAATTATCCCCTTGTTTATTACCTTGAACCTCCGTCTCTCTTTCGTCAGAGCCACAAGTTGCTTCTTATCCTCTTCTATTGCCTGTTGCACATACGCAGAGTCCAACTCCAACTTAGATGCATTGGTACGGTATCAGTAGGGAGGGGGTAGACTCACCTCCCTATATTAACTCCTTGGCCATGGGTAGCCATTTTTCGCCCATACTTTTAAGGGCCACTAGGCGTGTTTCAAACCACGTAGGGGATCAACCGCCATGCCGTATTCACAAGCCAGCCAGCTCGTGGGAACATCTTGTACAGAAAAAAGAAAATACCCGGAACCCGTAACAAAAAGCGCTGTGAAGGCATAGAGAGAGAAATCTTCGGGCAAATTATTTCACCCAATCGACACCCCTTCCACATTTCTCACGTCACATGAGATCTCTCTTCTCAGGTACACTAATTTCGGCTTCTTTTCTTAGAAAAGAAAAGAATACTATCTCTTAATTTCGTTCAGGGAATTGTCTGTTCTCGTTATCTACTCGTACTATATCTCGAAGGTATTCTGGGCCGCCTACACTTGGGTGGCCCAACTCCTACACTACTCAGCACTAATCCCATCTGCGGTCCCGCTACGTCTAAGTTACGCCCATAAACCCCTCAAAAATGGCGAATAGTTCAGTGCCTACAAACGCCACTACACTTCCCGTCGTTCCAAATGCACCCGTTTGCCACGATCACGCTACTGGAACCCCCAAACTAAACACCATCCAACCAGCAATCAACGTCTACATGTTCCTCTTCCCACCTCCCACCTCCCCAAAACCCTATCATCCCATTCCGAGCGATAGGTAACATAACCCTACCCCTATGCTCCCGATCCGCAATCTTGTTCGCAATGTACGTCATGACCTCTTCTTCCTTCCCCACCTTGCTCAAGCGATTTCGTCACACAGACAACCCCCCGGAAAAAGCCGACGAATTTAGCGTACAGTGTAGCATAGTACAGTACATGACATGTCATGCGGATCACCGCATTTCAACTTCCTCTCACGTTGGGCATTTAACCTGATCGCTGCGGTGCGAGAGGTGGTGGTACAGACTGTGCAGTACTCCAGTACAGTTCGGGGGTCCGGATGGGGCGGGTGTGAGATTAATGGAGGATGTAAGGGGATTGTTAGGTGATGGGGGTAGGGTGCTAAGTCACACGATACCGGTGTAACTGACAGGGCGTAGTAAGGTATAATATGGGGTGATCAGGATCCGAAGGGGCGCTTCCCCGTTTGTTGTCGATGGGGTGATTCGGGTGTCAAAAAACTGCCCGTCGTATGTTCCTTTATGGCGGCTGTGTAGTGGGCGGCCGGATTGGACAAATTTTTTCGAGTGCGGTATCTTGTCTAGTCACCGGAGCGGAAGAGGGAGAGGAAGGTAGTGAAGTTTTGGGGCCAAGAAAATGACTGTTCATGTCATATGGCTAATTCGTATGATACTTCAGTACTCCTTATGTTCGCGCGATTCCAAGGATTTGCTATGCAGGTGCAGTACTAGTTCAATGATATGAACCAACAACAAGCCTATGCTGCGCGAGCCAATACCGTAGCGCGTGTCCTGGGGTTGAGCTGTGTGGGTGAGTTGTGGCTAAGCTTTTTTTGCATAAAGGATTTCTATCATCGTTTGGTTATGCTGCTAAATTTTTCATTCTATCTGGCGCTAAATCTAAGAAAATTCTGAGAAGGGGGAGTCAAATATCTAGAGCGCAAGGACCCTCGAATAGAGATCTGAAGTCGGTAGCTTCAATTCTATCACAAGGTTGGATTCTCGGTGGCCAGTATAATCTGCCAAAACTTATCGACCTACCTCCCCGAAAAAAATGGTTAGAGAGTGACGATAAAGCAGGTTTCCGAACCCCGACAGGTAGCTTTCGAAGCTCGCTTGCTTCTCGGATATATGTCTTTAAGGTCATGGTGCCCTGTGGATATGTATACCCTTTACAGCCAGTATAAATGCAGAAAGTCGACCCAATGCTCGCAAGTTAAACTTGATGGAGTGTAACTGGGTGGAGGGCTCTTTCAAGTGCCGTGGAAGGCAGGGGGGTACTGTACGTGCCCGGGATAGTACTTTTGACAAAAACAGACCACCTACAAGGAGGCCTCCCATCGCAATCAACAAAGACATTTGCAAACTTTGGCGGGTCTTTTTGTCCTTCGGATATAGAAAAGTTGGAAACAAGTACGGAAGAAAATGAGAGTTACTTGAGGGCGTTGGTATTTCCATAATATATCCACCCCACAATGTTTTGGCAAACCCCCGAAAAGAGCGTCAAAAAAAAATTTGTGGTTTTTTCCTCGGATTTCTGATATAAGAACCCGCCCAAAACATACCAATTTTAAGGAAGAGTAGACCAACACAAAGAAAGGTTTTCCAACTACAAAAAAACCAAAGAAGAATCGACTACACTCGTTCCTCCCCTTGTCCCTTTACTTTTTGGGTTTCCTCCGCAGTTGTGTGGTGGGTCAAAGGCAAGGTTTCACTTTTTCGACCGCATATTTCCCGCGCAATGGTATATCATAGTTCTTGGGGGGTGAGTTAGAAAGCTTTCTTCCTATCTATTGAAACACAGGACCAACTTTCCACTACGGGTCCAGGTGTCCTTTGACAAAAGGGACCTACCTGGGCTCCCATTATTGACTATTGTTCTCAACAATCAATGCGATGAGCTCTGATACTTGGTTTATATATCATTTAGTTGTTACAAGTTGGAGGGGGCCAAAGTTCCCTATGTAAAAGTTTTTTTTTGGGCCATATCATACTTCAGGTGATTGCCATGGATTCCCTTGTATTTACAAATAAATCTACGGACTTCACAAAAAAACAAAAAAGCATAGGTCCTGAACATTCTCGAGTGATCGTCGGTAATGCAAAGTACCGGTGAAAACGCGCCGGAATGTATCGTAGCTGCGGGTAGCCAGGAATTGGGCGATTTAACACTCGTATCATAGTGTCGAAGGGTCCTTAAAAAAAGACTGGGTACTCGTGCCAAGGTTGTGGCTGGCCGCCACAACCCCCGCACGTTCGCAAGCTCACGACCGGGGGCACTCTAAAGAGTGCCTGACAGCTCAACGGCACTTTACGGCTCAACGGCACTTTGTGGCTCACCACAGTAACTTTGTGGCTCAACAGCACTTTGTGGCTCAACTGTACCTTGTAGCTCTGTACAAGTTTGTAAATTAAGATCGGTTTGTAGCATATAAATAGTTTGTAAATAATTCAAATGCTTTTATTTAACCAACAATTAACCCGCGAAATAACCAATTATGCCACCAGCTCCAGCCTTTGTTCTACCAAGCCAACAAGTCAAACCTTATGGAGATATTGAGATACGAATCCAGGCTGCAATAGCCTTTCTTCAGAGGAGTGAAAATCAATATCCAAATCTGGCTGAAATTGCACACCAATATGAAATACCAGTTTGCCGCCTTCGAGCACATTTACAAGGCCAACAATCGCGTCAAGATTGACCTGGAACAAACTATAAGCTTTCACAAGTTCAAGAGCTAGCTGTCTGCCAGTATCTAGACCGGTTAGATAAAGTCGGTACTAGTGCCCGCTTGCAAATGGTTACAAGCTGTGCAAATGCAATTCTCCAATTTGCACATGAAGATTCAGGACCAGCTCCTATTGTCAGCAATCAATGGGCACCTCGATTTCTAGATCGTCATCCTGAGTACTTTATTCAGAAGCAACAGACAATTGATGCCAATCATAAAAATGCACATCAACCAGATAATATTCGGGCTTGGTTTCAAAAATATCTTACCGTCTGTCAATCACACAATATTCTGCCAGTGGACCAGTACAACTTTGACAAAACAGGTTTTCGTACTGGTGTTGGACATGATCAATGGATAATTACTTGGGATCCTGACCGGCAGGCTTACTTGGCTAGTTCTACCAATCGCGAACTTGTAACTGTTTGCAAAACAATCAGTGGTGATGGAGCTGTTTTGCCTCCCATGATTATTATACCAGGTGTTATTCACAAAGAGCCCTGGTATACTACAACGAGCATACCAGATGATTATCTTGTTGGTACATCAGAAACTGGCTATCGCAATGACATATTGACACTAAAATGGCTTAGCCATTTTGAACAATTCTCCTCTAAGCGTCAAGTTGGAATTTACCGACGATTACTCCTTAATAGTTTTAGTTCGCATTGCACAAAACCATTTCTCGACTATTGTGATGAGCACAAAATAATCGTTTTCTGCCTCCCCACTCATTCCAGCCACCTCCTGCAACCATTGGATGTGGTAGTATTTCAACCATATAAACATTATCATGCAGAAGCAGTGGAGGTGTAACCGGTACGGGTTACTAGGATTTTATGTTTGGTTTCATAGTATCGTTTGATACTTGTATTGTTTCTTGTGCTATCGGTTGATACACAAAATGTTTTATGTTTGGTTTCACAGTATCGTTTGATACTTGGATTGTTTCGTGTGCTATCGGTTGATACACACAATGTTTTATGTTTGGTTTCA
>PYWC01000020.1:457421-479145 GCA_003182015.1 Tuber magnatum | reverse complement strand
GGGGGGTTGGGGCGGCCAGCCACAACCTTGGCACGAGTAGGTATGATACTGTAGAGAAGTAGCAATAGGCAAATAAATTAATACATTTTAGGTAGTGAAAAAAAAAAAAATAGTTAAGATACCAATAGAGGATATTGTAGCGATAATAGAGGTATAATAGATGATATAGCAGAAATACGGTAATTAGAACTGTTGTACCCCACTTCTACTATCCTTATTAGGCATATCCAAAAAACATAATATCAAATTCGAAAATCTTGTGACTATTTAGCTGAGGGCTGTTTACAAATTACAATACGGAAATCTTGAACCCAAATTACGGCTATTTAAATCGCAGTGAGCCAAACATCCCCTTGCAGATATGATACCGTCCTTCATCTTCGTTGGTTTCGTTTCTCAGGCACTTAAAAAAAAATTAAAAAAAAATCAATTTCTAGTCTTTATACTTATATTCTTCAACTGCAGGCTTTTAAGTCAGTTTTAAATGCACCGTACCTCCTGCAGTACCACACCGTTGAAAAAACATCATGAGTAGTGTCCACCCTTCTTGACTTAACTCTCACATGTACGCCACATGCAACCTCCTGCAGCCCTAGTCTTTTAAAAAATGCTTCGAACTACGAGCACATGTTTTTTTTTAAATTGTGGATAGGCCATAGCACAAGCAAGAGAAGCTCAAGGTGTGGAAATACTTGTGCTAAACCTCTGAACTTGTATGGGCTCGCCTAGGAGGAGGAGGTGTATTAGCGTTCTATTCAGTATCATTCCTATTTTGAAAATTCCGATTTTCACGGCCAACTAATGACGCAAGACAGGTCAGATTCAGGCGAAATTCGGGTACCGGTATTGTGAAATCCATACCACTGTCTGACGTCCTGAGTGTTGAGTGTTGTGTGTTGTGTGTACGGGCGGTAACCCTGATAGTATGGAGGAGATGGTGGATAGTCACTTTGAGGGTTTGTAGACCTAAGGGTCAGAGGAGATTGTAATCTCACACTATGTTTGCTCCTGTATTTAAACAGCTCGCTCACACCTGTGAGAATACAACGAAGTTCCATCCACCACTTCCGTTCAACACTGAGCTGATATTATCAACTGAGGTGGACATGGCGTTACTGCGTGGTTGGGGAAATAGCATCTTTTGATGTAAAAAGGCCAAGTGACAATGATCTTTATCGAGGCACCACATCCGAAAGATTTCCTTGTTAGGAGCATGGAATTCAAGAGGTTTACTCATTTAGTCATACTCTACCAATTTTGGCTAACTGGGATCGTGTCATGGCAGGCAGTGGTTTTGTACCCATACTATCGAATTCGCCGCCGTTGTGTCAGTTCTCTGTTATAAAGATGGTCACTTTCTTCAGACCTAAGCCTAGAATTCCCTGTAAGGGAGCAAGGCTCATCAGAATAATGACCAAGTTCTAGGAACCCTGTAAGTCTTTCCTGTACCCCCCCGCCATGTGTTCGGATTGGGATGCGTCGGGGGCTCCGAGCCCCAAATAATACCCAGTCCCCAACGATGCATTTATGGACTTAAGCAGGCAGGGGAAAGTAGCTGCGCAAAATAAGCTCAAAAAAATTGCCTCCGGCGGTAATATTACATCGCGGGGCACGGAAGTCTGCGGGGGGCATGACGGAACGTCGGGTAAACCTGGAGGCAGGAGAATAGGCAGCAGAGATCGCGGTGCCCTTCCCAACCCCACCTAGCTCGATCCGTTGAAAACCTCCCAGGGATAGGCTCCGGATTTCCGGGCTACCAGCCATAGCCGACATTCCATCATACCCCACAATGCGATACTGCTCGTACCCAATGATATCCTATCATGAAAAATCGGATCTTTTCGTTTCCGCTCCCTCCGCACCGTCACCCAAGCACACAAGGTTCAAGCTTGATTGGAGGTCAAAGTTCTAGGTATAGGTACTCGAGTATACTCGGGTGTAGGGGTATTTCGAGTGCGGTAACACAGGTCCTCACCCAACGTGTTCATCGATACTTCTCCCTTCGGAAGCCGGCACACTCATTCGCCGTCACCAAACAAATTCGCTTATTATCACTCGAACTTCCCAACCCGGTTTAGTCCAGATATGAATGTCACACCTCCTTTTGGAAGTAGTCCGGCTATTATCAAACACCTGCGGTAGTACAACTACTTAAGTACGGGTACTGTACAGTACGGTACGGTACGGTGCTGGCTGAGCCGGGCCGACGTCGCACCCAGGCACGGAAACTGGCCAGTTCTGTGGGCCAATCACGTAAAAGGATAAGTTACTCAAAATCTTCGCCCTCTGGTTGGATGGCAGATGACTAAGGTCACCGTATCGCACAACTTCTCCTCGGCTTTGCTAGTCTATGGTGTATGGGTACTGGAGCACATTACCGTCGAATCTCGGGGGCTAAGAATAAATTAGATCCTCGGATAATACCGGTATATCGTTTAGCTTTATCCGAATCATAAGGTATGATTGGTACCCAGGTATCAGATCTTCGCTTCCACTCTCCCCTAACACCCGTATTTCAATATACTGGTACCGTGCTCGAGTGCTCGAGCGCATAGGACTCGTGAAGATTCTATTGATTCTGCGGGAAATAAAGACCGCCCCTCCAAGTGTTTATCGATTGCGCTCTTAGACTTAGCGATTTGTGCAACCTGCGATATATGACATATATTTGTAACAGTTGCGGAGGAGGGAAGTGCGTGTTTTCTGAATCACCAGTTAAGGTCACCCTGCGCTACGGGGACGAGGCACCGTCCCGCTTTCCCACTGGATAGAAGCGGATCACCACCACCCCCCAACAACCCCGGCGGCCCTGGCAAAGAATCCGGAACCAAGGAAGGAGGATGAAGAGCTTTGAAAGAGGTATGCAGGAGCGAACGCCGATCGTGGAGATATAGACTTGCTAGGCTGCATAGTACTGTCCTCGTGGAAAAAAAGATGATATCATACCATATCTCTAGATCATTTGATAAGATCGCCCTGTTCTGCTCTCACAAGCCACCGTCGTGGTCCAAGCTCACGGATGATCAAAGTTCCCGGTATGATACGCTCAAGGTTCCGAACTGAATACAGGGTGCGCCACAGAAATACACCTGCATTTCTTTGCACGCATTGGTACCCAAGCTCAGGTCGCCGTATCTTTGCACGTCTTGCCAAAAGAAAAGCAGATACAATCCGTCTACCAGTATTTGAGTACAGGCCCCGGTATATTTACCGGCTCCCTTGCTGCGCAAAAACATTGACGCTTGCTACTAGCTAACACCTCTGAAATCCTCCAAATTCTCGCTAATGATATTGTGGACTAGGGAAACTATAGGCTAGTTCCAACAGGGGCCGGGGGGGCGAAAAACCTATCCCTTAGAGAGAGGTGAAACAACCAAATTCTGTGCATGTAATTTACCAAAGGTGAGGTCCATGACATAATACTATTAGGATAAATAAGCAGTTAGTAATATCACCATAAACTGAAATGAATGCACTGTACCAGTACAGTACCACCGGTCGTATCGTACCTGTGCTCTAGAAACTGACTTCAAAGATACACTCTGTCTGTTTCCTAATCTTAGCCCCTACTCATCCCTATCGACAGCATAATCCCTTGGGCGCGCTGAATTTCATTGTTTCACCTCACTAAGGGCACTGGTATTCCTCACTCAAGTGCTCTGTACCGGGAACTCGGGCACTGTCTCCTGGCCAGAAGTCTTACTTGAATACCATACTCGAGTATTCCTGGGGGATGTACTGTACCGGTGCTGGTACAAGTGCCCCCTAGGTTACCGAACCTCATGGATCCCCGCAGCTCAAACTAACGCAACCATAAGTTCATCGGTGGGTGTTTCCACGCGCGCCCGGATCCAATGCCGTAAATGTAATTCCAGCTAGCAACCGCGGTCCCCAGCCCTTCTTTGCCGAGATTTCATCCAAATGTCAACCACAGTTTACACTGTATCGCACCCAACTACAAGCATTCCCTTTCTATCTGAGCGGGGCTAACCTGTCGGCCCAAGAGATGCCGAAGTATCAACCAATACAATTGTAATTTACAGCTTCTCTGAGTTCTGGGTGTGTAATACAAACTCAAACTCCACAATAAAAATAATGATAGGGGTTCGTCTCCATGGTCTCCTGGCTCAGCACCGTTGTTCGAATTCTATATCACATAAATTTATAGTATTCTACATTTTCCCTGTACCGGTTTCCCTCCACACAATACTGCCAGAGCTATATGATAAGTTAGATGAGCTTTCAGATTTTCAATCACTTCTTATTTTTTCTGAAATATTCTCCAGGCATTTATGCCGCAGTTTCTTTCAGTTGTGGTATCGTGCGCCCTGTAGACTATTGCTCTGGACTGTACAGAAACTGGTTAGGCGCAACTGTGACCTTACTACACTATCTGCCTACCCTAACGTCTGCTGCACTCATCCCACAGTCTGTCGCGTGCCGTGCCCAAGAAATCCGGATAAGAACACTACAGGGTCCAAAAAGTGTCCTTCCTTAACTATAATCAAACCACTGGGGCTCCAAACCGAGACTTATTCCACCGATCCCTTGGGAGCTCTCACGGACTATCGATAGAGGCGCCTATAGACGTAGCACGTTGCTAAGAAAATATTGTTCAACTTCAACCCCAAGGGATTTTTAACCGCCATTCCAATGAGAATTACGGCCCTATTGGAGGATAGAGTGTTCGATTCTTTGGACACTAATAGAGAGGATATGGGTAGGGATGTCTCAGGACCTCACGGTTCGAACTTTTGACTGGAGCAGGGGAATGTCCGGGACATGATAATTGCTGCTAATTTCCCCGGAAAAAACAGTTGATATACATTCTCCCAGGGATCAGCAAGTGCTCGAGTGGCGAGGCCAGGCTTGGCAAATTAATCTGTTATTGCCGAGCTAGAATGAATGTCCGTCTGTTCCGACTAGAGATGTCCCCCACCATAAGGGGCAGCAGCCTTGAGTCGAGCTCCCTGGATACTTGTATTAACGGATTCAAACCTTCCCTACTGAGAGTGAACTGCCACCGCTTGCCAACAAGGCCGGCGATCCAGGCGACGCGGGCAGAACAGACTCGCAGAACGCCCGTAGGAGCGAACCCCGACCCTCTGGATCTCAAGCAAATCCTGCCAGCCGAGTTTACTGTATTGCGACCGCTTATATCTTCCTAGCGCAGGATGGACCCTTTCAGTGTAGCTTGCCCCGGCTGTAACGGACGCCGAGTTTAGTGTACTGTACCTTCCATCCTGTATCCCCTCAACCGCCTCGGAGATATTGCAGCCTGTTTTAAAATGTTTAACACTAGCCTATTTGAGTAATCGTAATAAGAGAAACTTAATCACTCTTATGGGGTCTGCCCGTAGTTCCCAGAATACCGTAAAATCTGTACCCGAGTAGATTACTGTACCGCTCAGCATGGAGATAAGGGGGCTGGAAAGTCGGTACAGACTCACTCCCCATCACCCAAACAAGCGAGTGTTCAACATTTTAGATTCGGCTAGAGCGCCTTAGCCGCCGAGGAGATAGATGGTGAAGGAAATTAGCACAGAGAGCACAGAGAGAATACCAGTAGTGGCATTCAGCCGTGGGTTGAAAACGTTTACCCGAGTATTCGAGTACTTGTACCGTATGCGGGGTCCTAGAGCTGAAGGGCCTGGGTGTGTGTAACACTCTCCCTGCATACAAATCTGGAGTTCCACTCGGAACCTGGCCCTTGAAAGACGGTTTTTGACTCCGGGGTTGAATGTCCCTGATAAAAAATGCGGGCTGGGGGTGATTAGTAAGTGCGTGAGGGATCCAAGGAGGCTGCGAGGGGAGGAATATGGAACGGAGTTAAGCGGGACGAGGCGGAATGAAATCGATAGGGAATTTGAACCGCATCCCGGAGCTGCGGCCAACCCCTCTGGGATCCGCTTGCGCCTGGGAGACTTCGGGGGGTTTACCCAAACAGATACCGGCCTGCTTTGTTAGTCATCTGTTGAGCTTTTGGCCGGATCTTTTTCTTCCCGCGCCATATCTTCGCTATAGTTAGGATTGTGCAGGGGAACAGAGGGGTTGATTTCGGAAACCTTCGTTCAAATTCAGTATTATACGGGTGCCTTTTCGTTAAGGTGAGTTCTCGCGGGCAATCTAGCTCCTGCTGAACCTTTTCATTACAGCAATTTTTTTTTAGGTACGTCGGGACCTGGTGCGGCCGGATATATTTGAAACGGGCAAGAGGTACCCGAAAACAGGGGGACATATTTTGTATCGGTGTTCAGATACGCCCAACCTTTTTTGTTTTACCATACTTGTATGTTTCTTTAATCCCTGTTTTCGGGTACTTCTTTCCCGGGACAGGTGTGAACTCAGTGGAAACATTATCGCAGCAGTGTACAGTACTATACAGTACTTGGGCATCATCAACAAGTGCGGGAAGAAGGATCGGCAATATAAGTGGGGTAGTGAGTAGATAGTCAATATGAGTAAATACCCGAGGCCTTATGGACACGAACAACCCGGAGTGGACACCAGACATTCTACAATATCCCACCAACAGCAAGATAGCACAATGTAAGAATTATGAAATCGGGTTCAACATAGGCCGATCCAATAGGGATTAATTACAACCCGGAGAACTCTCTGATCTGCATCTCCGGGGGGGGGGGTAAACACCAATGCAGCTGGTCTTGATTTCTAACTTCTATAATCCTCCGTTCCTTCCCAGGGAGCCGGGGGTTCACTGATCGATCAACATAAGCGTCGTTTTTGCCACCACACTCCTTTCCGCCGTTTTGATCATGCCCGAACAATAGTTGGCCCCTTTCCGAGAAAAAGAAAGCCCACCCCGCACTTCCTTATGAATTAGTTCAATAGAAGTTAGTCCTGAAGTTGCGGGGATTATTGCCTCCGTTATTATGGTCAACTCACCGCATTAAGTCGCTAGATTTGCCTCCCGCTAGTGTGTTGGGATTAAGTACTGTATGAGCTTAAGTAAAACATTCAATATGGTCCGAGCACTCCAAAACGTGCACCAGAGTTACCATTTTCAAACGATTATGGAGGGCTACACAGATTTTTAATTATCATAAAAAAACCACCACATTATTCTCCTTAACATTCTCTATAATGTAGTGGGTTTTCCATGATAATTAAAAATCTGTGTAGTCCTCTATAATCATTCGTAAATGCTAAGTCTGGTGCACGTTTTGGAGTGCTCGAACTATACTGTCCAGAATAGGCCTAGTTTCAGTCGTAAAGGGTTGAGGGAAGGCATTGAGACTGATTACAAAGAAAACTCTTACCTCAACTTACAAGTGGAAGGCGAATATCGACACTTAATGCGGTAGCCAATGCCGTACTGCGCAACTCAACTCTCTACGTGGAAAGCCGTATTAGAATATGATGACCAAGGCCCAACCTCTCGCTTCCACTAAAATATCCCCTCAGAGATTGTTTTTGGACGGGGCTAAAGTTCAATACCGGTATCTGAACGCTAACACTTATCTGCAGATGAGTGGAGCTGTTCTTACCACCGGAGGTGGACCCTCCGCCCCACAAAACATATGGTATTGAGTTCTTGAGTAGCTTTCCGACTGCGCTTTCACCCAGCCAGGAGCAATTAAATCTCTGTTAGTATATTTGACCCTTTCGTGCACGAAGCGCTGGGGATTGATATCCACCAGGGGCTTATAAGAAAATGAAGCCGATGAGTCCGGGGTACATGTGTTGTAAGCGCTAGGCCCTTGAGAGCTGAGATATAGACTTCCAGCACTTTTACTACCACTCGATCTCCAATCAACAAGAACCCCAAACTCTCACAGCTTGAGAAATACCTTTCTTGTTTTGCTGTGATGTGCCATCGACCGTATTGAACGTTGTCAACACCCTCGAAGAACTCTGCCACTAACGAGAGATCCAGCTGTCGAGAGTCAGGTATCACAAAATCAGCTCTAAGCAGTGGAACTCCGTTTGCATGATGTAAACTTCCGCAAGTTTGTCCGTAGGACGGGTGCTTGTGCGTTTGTTGTGCCGTGGAATAAAACCGCAACGGAGTCTTTGGTTAAGGAGTCCGGGAACCACGACACATGCCCTCTCTTCCTTCTCTCCCAAACCATCCTATTGTCTCTCCTAGAGCCCGGAGCTTCTGCACAACCCCGTTCTATTCAGTTTTTTCTCCTCATACCCAAGTCTCATTCTCTCTTCCCTTAGGGCTTCATCTCATCAATCAGTCCTGACCATATATACTTGAATCTCCGCCGACTTAGCCCCCGTGGTACTCCTGTAAGCATCCACCAAACTAAGTTAACCAGATTTTCCCATTAACAGTTTCCTCAGAAAAGACACCCGAACGAACTCTCGGTCAGGTTTTCCCATTGCCCTCTTGTCTTGATGGGATCTCGAAACTCTCGCTCCTCCTGCTCAAGGAAAGGATCCGACGAAAGCCCTTCGTCTCATGTGACTCCGGGAATTGAGAACCATTCACATAGCCACCCCCATAGAATCCAGGAGGTAGGGTGTGAGAGTGGTTGTGGTTGCGGGCGCGAGGATACAACCGCAGGTGAAGTAGAAAGTTCAGATTCAGCAGCTGGGGGAATTTCGGGAAAGGCTATTAAGCAGTGCTGTTCATTGATTGACAACCACTGTTCCTGTGATGGTAAGGGCGCTGTTTTTCCCCCCTATAATTCCGGTGGTTAAAAGGCCTGAATTTTCATTATGTGAGGCTAATGCACTAAATTCTCTAGAAAATTGTTTGTTAGATTATGCCGCGGCTCTTTGCAGAACCCGCTGCAATGATTCTAATGGGGATGCCAACCCGGAAACCCGCTGTTGTAATATAAACGGCTCTGTTTCCTCTCAACCCAACATCAGTTGGACTAGCAAGTCACAGTACGCTCCCCATCACGGAGACGAAGCCCACCACCACAGCCACGACCACCACCACGACCACGGCCACCATGGCCACCACCACCACGGCCACGACCACCACGACCACGACGACCACCACGACCACGACCACGACCACGACCACGACCGCCACGATTGCCACGATTGCCATGATTGCCATCACAACAACCACCATGACCGCTGCAACGATGGGTGGCGGAAAACCCGACGCACTGAAGCATTAACATGCTCCAAATGTTATGCGTTTGCCAAGGATGCTGCTTCCACCCTGACCACTACCTCGGGGGGTTTAGTCAAGAAGTGCTATTGTACACTTATGAAGGATCTAAGAAAAAGCAGCAAAAACGCGATCTCAGACCCCAAGACACAATCTCAGGTCTCCCTTATTCTATCGGAAGGGTGTTGTCAAATCTCGGAAAAAACCGCGGCGAGTAGTTGCTGTTCCCTGAATTCTCATAGTCCTGGCGGAGACCAAACCGAAAAAGCAGAGACCTCTATCACAATGGAGGACGACACCCCACCCCGGTTTCTATCCCTTGGGGTTACTGGCATGACGTGCACGGGTTGTGCAGACAAGGTCGTTCATGCCCTCAAATCGACATCCGGTGTCCAGAAAGAGAGTGTAAACGTAAACTTCCTGATGGGTAGAGCGGATCTAAGCTTCCTGCCCGATTTCGCCCAAGAGAATGAAATCATGGAGAAATTGAAGCGCTCGACGGGGTTCAGAGTAGTCATTCTGGATTCAGGAGATATGCAGGATGCTGGACTGGCCAAGGCCTGGATTTCGGTCAACAGTATTAATGGCGGGTATCGAGCTATCGAGGGCATCGAAGGGATAACCAAAGCGAAACTTCTCGAAACCGCTAAAGGAAGACATCTATTTGAAGTGGCATATGACCCTATCCTTATCGGAATCCGGGATTTGCTCTCTGCCATAAACGATAGAGATCACGGAACCGAAGCACATATCGTTACTATTCCAAGCGAAGAAATGTTGACAGCAAACCTAGAAAAGTCTCACATGAAGATTTTAGGGTGGAAGACTGTCATCGCGGCCGTGCTAACAACCCCTGTGCTAATCTTTGCATGGGCTCCCCTAAACATACACAAGCCCCTAGCGCATATTATTCAGGTTTTCCTCGCTACTGCGGTAATGGCTACGGCATACAACATTTACCAGGGTGCATGGGGCACCATAGTTCGAGGGGGCGCAGGCGGAAAGAAGATCGACATGGACGTACTCATCACAGTAGCCACTGGCGCATCTTGGGCTGCTTCTGTAGCAATTTTAATAGTCACCGGACGGAATGTCAGCTTGACACCGGAGAACGAACCTGTCGAGCCTTTTTTCGAAACCTGTTGTCTTCTTGTAACTCTCATACTTACCGGAAGATGGATAACGGCTAAAGTGAGGATATGGGCGCTCAAGAGAGTGGTCGACGTTGGAGAAGGAGAAGGGTCAAAGGACAAAAACACCCCCCAGGCTATGCTTTCTATCGAAGGAGCCACCCCGCAAGCGATAAGCCCTGGCTTGTTACAATATGGCGATGTTTTGGTCGTCGAAAAGGGAGACGTAATCCCTACAGATGGAGTAGTAATTGATGGTAAGGCAGAGGTGGATGAGAGTCTTTTGACTGGCGAGAGCAAGCCTACAGTTATGAGGGCTGGCAGTCTTGCAATGGCTGGGAGCGCTGTAGTTACAGGGGCCTTCCGGCTTCGGGTCACAAGACTCCCACACGAGAACACTATAGCTGTTATTAGACGCATGGTCCGGTCTGCTGGGGGAGAGAAACCAAAAATTCAAGAGATTGCGGATAAAGTTGCCCTCTACCTCACTCCTATCATTCTTGGGGTTGCAACGGTGGTGTTTTTTATCTGGATTCTCGTTTACGGACTTGCTCGCAGCGAAACTTGGGGAAAGAGCGCCATTTTTGCCATCACCTACGCCGTCGCTACTCTTGCAGTATCTTGCCCTTGTGCAATTGGACTCGTTGTTCCGATGGTCATTGCCTTTACCAGTCGAGTTGGTATCAGGAAGTGCGGTTTGTTAGTGGTAAACCCGAAGGCCTTGGAGGGAGGATGGAAGGCTAAAAAGGTTGTTTTTGACAAAACTGGAACATTGACTACTGGAAAGCTGAATGTGGTTTCTGCGAAGTGTTTCCTGAACGGGGAGTGGGGCGATTTTGATGCCGAGGCCGAACAGATTGTTAGAACTCTCTGCAAAAACGAGAAACATCCCGTTGCTCGGGCACTAGCAGCAAAAGTAGGGGCGGGTAAGGAAATCTCAGGTCTTGAGGTCGAGACCGTCATTGGAAAGGGTCTACAAGCCACTTCTGAGAATGGGACCATCAGAGGCGGTCAGCCAAGCTGGACTACTGCAGGAGGTGAAAGCCATCCCTTGGTATTGGAAGTCATCGAACAAGGGCTCAGCGTATTTACCATCTCGATCGACTACACCCTACGAGCTATCTTTGGCCTAGACGATACTATACGACCCGAGGCCCCCGCAGTGATTGCGGAACTTCGTCGCAGGGAAGTCGAATCCTATATTTTTTCAGGGGATCACATGGGGGCCGTCAAGAAAGTTGCCAGAGAGCTAGGCCTCTCCGATCAATACTATAGATACGGCTGCACGCCCGACCAGAAATCCGCTGAGATTAAATCCCTCCAAGAAGCCTCCCCTGGTACGGTCCTGTTTCTGGGCGATGGCACAAACGATGCAGTGGCACTTACCCAAGCCGATGTTGGTTTTTCTTTTGGGGACTCCACCGAAGTCGCTGTCTCTGCTTCTGATATTGCTGTTTTGTCCACCTCTTTGAATTCGATCCTTGAATTCTTGGATCTATGCACCCGCGTCAAGCGGTGCATTCTTGCAGGCTTCTCTTGGGCCATCATCTGGAATTTATTCGCTATTCTCGCAGCAGCTGGTGCCTTTGTTAAATTCCGGATTGAGCCCCAATGGGCAGGTCTAGGGGAACTCGGTAGCGTCTTGCCCGTCATTCTCATCGCAGCACTAGTAGGAATTTTTTGGCATCGGACTTCCCTTGCCTAGTCCTTAGCTCTCCCGATATTTCAAGGATTCGGTTTTTCCTTTGCTTCCTTGTCACTCTACTTGCACCGTGGGGCCCCTTGATGAGGCCGTTATGTCTGTGTGGGATTCGCGCGCGTTTGTCTCTAGTCAATAGCCTTTCAACTATCCTTGTTTCTTTTTTCCTTTCGGCCATGTTCATAGCCAGTGGGTGGATAATCTTGCAGATAGATCTAAATAGAATAGCCACTCGACTTATCTATTTTCCTTTTACATCCTACTTGATCCTTACAGCGTAGCGAAATCTCCGTACCTTCCCCCAACTGAAAAAAAGGGAAAGGAGATAAACGGCACCGATTAGGGGTAGGAATCACTCCGAACACATTTGTTTGGATCATGCCATCGTCGGCATTATTACCGTCAGTACCAAAGAAATACCTGGGACACCCAGCAAGACACAACCGGACTTATCCCCAACCCTTAGCTACTCCACACACAATACCACGGCAGGGGATGGATCTTATGAGTATCCAATTATGATATCTTACACCCCCCCTAGTCTGACACCACCCCTGCCTTCCTAAGAAATGGATGATAGACCTCCTAATTCATAGTGCGCCAGGAAACATAGGGCCAATGTAGCACTAAGAGCGGCGTTGCCAAACCCATCGCTCCTGATATTCAATCCAAGGAGGACCGCGCAGATACTGCACTGTCCCGTACCGTACAGGTACCAACTCTCCCACTCGCAACGCAACTACGGTATACATGAGCGATATGACGTGAAAGAGGTGAGCCCCCCACCAGTTAAATCGTTGTATTTAGTGAGGAGGATAGAAGCGAACAAGAGGATCGAATCCTGATCACGCTGAACGGCGGTCTTCTGGTATGCTGGTAACAAACTATCCCGCCTAAGGCTATTGCAATGGCTATCTTCCAAGTAGAAACAAATCGAGGCTGGGGTCTGCATTCGGTGGGTATCAGGGCCGAGCTGACGATATGTGGGTGGTAGTAGGTTGTTTCGCCTCATAGAGCTCCCCGTCCCCCTCGAGGTTCTACTATCACTTACATTAACTCGGGTCCCCAGCTCGGAAACTCGGACGGAATAGCTTAAACGAGATTATCATAAGTCATGAACAGTGTCGCAGCATCATACTCTTCCGTTGTACACTTATCAATGTGCTAGTTCCTAACGCCTTTCAGTCATAGATTTACAATTCAGGACCCCTCCAAAGTTACACCTTTTTTTTATCGCCAATATTCTTGCCGCCATTATTCCTTTGCAGGCAAAAGGGGCTTGTCGTTAGCTATCAGGCATCGGTATTTATCTCTCTTCTCCGAAAGACATATCCACCCCTATAATTCTTTCAACGCTCAATAACGCAATACCGTTATCGTTAAACTATAGCGGAAAAACCAAAACTCACCTGCCACTATGATAGGACAAGTACCCGTTCCTACAGAAATATTACATGAAATATCTAGCTTGCTTAGAGTTATGGTGCCAAGAATAAATTGGGCCATAATATTCAATTACCGGGAGCCCTGGGTTCAATTCCCCCTTACGATGAATTATCATTAAACGATCCATCACGTGTGGGGACCAGCAGATAGAAGACCGGTGCCTTTCCGGGAAAGGCTGTAGGGCAAAAAATGGCCTATCCCGGCCCTAGGGCATACTCGAGTACACCCACCGGTATCATAGGCAGCGTCATCCACCTGTGGGGAAGCGGTATAAAAAGAGAACAAGGGTCAAACAAAAATATTTTACGGTATGATATCATACCTCATTGAATTTTACTCCCCAGTCCGAAAATGGGTGATCCGGGTTGTGGGGATGGTAATTAACCTTCAGGACACCCCCTCCACCCTCGACCGCCTTGTAAGCTGGCTTCGTTTTCCCAATAATAATAAAAAAAGCCAGGCGTGAACGTTTGCTACTGGCGCGAGATATCAGGTCCGTCCAGTACCGTGATAGTTGCAACAACTCCGTAGCTTCTGCCACAGTTGTCTGAGGCTCTCATTATTCAAAACAGCGACACAGGGTGAGCCCCATGTGAGCCCCAGCTCTTGGAGCGCGAAGTGGTCAAAACACAATTCCGTCCAATTATGTCATACCCTTTTAGTCTCTCCCCTCCTGGCATTACGCAATTCTCAAAAAGAGATACGGTGCATAAAATTAGCATGTATAATATCAGCCAGTACCCAGCCACTCCATAGGGACTGGTGATCCGTTATCACAAGGGATCACTCGTGGGTGTCCATAGTGCTGTGCCCCCCGGTTGGCTAGAGGATAGATAACACTTGAATTCTCCTGAAGTTAAACCTTAGGCTGACTGGTGGGGCAGCATGGGTTAAGCTCTAGTATCTATGTATCCCAACCTATTTTCTGGAGTACAGTACATGTGGACCAATTGACACGACCCCCACCCCCGAGCACAAGAACTAGATCAAGGATTTTCGCGCATCTTTTCTCCTACTCTGACCGCCGTCTCACCTCCCCCACTCATATTTCGATACCACATAATCCCTGTCCAATGATCTATGATACCCGGGGACCGAGTGCCGTATAGGATTACATTCTTGATGGTATACCTCAGGGTAGTCGATTATTCACTCAAAACTTAACAAAAAAGAGTGGCCAATCGTCCCGGAGTGGAAGTAAGAGATCATATGGGGCAGAGTGGCCGCAAGTGTGAAACTATGCTATGGGCAATTGTCGTAAAGCCGCCATGGGGGATTAGATAAAGATGTTAAAAAGAAAAAGTTTCACCCTAGAGAGCAATCCTCCTCTCCTTTTTTTTTTAAAAACTTTACCTCACGAAATCTTGCTCATCGGATAAGATAATTTGGGCAATTTTTGCCCTCAATGAGTGGCGCACCGCCACAATTCCCAAGAGTAAGACATACCCTTCACTTCGTTCCGGGAATAGTGAAAGGCCAATCATCTTCCCTGTCGTTTTTATTTTTTCTCTTTCGATGTCACTTTACAGTCAGTCGCTCCATGTAGACCTTACGCTTTGGTTTTCATAACCTAGCGGCAAAAGATATACAGATATCTCAAGATGCTCTGCTTCTGCTTCCTCTATAGCCAGGCTGATTACCTCACTTAATCCGTCTGTCCCTCCAGCGTTCCTCCTCCACCCCCCCGCTCCTCGTCTCCCTAACACTTCTCACCCTCCGAGCGATCAACTCGACATAAATCCTCTAGAAGATGTCGTTAACATACCAGTTTATATATACCACCAGCACCCGAAGACGAAGTAACCCGTCTCATCCGGGGTGAGCGCCATCCGAAAAGCTCGTTAGAACATCCGATATAGTCAAGATTGTTCATTCACCAAGAAGACTCCGCGGACAAGATAATATCTGCTCACTTCCTTGGGCTAAATGGACTTACTGGTACTTCCCAACGCCGTCCCCCAAGTGAGCGGCACCCCTGGAGCCAACAAAAAGACCCCAATATCTTGGACCCAATGACAATAGCCACCACAACAGCGCTCACGAGCACCGCTGAAAAGCCCCCCCGCTCGAAGGTGGCCAAAGTGCCGCTCCAATCGGTGCCTACAAAGAGCGTCGTCAGGACCACGAGGAGAATAAACCAGACACCCAGGGTATTCCAAAGTGTTGAAGTTGTGGAAGTTGCCAACGAAGAGCCGTGGTTTGTGGTCGGTTACGGAGCTTTCGGGAATGTTGGAGGTGGGTTCTTTTGTTCTGGGGTTATCATGATTTGGTGGCAAAGACTGCTTTTCGACCGGGTGNCCCCCAAGCCACACCGTAGGGGCGCACTCTATCCTTGCATTTCACCGATGGACGTTGTTCAAGAAGTTACTTTCTATGAGACACACCGATCCACAGACAGGGACGTATCACGTAAGATCCAAAAACCTACACTAAATCAGCTCATGCTATTATAATCGCATATCTGAATACAAAATATGCATTTTGGCTTCTCCCAATAAATAAATATAAATATAAAAAAAAGCTTTTACAAAACCATGCACACCTACAGCACTAAACCCCAAAACCCCCCGGTTGTTCAAATGCACAGAACCCAACTTTAGTGCAATTCAATCGGTCATGGTATGAAATATCTCTCACGAGCCCGGCCGAGCCTGCAAAAATGAGCTCAAGTCAGGGAATCCTTTACCTCCATTCTTCATCACTCCTTCTCTCTCGGACCAATCATTGTATTCCGGAGGGAAACGTAATTAATATCACCAAACCAGATGGTAAGTAGAAACGTTTAACGAAGGACTCGGAGATGCCATGAGGTGTATATCTATCTCCCCCAGTAGCTATCAACTCCGGAAACGAAACAAACCTCCACAGACCGTAAAGAACCGACTAAGGAAACACGAAGAAACACCCCGGCAATAACAGGAATCCAACACTTTTTTTTCCTTCTTTCTCCTCCTTCACCACGACGCCCGTATGGCGGAGGCAGCCGTAGACCAATACGGACATCGAGGGCGAATCGCCCGCGTTCCAAGAGCTTCCCGCCAAAAACCAGAGTAGACATCCGGCAAGCCCCGCCAAAAATCCATTCACTCGCACAAGTAAGATATATCCGGGAGAAACGCGTTTTCAGACGATCAAAACTACCCCTAAAAAAAGGAAACGATTTCCAGGATCTTCCCTGCGCTTCTCTAGCGCTTCCTGCTTGTAGAAACCCATTTTCGACATCTCGCTCCACCGAGCCGCCCAGTAATTAAGGAGTGAAGCGAAAGCACCCCGTGTCGATGTATGAATGCTCAAACCATATCAAAAGGGCAAACGATGCGTGAGTGAAGTCAAACCTATCAACACCAAATCCAAACCCAAACCCGATCCGAGTGACGCCCCCGCCCTCAATCACATTCCCTGACCCACTCACCAGCCACTCCCCAGCCATACCCTGCCGCCCCAGCCCCACAAGATCCCCTGAACCAACCCTAACCGCCCACCATCGCGATCCCGGCCGGAGGAAACTATCCGAAAAAGAAAAGAAAAGAAAAAAAAGACACTACGGCACGAGCAAGACACAGCTACCGTAGTTAGATACAAGTACCAATTTAAGATACTCTTTTTTTCCTCCTACCCCACATTGCCAATCTTAGCTGAATGGGTTTATCCTGTTGTCTCTTTTCCCCACATCGAGGGGATTCTGTGATTCCGGAGGGCCCCGGCGAGGGCGAGGGGGAGGAAGTGGGGCGTTCACAAGAAGGGAGGTCGAGGAAAGGGAGGGTAAACGTGGCACGTCTCCTGTATAAAGTATCGTGAACCATCTATGATATATTCCATCTAGCTTACCCGTACAAAGGGACCCTAACCACTAACCAACTAGCTAACTGAACCTGAAAGCAGGAAAGTTTAAAAACTCAACATGCAGGACAAACAAAAACAAAAACAGCAGAGACCCTCACTTCCCCCCCCTTTTTTTAGTTTGGCTTTCGGAATACCTGTATCTGTGAATATAAAGCTCGAGAAAAGTTCAAGCAGCAGGAAGAACAAAACGAAGCAAAAAAGGAAAAAAAAGACACTATTCCTACAAATACAATTGGTAAGCTAAAAAGGGAGGATTCAAAATTGAGAAAAGGAAAACAAGAGAAAAAGGAATCCCACTAATACCCGTTTTTATTTCACCAACCATGAATGCCCTAAGCCCAACGAGAATGTGTTATATGAAGAAGTGAAGAGAGGAGAAGCGAAGACCAGGGAAGAAAGAAAAGAGTCCCCGGAGTTTTTTTATACAAAGCTAAACATGAATGGGAGAAAGTAATGGATTATTCCAACCGCCGCCAGAAAGTAAGAAGAAAAAACGAATTATTCCTAACTGGAGTGAAAACCCCCAAAGCAAGAGCATCAAGGCTGTGATTTCAATTAGTACCCATACCAACTCCAGGGCTACCGAACGGTCAGCCCGACTACTTTTCCCATATCCCATCACCACCCAACCAGTTATCCCCTGATGTCCATTCTGTGATACCGCGACCATTGACAAACACCGCGACGTCTTCGGTTCCTCCGCACTTATCGCCCTTGTCAATCTCGCGCTGGAGTTGTTCATGTTCAGTGAGCTTCCTCACTGGTTCCGGGTTCGCCTTGGGCTGATTGAGCGTCGGCTTTGGTGGCGGGGACGGCTGTTTCTGAGCGGTGCTACGCGCCGCGGGAGGGGAGATATCGTGACTACCCAAGGAAGGTGCTTGCGTCTGTTGTGGTATCGCATTTACTGGGGGTGGGGTCATAGCGGAAGGTGTCTGTAACTTGAGACGCGCAGCAGCCGGGCCCGGGCTGGTGTTATTCTGAGGCATCGGTTCTTGATCTGCTGCATAAGTTGCCAAAGACGCGAGAAAGCTACCGTCCGCTTGACCCTGTGTAGGCGCCTGCGGTTGAGGGGCCACCTGCCCCTGTTGCTGCTGTTGGGGTTGACGGGGCGTATTGATGGCCATCCATCTATCTCCCCCGCCGCCACCAGCAACTTCAGACGTCGAGACACCTTCGACGGCGGCAAGAAGGAGAGCATCGACATCTCCCTCACGTTTGACCTCCTTTTTGATCTCGGGAGCGGTAGGACGGTCGGCTCCCGCCTCGGAAGCGTCGGCCCGACTCCCGGGCTTGGCGTCAGGCGACACCCCAGCACGAACGTTAGTCGCAAGTTCGCCTTCATCCATTCCACTAAAATCATGAAACAGCTTTTCAAATCGACGATATTCCTCAAATCCACCTCCGAGACCTTGCTTCAGCTTTCTGGCAACAGCAGCTTCCGCAGATTCTCCAGTGACTGGGCCAGCGGCTCCTTCGATATCACTCCCGGGATGATGAAGGCGAACGTATTCATCCCGAATCGTCTTGAAATAGTTTCGCAGTCTCCCCAAAGTGGTATACCATTCCTCGGCCATCCTCCATCTCTCTCTCATCTTGGTGATCAGTTCAATTGCCTTCCTAGCTTCCGCCCCAGAGCCTTCCGGTTCTCTTGCACCGCGAACGCCCTCCATATTCTCATCCTCATCATCCCCGGAATGGCTAGGCGACTTGCTAGTAGGATCGGGAATGGACCCAGTGATATACCCCTTCTGATCCATCCAAGGAAAAGACCAAGCGTAGACACCACAAACCCCAACCATGTAGACAGCAAAACCAACAGCGGGCGTCTCGACAGAGCTGTTCCATTCCTCCAACCCATTGACAATCTGCATTATCCCTCTGGCGCATCTGAATATCTCCTTGGCAGACTCCTCCCACCACATAGCTATTGTCATGCCAGGCTCCAATCCTTCCCTATCGGTTTCAGGATCGTCAGCTGGGAACAGGGGCGGGTCGAGCGGGCCCTGAGGCCTGGTGAGCCGAAGAGGCAAGAATGGGATGTACTCCCTGTGCATCACAACCTGACATAGAAAATGAGTTATATGCATAACAGCATATGCGCTTGAGGTGCGCGAAGACATGTGCGCAGAGAGTGTTTGGGGGGAGAAATGCAGGTGCTCGGGGAGTGAGGAGTAGAAATTGTCCAGCATCTGCTGCAGCTTGTAAAAATTCGACCTCGGAGACCAAGGTGGGTATTTTTCGCTTCTATCGATCATCAGCACGCCGTAAAATGAGCAGGAAGAGTCAACCCAAAACAAATACCTTCTACCTCCAGCCGCGCAAGCCCATCCCTGCACTCTTCCCCAGATTTCCGTAATGCGAACGACCTTTGCGAGGATTCCCTCATCATCCCCAACTTCCCATCGCCCTCCAATGCTATCACCGTTCCTATCATCATTCTTCCCATCCAAGCCGTCGGCTGTCAGAAACCCAGTTCGTACGCCCTCCCCAAACAGGAATCCCCTCTCTTCACAAGGCAATTGGACCCTCGCAGCGTCTGCAAGCTGAATCCCGCTCGGCCTAAATCTACCAGAACTCAACGAACGGTCCAGCATGAACAGAGCCCAAAAGGTCCTCCTTCGAACTTCCTTATCCGTAAACTCCTTCCCGGTGACCTTAGCACCCGTAGACTTCCCACCTTCCAATCTCCTTCTCTTAGAATTAGGGCTACCTTCACTTCTATCGCCAACTCCAGGGGAAAGAGCGGGCTCCGAAGTTGGGTAGCCCGGCTCCGGAGCATCATCCCAACTCAACCCCAATGCCATAGCCATCCGAATAGCCACACCAAGCCAAACATAAGCTTCTGCCCCACGGCACATCCCCCACTCGTGTACAACTAGCATAGCAACAGCTTGTACCTTCTCCAAAGAGGGAGCGGCGAAGGTCGCACCAAGTTCTCCGTGGCTGGCATCCTCGTCATTCTGCAAGCGATATTTGAGTGCCGATGCATAAAAATCTGAAACGGCTGCCGGGGTGGGCAGCGCCGGCGCGAAGTGTTGTGAGAGGGCGGGTACATGACGTGCGGCAAGGCAGAGAAGACCCAGCATCAACAATGGAGAATGACCTCTATCGGGAGCCGGGGGCGATGTGGAACTAGGTCCAGCACCTGCGGATGCAGAACTTGGTACACGCAACCGTGAGAGAAAGGTAGGGGGATGAAGGAACGGAAGTGTGGGCGAGTGATGTAGCTGAAACGCCTCGAACTGCAACGGCCAAATATTCAGCGCACAACTCCAAAACGGAGGCGAACAGTGGAACTTACAACATGAGTTAAAAGGGCCTGATTCAAGATAGGGGAGTCAAGCGCTTCTTTCCATGCCTTTGGTCCCGTGTAATTCGCAGCGCTAGCCGCAGCGCCCCCAGACAGAGCAGGCTTCTTAATCTTTGACTTCTTGGGAGCCTAATAGGAAAAAAAAAAAAAAAACAGTTAGAATTCCTCAGGGTCGGGAATGTGATGGAGCAAACCTCTGTTCTGTCTCCACCCGTATGTCCATGATGTGACGAGGCACCGCCAACATTTGGTGCAAGGTCCTTATTCGCACCCGAGCCGCCAGTGTTTGGTCTTGAGGGAGTAGCACCAGACGCGGTCCTAGGTGCGCCGCTAGCGACAGGGGCCGGATACGTACATTCTCTATTGCCGGCTTCACAGGCGCGGCAGGTTGTGTTCGGCCCAACATTGACACATTTCACCTTGGACCGCCGACAGCGGACGCAAGCAATAGAGACGTCGCTTACACGTCATACAGTTAAGTTATTCTTTAACGCACATGACCTTGTTAGCAGGTCATGGGGCTCGTTTACATTTAAATTGGTTTTACGCACATCATTTCATTAGCAGGTCATGGGACTCGTTTATATTGATTGTATTTTGCACATGACGTACAGTTGACGTCATGGGGAGAGTCTAGACTGGCCGGTAAGGCTTAGCGGTAAGGCAGACTCGTTAATGTTTTGTGCGTGACCTCGCTAGTAGGTTATGTGGTTGGTTTATTTATATTGCGTTTGATTTATGTTTCACACATGACATCACTTAGAGGTCATAGGATGTTTTATGTTTGCGCACATGACTCGTTTAAGTTAGGTGATGGATTTCGCAGCTGACCTCGCTTGAGGATCAGGGCAGGGTTAGCATTCTGGGAAGAGGCCTATATAAAGGCCGTGTTTTCACAGATGGATTAGCTCTTCATGCCACCATCTACTGTTATTTTCTATCAACTACTTTACAATCTTTACAATAGAATAACCCTTACGCTCCAATCTTATCCACTAGATGGATCCTCTGTGGAGTCAAGAACCTATCCGCTACATGGATCGTGTTAACCAAATCAAAGACTAATACTCTCGGCACTGGTGAGAAACCGATTGTTACGTCAGAATACTAAGATAGGGCCTAGAGACTCGAGGAGCTCTAGGACACAGCGTAGCCCAGTTCGGAAGAACCAACCAAGGTTGTTACCAGTCACGAGT
>PYWC01000020.1:381212-440454 GCA_003182015.1 Tuber magnatum | reverse complement strand
TGCTTGACGATTACTAATCTGCCATCTCGGCGGCGGTCGGCGCCATGGACCCTTTGATCTGCTCGTGTTTCCCGTCTCGTCTTCCGTTTTTCCATACAACTCCACCCCACTCACCCACCCACTCACTCACTCGCTGCCCGAGGCGTAGGAAGAAGGCAGGGGAGCCCTGAGTCAAGGGGGAAAAGCTCGGGATTCGGTGACTTGAACACTTGTACTGCATGCTCCTTGCGGTTGGATGACTTGGGTCATTGGTGTTCGAGGGAAGAAAAAAGAAAGGCAAAAAAAGGGCGCGGGCGGGGAAAATGTTGCACGGCTGTCCACACCCAGGTGGTGCGTGGCGTGAGGAGTTTTCCCATTTTCGGTGACTCGTGGTGAACTTAGCCTACCGGGGAGAGGAGGAGGAGGAGGAGGAGGAGGAGGAGGAGGAGGAGGTGGAGGTGGATGATGATGATGATGCGGACGGTCCCGGGATATCTTGGTCCTGGGAGGTTATCATAGGCAAGATGTCGAAATGGTAATATGTGTGCACCGTATCGTATCGAATATTTTTGATAACTCGTTAATTGGGACATACGCAGGCAGTGAGTGGCCTCTTCCCCTTCCCGG
The DNA here is from genome assembly GCA_003182015.1 of Tuber magnatum. Classification (NCBI taxonomy): domain Eukaryota; kingdom Fungi; phylum Ascomycota; class Pezizomycetes; order Pezizales; family Tuberaceae; genus Tuber; species Tuber magnatum. The sequence continues at coordinate 439,848 of PYWC01000020.1, read as the reverse complement.
AAATAATAATTCGCCTTATTTTTACCTTTATGCCGTGCCCTTTGTTTTTTTTTTTGGAGGTCAAAGCCTCGACAACTACCAGTACCGTATCGTATTTGATAACCACGATTTGGCACGGCAGTCCACGGCAACCATGATCAAAACGTGGAATCAGACAAAAAAGTTTCGTTTCATTTTCCCCCCTCGTTCCCTTTGATACCCGCCCATGGTTGCCAAACACACTTCAGACACACGAAAGACGGGAGGCTCAAAAGGTAGCACAGAACTCGGCAGATTCATTCAACCTCCCTTCCTCCTCTTCCTCTTCCTCTTCCTATCCTATCGGCGCTCACTCCGAGTCATTTCCGAGTTCCGGTCAAGGTCCTAGCAAAAAAAAGAAAAAGGATTGGTAATTCATACTTATCCGAAATCTAAGCTAAGCTGTTAACTTATAGATCCCGTTCATGAACGGCACGTGCGACGTGCCCGAAGGAAAGTGTGTGAATACACGGAAGAAGGAAGGTAGGATATCGGTACCTCATTTCTCAACGCCTCTGACTGAAGAGGGTGGTTTTTCTCATCCATAGTTGCAACTACCGTGGTAGCCAAGCTGTGAGTCTAGGCCCGAAATGCGAGAAAAGAGAGAGAAGGGGATGGCATGCGAACCCTCTTAATACCGGTATGCGGTACAGTACTGTGAAGGTGCTCGTGGAAGAGGTGAGGAGTGTCATGCGCCCGAGCCACAGCCCTGCACAAACAGCATGCACTGCACTCCGCTAGAAAAGATTGATATGATCTCATCCCTTCCAAGTAAGCACCGCACGTGCCGAAAGTATAATAAATAAGTCATTCCGCCGGGTCAGTCAGCAAGTACCGTACCATAAGTCATCAGGTTTCGGGAGAGTGGGGTGAAGTGAGGTGGGGGGTGGTATAGTTCCTTGCGCTGGAAAGGTGCACCTGGCCCAATTCCACACGTAACAAACAAGGTTTTCGACTCCAGGAATCCAAATTTTGCAGGTCCTGTGTTCGATTCCAAATTACTCTACTTTAATTCCATTCTCTATATCTCTGTTCACAATTCGTGTAACTAAAACCCCTAACTCGTTAGCGTAGTATTGACATTAATCCTACTCGAGCCAAGGTTGTGGCATGGGCGCTACAACTTCGTGGGGCTTCTTCGCGTACTTTTGGGGGCGCGCTCTAGCGTGCCCGATAGCCCAACATTACTTCGTAGCTCAACTATAGCTCATAACAATTTTGTGGCTTAATATAGAATGTCAGTTCATGTAAAATTCCTGTTGAATAATATTATAAATGCATTATATATATATATCTACCTTAACTTGGTAGAAATATTAAAAAGTAAGAATAAAGTGTAGATGGAATTTGTAGCAGGTATTATAAGTAAAATTATTGTTAAAATTATTGTTAAAAAATAAAAGAAAAAGAAATTAGAATATCACAATCTGGCTAGGAGAGTGCTAGTCAGGTAGCAGAAGGATAAACAAGGTTTTTTACATGGCTTATGGTTATGAGTTATTGGGTTTTAGTTAGGCTTTTGTATATAACTTATACTTAGGGTTATAAGGTTTAGTACATTTCATGTATAACTCACACTTGTTATTATATAGTTATTATGTTGTTGCTACATGACTTGTTTGAGTCATATAATATTAGAACTGTTTTATACTATAACTTACTATAATGTTTCCTCCTGGTTAGTACTTGCAGATATGGGCAAAAATACCTATATCTCAATCTTTGAAACTCTTGTTCTTCTATTTATTATATTGATAGTCCAGCACTGGAGGCTTCTATCCAACAACGCACTCATGAGAGTATTTGTATAATGTAGCTGCTTAGGCAAAGAGTAAAGTAATAAAGTATAGGTAAGAAGCTATAAAGATAAATGTATGAAGAGCTCATCCTTCTGAGTTCTAGCAATGACATTTATACTTACTCTTCCTGCAACCCTAACCTTGTAACTCATAATTGTGAGTCACCTATTATACTTATAATATAGTCATGTATGCTAACTATGTCATATGTGTAAAACCCATGACTCATAATATGAGTCATGTGTGAAAGTCATAACATTATTTGACTCACGACTGTATATCACTCAAGTATATTAACAAATTAAAACATATTATCAACTCACAACTGTGAGTTATGTAAAACCTCATGACTTGAATATGAGTCATAGTATGAAATCTTCCAGCATCTTGACCAATTCCCACCATATGCCACAGCCTTTTTTGGCCTCTATTGTATTATTGGCTTGCCTCTCTGTCCAGCATGAGTCCCATCAGGCTTCATGACCTCTCTACCACTTGTACAACTCTCATCCGAGTTGTCTTGCATCTTGCCCTACCTTTTACTAGAGCTTCTATTTTCTGTAGAAGTCCTCCATCATCACTGGGAGAATACTGTTCAAATATTGCATTATTCACACCTACTTGTTGATTGTTTTTTTCTGGGTGTTGATGACACTTCTTTGATTGTTGATAATTCTCAGGGCATTATCTTGTTGTGCCCTTAGATTGCTGATTTACCTATATGGTCTGTTCATATCAGGGATGGTTTTCCTGTTTTTCTTACTCCTCTCTCCCTCCTACTGTGCCCTCATGGCGGCTCAGTGTATTCTTATTCCTCTGTAGCCACTTTTTAGGGGCTTCTTCTCATGATTTTTCTATAGGTAATTCTCTGCATTGATCTTCTTCATCTTATAAGCTTTGCACCCATATTTCCATACTTCCCGAGTGCTCTTGGAGCTAATTCTATTTCTGTTTTTTCTGAATATGCACCTAGTACCCATTATTATAGCAGCCTGTCCAGGATATGCTATTGTCTACCATCATTTGTTTTGCCTTCTATTGGCTTTGGTTGAGTTCTGCTTCAGATAGCCCAGAATATTTGGAGCTAGTAGGGGTAGAATTGTGTGGAAGTCTGATTGGTACATCCCACCTGGGGCTAGTACAAATAGTTTTATCTATGGAACCAATCCTGGTATTCCATTTGTCTTGGGACCCCAAAGGAGGCAATTCAGTTTGTGTGATTTCACTCTATACCCACTTGTAGATTGTGGAAGTATTATTGGTAAAAGTGATTGATTGCGAGTTTGGCATTTTTGAAGTTTGCTGCTAGGCCCCAAGGATTATTATATTCAGGAGAGTGGCTTATCCACTAGACTTAATATTGTAGTATTCTGTAGTAAAGTCTTGTGTTGATAATTTGGTTAAGTTCATATTCTGATTCTTTGTCTATCTCAATAGCCAGAGGGGATTGTCTTCCATGTGAGTGGTATTGATTATCTAAGTAAGATTCAAGTAGTGAGATGTCACATGTATTATATATGGCCATCTGGAGTAGTAGGTCGAGCTTATAAGTATGACTCCTCACTTTTGCCAAGATTCTGAATGGTCTGATTTTCTTGTAGTCTATTTTTTTCAAAGGTCTTGTTGTTTGTCTATTGTAAAGTAATAACTACACCATATTTCCTGATTGTAGATTTGGATCTGGTTTTCAGTATTCATTGTGATTCTTCTTTTGCTGAAGTTGTACTATAACCATTTCCACTTGGAATACTTTGTGGAGTGGTACCTGACCTTTTCAGCTTACTGTCTTACCTTTGATGATATAATCTATGGACTTGCATTCATGAATTTATCTGTAGTTTGGGTAAAAGGGTGGACTTTAGATCTTTTCTTGTTTTTCATTATTGTAGTCAAACTCTGCCATCAGCAATAGTTTGTGTCAACCATCTTGCTACTAGTTGACATATATAGTGGTATTGTTTTAATATACTATTGGCTCTTTATGCCTTTCCATCTGTTTGTAGTTGGAAGTCAGTACTTAGCCTTGATTGAGTGCCTAGTTTTTCCATAGTTTCTCTCAACACTTTGGATATGAACAGGGATCCTTAGTTGATAATTACATCTTTCAGTAGTGCATTCAGTCACAAGATTTTTATCAGGAATATTAGGGTGAACTGCTGTACTGTCATGTCTTTTTAGTATAGGATGAAATGACTCATCTTTGTGAGGTAATCCATTATCGTGAGGATAGTGTTATAACCACCTGATTCCAGTAGATCTGTGATGAAATCTATAGATATTGATTTCCATAGTCTATCAGGTACTTTATTTGGTTACTTTGTTTGGCTGTAGGAGTTTACAGAGTACATAGTATATGGCCTTTGTTTATATACAGGTATTGTAGTTTTTAAAGTATCATTGTATAGTTTCTTATAATCCTAGATAGTAGTAGTAGCAATAGACCAGCTCCATGATTTTGGTAGTTTTACTATACCTCACAGCCAGTAGGTTGTAGCTTTTTTATATCAGTACAGTTTGGACCAGCTTGTTATCTGGTCTCTATATCTTTCTGTTGTACTAATGGTATTCCCCTTCTTACTAACACAATCCTGGTGATGTATTCTTTATTTCTTTTTCTCCTTTCTCCAATGTCTCTGTATTATTCTGTATCTCTTTATCTTGTTAGCTTAAGTCTCTGATAGCTTTAGCCACTTTGTTTGAGATTTTGACTGCTGCTATTCCTTCAAAATATCTGTTCTCTAGTAACAGGATCTGTTGCTCCCTAGTGATACTTTATCATCATTGTGTTGTGGTCAGTTGCCTGCTCTTCGTATTAGAGCATCAGGGTTTCCTTACTTGTTCTCAGGTTGGTATTCGAATCTGAAGTTGTACTGGCTCAACCTTTCTATCTAGTGTATTTGTCAGTCATTTAGCTTCTTCATTATCATAAATTGTACTAGTTCTAGTAGTCTGTCATGATTTTGGTTTGGTAATTGATGGTGTGAATACAATGTCTTTACTCTTAAAGGGTTTGAACTGTTGCTAGGGATTTTTTGTCATGCATATCATAATTGCACTTAGCTACTATAATGGCCCAGCATACATGGGTTAGAGCAACCTAAACCTACACCCATACAGGTAACCAGATGGTGAACTGGTATGAACAGGGAGCTAAGTAACTATTGGCCTTCTGGGTACCCAATGGTCACAGTCCCCTGTGAACAAGTAAGACCTTAGGTATTTAGGTACTTGGATATCTAGTACATGAGTGTAGATAATGATAGCATACTTAGAGTCCTTAGGTAGAGTAACTGGAGAAAGGATACAAGTGTCTAACTCCGCTGAAGGGGTAGGCAGATTAACAGGGTAAAGTCACCCTGATGTCCAGGTAAGATTACGCTATCTTGGATGTCTAGTTACCCTGTCAAGGGCCCTGAGTTGCCCTATCTTGCATGATAAAGTCTCTCGGGAACATTGGGAAAATTGACCAGAATGTTTGTCATATGAAACCATATACGATCCCTGAATCTGGGATTCCCCGGGATGCTATTGGTTGGACTACACAGCTCTGAAGAATCTGCAACTTGAAAATATTATTCCTGTCATACCCCTCTAGCCCCACCTTGAGTCCCAGATGTTATGGGCTAATGGTTGTGTAGTAGTGTGCAATCTAGTACAAGAGAACTTTTGTAGATACTCTTATAATACTGTATATGCTCTGGCTGTTCGCCTAACTATAAGCCCTTCACAGGATATATGAAGGGCACAGGTGACAAGGTGAAGTCTCTTCTCCAAGTTGTTCAGAGTAGAATGGACCAGAACTGATAGTAATAGTAGAGGCCAACTATTAGGATCCCTGGGGTAGTCCTGGGTAGTACCAGGGATGACCAGCTAAGCTTTATCCCTATTAAGCCTAAATGTGCCCCTATGCTATGGACTTAGTGAGGGAGGTTTGAGAATACCAAAAGTATGATTCTTATCTTGACTGAGGTGGTTTTGGGCATGGTAGTCATGGGTAGTACCCATTGCATCACTACACTGGATACTCTACCATTAGAGTTTCTATAAACCTGTGGCTTGATAGAAGTAGAATGAATGTGTAGACTAGAAGAGCTAATAGGGACTTGTATAAATGAAACGCATATGGGAAGGTATTCATATATTAGTAGGCTCTCCCTAGTGTCTTGATAGTTAGCTACTTTTAAGATACTGAGATGAAGAAGTTTTCACTCTGGTGGCTATAATTGGGATATGCTGCAGAAACTGAAGTATATAAGGAGGTTGCTAACTAGAGTGTATCAACATACACATACCTGCAGGAATGTAGAAGTAGTGCCAAACAACCCTTAGCAAAGAACTGTGTGTTTGAAGGGTTGGAGTAAACTAATACTAGATTTTCTTATATAAATTCTAACTACTTAAATCTATACAAGAACTCTTCTACTCCAATACAGTCAACACTCTCTTGAGACCTTAATTGAGTGCAGCATTTGGCTTAACCATATTAAGTTTTATGGTTTTCTTTACTCTTATATTGTGTATGAATGATTGGTGATAAGTTTGAAGTTGTTTAGTGAGGCTATAATCTTTGGGTCTATCTCACTTGGGGTGCTTCTATTATAGCAGCCAATACTGGTTTAGATGGGAAGGTGACTACCCTCTATTTGCGGTTCTCACCTAGCTGTAATAGGATCTCCGAATTGACACACTTTGAGTAGTCTGATTTGATCATTGTCTGTCTCCAGGGGGTCAAAATGTACTAGTATAGCAGTAGGTATTATCTTGGTTTGCAGGTCATTGAATACCCTATCCTGGTTGAGTCCCCAATGCTATTTGACATTCTTTTTGAGGAGGTGGTGTATCAGCTTTGTGGTTTTGCTGAACTATTTGATGACGTAGTGATACAAGTTATAGAATCTCAGGAAGTACTGAATATTTGCTTTCATCTTGGTAGCTTCCTATTCCCATACTACTTTAGTTTTAACTATGTTTATTTGTACTCCTTTCCAATTCATAATAAAGCCCAAATATTGCACTTACCATTTGTGAAACTTGCATTTTATAGGTTTGACCTTTATTCCTAACTTCCATATTAGTTGCATGATATTGCTGATATACTTTCGATGCTGGTCTGGATTTCTGAAATATATAAGTATATTCTCTGAGTAGACAATGCAGCTTGTATTTATATATCTACTCAGTACTTGGTTGATCCCTCATTGAAACATCAGTAGAGTATCAGTTATCCTCAATAGTATGACCAAGTATTTGTACATTCTGCATCATGAGTGTAACTAGTATGGGTACTAGGTTGTGTCTTATGTTTTGTTTTATAGTATCATTTAATACTTGTTATATTTCAAAGGTATCATATAATACTTGAAATATTTTATGTTTTGATTTATAGGCTTATTTGATACGCATTATATTTCAAAGGTATTACCTGATACTTTCAAAGAGAATACATTATTGCTGATATTAGAGATAAGTGAGAATTTATATTTAAAGACAGCTGATTCTGTGATGGGAACAGCAGACTTTGACTGACAGTATCTCTAATATATATTAGCAAAAATGTTCACTTGAATCCTGTGCATCCTGTGTATCTGACACAGAGTATCTATAGGATACAAACCATTAACCTAGATACAGTATCAAACCTGCACCACATCCGGACATTTCTCTGTGCATCGTCCCACATCCTGATGCATTGGTAATACAGCACTCTTCACCTCCTACATACCACCTTGTACTCTTTGTACTTCACCGTATCCTGACAAGCTCTTCTACTCCCTTTAAATGTCCTAGCCATTTCTATCACTATGGCCCTATATTCGGAAGATGTATGCTTTTTCTGCCTTTCACACTGACAGTATTCAAGTCTAACATCTTTTTTTCTGATCATATCTCTGTAATGCTAATTCCATCTTAATATCCCTACTGATCTTGCTTGCCTCCTGGTACCATGTTCTGTCAACTCTTATTCTCTTGATCCCTATCCTTTTAGGACTCCTATCTAGATGTCCTATATTGGTTTTCTTTATATCCCAAGTTATCACTACCTGTATCTCTGTCTTATGATTTGCAAGTTCTACTGTTGATTGGTAGAAGTCCTGTATTGCTATGATCTTCCATCCTGATTTTATGCCTCTCATTTACATCTATCAGGACTCCTTTAGACAATTGCAGTATACTTAGTATGTTTATCAAAGTTTGGTAGGCATATCATATTGTGATATAGTTATGATACGTGTTGAAAATTATTTTATTTTCACTTTCTATAGAGAGTGATCTTGTACCCTCTATTTATTTCCATTGTCTATACTAGTTCCTATTTGCAAGCCTAATAGTCATCGCATTTGATGATGTATTTAAATATCATTACCATTTGTTTCTATATCTAAATGCTAATCACATTTCTCTCTTAATTCCAAATTGACTAGCTACTATTAATCTGCAGCTATCTCCTGCTTGTGCTGTGAATTATTCGGACTAAGTAAAAGGCATGCAAAAAGACTGAGATGGCTGATGCACTCTGCAATTGAATATCCCTTGGATTTGAGTCTATCGTTGAAACATGTTTGTTCAAAACCAGGAAACTCAAGCGATAGTCTAATAGATGTCTGACTGAAATCTGAACTGATATTGGTGGGTTGCAATCCATCTTAGCTATACTGGTAGCCTATCCAAGCCACCAATTGGGAGTCAATAATAGACCATCTACCCCAAATAGGTAATTTTAGAGTCAGTTTAGATTTCCAGCACTCAAGCTCCATATGTACAGCTTCCAGGTTGTTATCATAGACTTTAATCTATTCATTCTACATGTTTTGTTATTGCAGGAGCCTGGTGGTGATGGCTTATTGGATGTTTTGGACAAACTGCTTCCAGAGAGGTACCTAAAATCTCTATCACATTTGTCTGACATGCAAAGATGTCTTGGATGTATGATAAATTAGCCAGATTCTTTTACTACAGTCTACTAGAACATTTAGAGATTCTTACCCACAGTACTATTAGACTTGAAGTCTATTGACTTGATGCAAACACCTATTGGCCATATTTGGAGAATATAGCAGAGTATCGTGCAGGTTGAGTAGATTGTAGTACTGTTGATTATTTGTAAAAACCTGGGTTCTACCAGAATATGCATTTTCATGCCAGCGAAGTACTGGTGATAAATAAGTGCTGAAATCTGGGGTCCAGTAATTAGAGAGTGGGATGCTGTCTCAGCTTATACCTAGTTAGTAGTTGTATTCAATTGTAGTAGGTAGTTGCCGGGTACTAGAAAATAAACCTGACACTCTTTTGAGTTATACATAAACTGGCATGTTTTTGAGAGATAATCTACCCTATATGCTATAACCCTAGGATCTTCTAGGAGTTCACAGAACTTTACGAAGTTATTTTTTAGATGATAAACAAACTGTCCCCAGTACGGGTACTCGGCTGGGTTTTATGTTTGGTTTCACAGTATCGTTTGATCTTTGTATTGTTTCGTGTGCTACCGCTTGATATACACCGTGTTTTATGTTTGGTTTCACAGTATCGTTTGATACTTGTATTGTTTCGCGTGCTATCGGTTGATACATACATTGTTTTGAAATATTACTGATACGGGAGATAAAAGATATGCTGTATTTAAAGACTGCAGATTTTGAAAATGGAAACAGTAGACTTTGACTGACAGTATTCTTAATATACTTAGTTGAATAGTTCCTTCTTTAATCTCCTATTACACGCTTTGGAAGCCTCCTTTAGTAAGTAGCACTCGCTTCTTGTTGATCAAGAAGCCATCCTCTTCTATCTTACTGCTACGTGACTAGGGCCCGGCCTGAACGCATTATATTTTTTTAATCTCCGCAAGTGGTTAGAAATCCATCTGGACCAGGCCTGATCAACCTACACAGTGTCCTACCTGAAGCTAGCAGTGGGGAGTGGCAGAACCAAGAAAGGTTTGGCTCCGCCAACACGACACCATTGAGTCACTAGTGACTTGAAGTAGGAAGCAAGTCCCATGAGAAGGCCTTACCAAAAGAAGACAAGTGAAGAAACTGAAAGAGCCAAAGAGCGACTTCTCAATTGATGAAGCGGAAAGACAATTAGCTTGAGATTTGGCTAAGCAGACCTTTAGTGAATCAACTGACGAGTTGGCAAAAGCAGCAACAAGCCTGCCTGGGCTTTGCCCCTCGAGCCCCAGCAAAGGAAAGGCGCCAGCACAACCAGCAAAGAAAGAAAGCCTACCCGCCTATACTACAAAGAAGGAAGATGACGGTGAAGAAAAATCAAATCACTCGGTAGCAGCAGAACCCCCAGATGAATCCCCAAGCAACTCTTCAGACAGTTCATCTGACAATAGTTCCAGCAGTGAAGAGTCTGAACAGGATATGTCTGAAGGAGAATCCGCCACGCCACCCAGCCGTGTGGCTGGGTGACCAGGACCAACGGTCAAGCTTCTCCTGCCACCACATTCTCAGGCGAAAAAGAAGACCTAAAGCCTGAAGCATTTGACCAATGGGAAATGACCACTTCGCAATACCTTGCCTTGTATGACGTGGACAAGACAAAGAAAGGAAGTGGAGCATGCTTCAGAAGTTTCTGTACCGGGAAGGCAGAAGAAGTATATCATCAAGCAATGAACCACTAAGGTAGCAAGGAAAAAATCCCTGGAAGGACTCTGATAAGATACCTATGGGACAGATTCCAGTCCTCACAAAGTACGGAAGAACTATATGAGAAGTCCAAGGAAATCGAACAAGTACGAAACGGGAAGTCAGACCAAATAACCTTCGTCGCCACAGATCTCTTAATGTACCATGGACGATTACCAAATGGAACTGTGTCGCAGTACACAGTGTGGAAAAGGCTGTATGAGGCCATGCACCCCAGACTACTGCAGGAGGTAGAACCCATGGAAGACGAAGGAGATTCTTGCGACAAAATTATCAAACGAGCTCAACATGAGGATGTCACCCTTCATGAGATGGGAGTTTATCAAACACACATACCCCAGCAGTGCAGCAGCAAGAGCTCGTCCTCGTGTGATAATGAAAGAAAAGAACAATCAAATGCCAAGTTTCGAACGATAAGAAAGATTAGAGGCAGACAAGATGTGATGAAGGTACATGTTTGGAATGTGGGAAAAAGGGGCACTATGCAAAAGACTGTTATACCAAAAAAGGAAAAGGTAAAACAGCAAAATGAGATGCGAGTACAAATCATATGGAAGCAACTGAATACGGCGAAGTAGAAATTAAAACGGTAGAGATGGAAAGTCTCCGAATGCAACCAACACTGGCGATTAAAGCTCGGATGCATTAGAAGGTACTATTCACATAAAGGGTCATCCAGCAAAGACACTATTTGACACAGGAACAATCGGTTGTGATACAATCAGCGCTACCCTTATCTCCACCCATGGCATATCTATGGAATTCTTACCCCAACCAACAACAGTCAACATGGCCATGAAAGGTTCCTGCTCCTCAAGCCACAAGAAATGTGGACTGACTGTAGGAATCGTGTAAAAGAAATAGACAAATCAGGAGATGTTGGTAGGAAACCTGGCAAAATACAACAGCGTAATTCGAATGCCATTCCTGAAAAGACACAATAACATTATCAGATGTGGGGAAACAGCAGTCAAGTTTCATGATAACACACTGCATGTGCTATGCCAACCAACAAGTGGGGAATTCTGAGCCGCTAGTTTAGACACCACCTCAGCAACATTGTTGGAAGAATACAAGGATGTATTCCCAGACAAGGTACCTAAAACACTACCCCCTGTGTGTCAGATTAACCACCACATTTGGCTAAAGGTTCCAACTGCCCTAAAAAACCAACCCACATGCTCAATTCTGGAAGCATACAAGGACAAACTTATGAATTGGATAAATAAAAAATTACAAGCTGGGGTAGTTATACGACAGGAAGTTCCTAGAGCAGCACCTATGTTTGTACAACCAAAATTGGGTGGAAGGATCTGACCCCTGGCGGCTTTGAAAATTTGAAAAGATAACACAATCATGGATAGGCCGTCTATTCCCAACCAGCAGCAGATCCTAAACTGCATTGGACGGGCAAAATCCACGAGTAAGATTGACCTAAGCAATGCATACTTTCAAACACGGGTGGACAAAGACAGTGCCAAGTTCAACTTAATCAAAACACCATTAGCAGGATTTGTTAGCAAGGTGATACTACAAGAAGACATGAACGCACTAGCAACCGTTATGCGGATAATGGAGGACCTCCTGAGTGAATTCCTTCTTCTTTTTGTATGGGTATACATTGATGATATTCTCATATTCTTGGACACTACAGAGGAACAAGAAAAACACGTATGGCAGGTATGTGACGGACTAAGAGAAGCAAAATTCTATGCAAGCAAGAGGAAGTCAGCTCATTTTGCAAATAAGTGGGAAGTGCTAGGACACATAGTAGATAAAGAAGGAATCCATACCTCCCCCTAAAAGGTATCATCCATTGCAGGTTGGAAGACACCTCAAAAGAAGAAAGAATTGCAACGCTTTCTAGGAATAGTGAATAATATGGCCCAATTCCTCCCAGACCCGGCTGCTCTAATGGTACCTTTAAGGGATTTAATAGAAAACGCCGAATTCGTATAGACAACCACCCATCAGACTGTATTCGAGATGGTCAAGAAGTGAATTGTTGATCACCAAGTCATGCGAGCAATAGACATATGAAGCAAGGAACTGATTTGGTTGGTAACGGACGCTACAGATTTGGGAATAGGAGCATTGGTGGGACAGGGACCCACATATGAGACAGCTCGATGAGCTGCATTACACGGCAGGAAATTTACCAACATACAGACAAATTATGGAACTACCGACAAAGACCCCTTAGCGATAGTAGAGGTACTTAACTGGTTCTACAATGTACTAATGGGAAATTCCTGCACAATAGTAACAGACCACCAGCCCCTGACGCAACTACGAACCGCAAAGAACTCAAGCAGAAAGCGCGTTAGATGGCTCAGTGCCTTGGGAAAGTACGATGCGAAGATAGTCTATGCATCAGGAAGCATGAACTATTTAGCTGATGCCCTTTCTGAAATATAGGTGCGGGAATCAGACTTGAATCCACTTGGTATCTACAGTTATACAAAGGGGGCTGACGATATCTTGGACAACATGGTCTACGAGCAAGAATCAAACACAATAGAGCCCAAGCAAGACATGTCCCCTACTTCCCCTTCTTACTCCTACACTGGGTTCTCCAATAAGTCCCCTGTGCTCCCTGAGAGCCCCACCTCAATCAGTGTGGGAAATGATTTGGGTGGCAAGTGCACCTTGCGGATCATGCCATCTGCGAAACTCCAACATAGTAAACTTTGCTATTCACACTGTTACGTAAACTATTGCTCATATCCCCGAACTGATATCAAATTCACAAATAATGACCCCAGGTGGTGAAGCAAGCCTACCCCAAGACCTCATAGTGAAGGACCGAGTCCCCCAAGTACAGAACCTGACCCAAGCCCTCCGGAGTCCACCATGATTGGTGACTGGGAATGGCAGTAAACGATGAGCAGTAGACCAAATAGTGCGGGGGAAGGGCCATCCACCCTCCTTCAACAGACGCCCAGGTCCTACATAATCCCTGCACTACTGAACCCTCAAGCCATGGTATTCCGAATGCCAGGACCAGATAGTCTACCATGAATCAAATGAGCTGAGCCAATAGAAGACTTTAGCAATGAGAGAATGGTCGCAGTGATGCCCCGAACAATGGATAAATATTGGTGCGGTCTGTACAATGTCTTGGAAGACAATGAAGAGGATGACCAACATGAAACAACTAGAGAAAGTGAGATAGAAGACGAGCAGGACACCAGACAAACTGTGAATGAAATCATCAGGATATTCCGTGCATACATAGTTGCAGCATACTGGAAGAAACCGATATGGAAAAAAGTCAACAGAAATATGCACTTTACAGGGGATTTGTCCTCCTACATCGTCACAAATGGAACACTGTACGGAAAAACACAATATGGGAAAGAAGGTGGGTATATTCTGCAAGGCCCTACTTTCAGAAATACGACACGGAGAGAGTACGTTATAGCCGAGATCCACAACAAAGGCCACCATGGCACTAAAGGGAACTTGAGGTACCCTCCCGAGTATCTATTCTGGCCAGAAATGCAGAGGGACTTCAGAGCATATGTGGCCTAATGCCATATCTGCCAAACAAACAAAGAATCCATAAAGTTACTAAAAGGAAAGGCCCAGACGATTGTCCTACAATCTGGGATTTTCGAATCCATAGCCATTAACTTTGCAGGACCCTTCTACACTTCATGGGGATAGGACATGCTCCTAGTATCCATAGTTAGGTTCTCGGGATTTACATGGCTCTTACCGACAAACCAGGAAGTAATGGCAATTGCAACCTGGGAACTGCTATGCAACAAGATATTTAGATGCCCCGATTATCCAACAACAATAGTGCGTGATACAGACCTAAGGTTTGAATTACATGTGTGACAATAGAAGTGCCGATTGCTGGGAATTGAATATATCAAGGCAGCACCAGGATACCATGTGATGAACAGACGAGGTGAAAGAAAAATTTGGGAATTGAAAATAGCTTGTCGAAATCTAGCCAATGCAAGACAGAAGAATTGGTTTGATGCCATCCCCAAAATGGCCATATACTTAAATGCAGGATGGTCTGAAACTCTTGGTATGTCATTATACAAAGCAGTTCATGGAAAAAATTACCTGCTACTTCTACTGGCGTATTTCAAGAATTCCGCAGTACCAGTAGCCGATGAATTGTTAGACAGGCACCAAGCAGTCTGTAACACTGCATTCAATGCTGTGAAACTGGTGCGATTCAGGAGTACAAGAACAGCTGCAAAACGACACAGACACTATACACCAATCTGGTTAGGTAACCAATTATTGGTTTACGGAAACCTGTTTACAACTGAATCAGGGCGAAGTAAGAAATTACAACCACACTGGTGAGGACCATTCAAGATAATAGGATATGACAACCATACAGAAAATTACATGGTAGAAATGGACGAGAGAATATATAGGAACCAAGAAGTAACATGCCACATATCCGCTATGAAAAAATGCCTGCCTAAAGACGATACCGGGTTCTCTGAAAGAAGGGAGGCAAAGCTACCCCCCACCGTGGTTAATCAGAAACCCAAGTCGGAAGTGGATGCTATACAAGACCGCAGAAGGTGACATGACTACGACCAATTTCTAGTGAAATGGGTGGGATACCCGGAAATGGAGAATAGCTGGGAACTCCTTGAAGGATTAGAGTAGACAATGGTATTAATAAACCAATGGTGGGCAGATAACAAAGCGGAAGACAAGCTACCCCTTACGATAAACTATGTGATGGTGGTATGGAGACCAACTCTGCCAGAAATCGAACACTTCTGCCCTGGTAGGAATGACGGAATACAGGACGGTTTCTGGTCGGCCCATTTTGAAAGCGATTTTGAAAGCAGCGAAGATGAGAATCGAGTAATGGAAGAAGAAGCTGCGTACCTAGCGTGGCTAGCCAAAGCCAAGTACTGGGAAGAATAAAGGAAGAAAACACATACCATCCAATAGCCTTACAATGTCAAACTATGAGCAAGTACCTGGAAGATGGTGCTATCAGCTAATAGCATTGTTGGTAAACGGTAATATCATCTCTAGACGATACCTTGCCCACCGATTATTCATACATATTTGCGACAAATGTCTTGAAATAACAATTGAATTAACAGGACAAATGTGGAAAGCAACACTATCAGATATATTGCGCTTTAGTAGTGGGTGCTACCTGAGTACGAAGAAATATGATATGTGTGTGGAAATGGAAGAAACCCAAATTAAAATACCACACCCTTCCCATGAACTCCTAAGCAAGGCCCATACAGAAAATTAGATACCACACCTTCCCCTGAACACCTAAGCGAGACCAATACCGGGACATAAATACCACCCACTTTCCTTGACACACCTCACTAAAAGTCACCGCAATACCTACAAAGCGAACAAACCCCTTTACTACTCTACAAAGAAAACTAACAATACCGATCTATGTAGAAGTTAACGTAGGAGCATGACAGCAGATGACTGGACACCTACCATATCGTGAAGCTATTTCATTAAGCGTATACTAGAAGATATTTTACATCAACTATTGCAATGAATGCAAACGAGTTGATATCGAGACCGAGGCTTGGGAGAACTGAACGGTCCTAAGCTGGATTGATTTACCACACTACTGGGAGTCAGGTTGCTTTGTGTGTGAGGCGCCCTGTCGAGAGTGTTTGGAAAAATGGTGGGAGGGTGCGGAATGGATCTTGCAGGATGACATAAGAATGTTGCAGGATAGCGATAATGATGAGGCTGTGTCCTATGGGAACTTCTAGGAAAATAGCGGATTTACCAACTCTTAGGATTTTATTAGGTTATTTTGTTGGGTGAAATTATTATTTTATTTCGTGAGTGTAACCGGTATGGGTACTAGGTTGGGTTTTATGTTTGGTTTCACAGTATCATGTGATACTTCTATTGTTTCGTGTGGTATCGGTTGATAGATACCTGGTTTTATGTTTCGTTTTACAGTATCGTTTGATACTTGTATTGTTTCCTGTGTTATCTGTTGGTACACATTGTTTTATGTTTGGTTTCACAGTAGAGTTTGATACTTGTATTGTTTCGTGTGCTATCGGTTACTACAAACATTGTTTTGAAATATCGCTCATACTGGAGATAAGCGATATGCTGTATTTAAAGACTGCTGATTTCCATGATGGAAGCAGCTGACTTTGAGTGACAGTATTGTTAATATACTTGGTTGAATGATTACTTCTTTGATCCCCTATTACACCCTTTCGAAGCCTCCTTTAGTAAGCAGCACTCACTTCTTGTTGATCAAGAAGCCATCTTCTCCTATCATACTGATATGTGACTAGGGCCCAGCCTGAACACATTACCCAAACTATAACCATACACTGCCGTGTTTTTAGCATATATGTGAAGTTTAATATAATTCCAGACCTGTCCTAAACATTGTGCTATTATTCCTTATGAAGTTCACATTGTACTCAGATAGTTTACTATATCTTCTATCTGGAATCTTATCTAATGCATCTTCCCACATGGCATGCACCTTGGCTATGAGATCAACTACATTTGATAGTAGATTGTCAACAAAAGTGTATCGGAGAATAAGAGTTTTGGCCAACTCTAATATATCAAGTTCAGGTCCTACTACAAGATTCCTTCCAGTGCAGCCTCTTCACAAATTATTGTCATCTTGTAGGATGTATAGATGATCAGTGGGGCTGAAGTCTCTGATATCTGGGCAAAATGCACTTGGGGAGCCCAGTAGAGTGGAAGATTTTGCTGAACTTGATGACAGAGAAACAGAAGGCCAGTAGGCCTTGCTGTGAATTATCAGTACAGAAATAGCAGGCGCCCTTTGAGAAGGGCTGGATTGCTGAGATCCAGCCATGGTCAAAATTTGAAAGTATCTCCTGGCCTTGTTTCAACCTTTGTTTAATGACTGTAAGGCATGATGGCATGCTATTCCTGCATTATTAGTGAGATCGGTGTCTTCTATATTGATATTAGTTTCAGGTTTAAGTTCTACTATGCTCAGTGGTATTTGATACTCCTTACCACTATTCACTGATATATGCACAGTTTTCACATTCACCTGCCCATTGGGATCAGTTTTTGGTTCGCTACGTATAGCTGACTTTGTTGTACAATTATACAGGTGCTTTGGTGGTCTTGTTAGTTCGCTTGCTATTTGGAGAGGGCGAAGATAGTAGAC
This sequence comes from Tuber magnatum, assembly GCA_003182015.1. Taxonomy (NCBI): domain Eukaryota; kingdom Fungi; phylum Ascomycota; class Pezizomycetes; order Pezizales; family Tuberaceae; genus Tuber; species Tuber magnatum. Next base: position 422,218 of record PYWC01000020.1, on the reverse strand, counting down.
ACAATTCTTGGATATTTGGCTTTGTCCACTGTGAGTTGTGAGTATCCTTTGATTGTTGTCTTGATTTTGCTTTTCCTGGTCTCTCAGAATCAGGTCTGGTGTTACTTTTACATCTACTCATATCACCAAGATGAGGGATGTTGCTTGCATTGATGGAATGATTGTTCTATTGGTATGATATAATAGCTGCTTTAATATGAGACAGAAAGCTAGGGCTGGAAATATGAGAATAGTATATCTCAGGTCTTAATAAAGCCTAGTGTTGGTGTAGATTTCCTATGTTCACCACAAGACACCAGATCTGATGTACTATAGCTAAGAAGTACAGAGTAGAATCATATACTATTAGCTAGTATTTGTACTAAACTTTTGAACTACAAAAAAGCTGATTTCGCAATAGTCACTATTATGCCTATAGGCAAACTTGAAAGCTACAGTTGTTGACTACTATACGGGATGATACCTTGCCTGCAATAAAAGTGGAAACCAAGGTCTCTCTGGAGCGGAGTGACACTCAAAATCCAGCTATAACAGGTATAAGTATTAGCAATATAGTTTTCCACTAGATATGGACCAAGCCCAAAGAAGCTTAGGAGATCCTATTGTTTCCCCTAGACTTGGACTCAACTCAGCTAAATGTTGAAAAAGGAGACTTGGTAGTACAAAATTGTTGTAAAATCTTTAGAGAAACTCACTAGATACCTGGCCAGATAGAGACTGAGAACAGGGGGGTCACCAGATGAAAATAAGTTTAGGGTGAACCATTTAGTAGCTAATGGGAAGAATATAGGCTATTGAACCAATGGTACTAGAAATCTTAGGCAATGCACTTGGCTCTTATAGAAAAGGAATTCCAAGAATACAAGTACATTATCCTATTACTAGTAAAAGAATACTGGCAAAGTAGAAGAGGTTAAAGGAAGCAGGATTCAGATAACAGCAAATGGGAGAGGGAAAGACTAAGAATTCAAGAGGCATAAGTGGGTTTAAATAATATAATGAATAAATAGTACCCAAGCTAAACAGGATTAACCTCCAAAAAGAATGCTAAAGTACAGGAGGCCCAAGAAAGTAACCAAAAACCCCAGAAAGTAAAACTAAAAATGCAAGATGGCAAAGTGGATATAAATGATATGAAGAATGAATAGCACATAAGCAAGAAAGAATTAACCTTAGAAAAGAAAACTTGAAGTACAGGATACTAAGCTAGTACATGAAATATTGGAGAATGGAACCAGAGAACAGGACATACAAGCAAGTAAGAGGAAACCTGGGAAAGGAAAACTAAGAAACAAGACACCCAATCAGTGAGAGGAAACCTAAAAAACAAAAATAAGGAAATAAAAGATACAAGTAGAAGGTTTAAAACACTGACAAAGAAAAAAAAAGTAAGTGAAAACAGTACAAAACTCATAATAGAAAGCAAAAGCCTAGCCACAAAATTCTGATCCTTTGATACCAGTACAACTTGGTTAATAGTAAGGCCCAGAGTGTGGTGTACTTGAGAAGGCTAAAGGCTGCTCTTTGGGGCCCAGTATATTAATCATTTGATGGCAGTACGATATGCCAAGTGGTATAGCCCAGAGCACATCAGACTTGACGAGGGCTGAGGCTGCCTTTTGGGGCCAGCCTTATTAGCATTTCCCAGATCGCAAGTTTTGTCTTCACTAGTACCTTCTGGCTGGTTTTCTACCAGGAGACCTTGGGGCAACTTGAGAGCTAGGGTTTAAAGCTGTTATAGCTGCAGAGGGGATCACAGGTGGGGGTTGGTTGGCTTTCCTGGCACTCTCCTACTGGCCTTGTGGCAGAGACCTGCAGGCAACTCAAGAGTCAGGGCTTGAAGCTGTAGTGGCCACAGGAGCGGTTCTAGGGGGGGGCTGGGTAGACTTGAATGGGCTAGAAGAGAAGTAGAAGACAGGGGGAGGTTTTGAGCAGCTCAAGGTGTTGAGGGAGTCAGCATGGAAGTGTTGGGTACTATAGAGATAGACTTGTATTGATAGAGAGGGGTGTCCTCATTCTCATTTAGCTTGACAGATAGGGTGTCAAAGGTACTATCATGACTATGGAAACATGTAATTCTGACTTGGTCGGGACATGAAGCTGGGGGCAGGGAGGTAATTCTTGTTCTTTGGATGAATACCGACATCTTTGGCTTTTCCTGCAGTCTTGCTTTGATGTCACTGATGCGCTCTTTCTTCGATAGTTCAGAGGAGAGAGCATGCTGTGGCCTAGAAGCTACCAAGACTAGAATGCACTTCCGGCCCAGGATCTTGACCACACAATTGGTGAAATGGAATGGAGATAAGATAAGGAACTATCACCATTGAAGATGCAGTGCACTGTAGTTGTATCATTGAGGTGGGTGGCTTGCTGTAGCCGGCTATATGTTATATAGGAGAGGGGGGCCTTTGGGTGCTGCGGTATACGGCAGAGAAAATAAGATCTCAGATTCAGATCCTGTCTGAGATCGACTGTCATTCTAGCATGTTGATTTGATTTGTGTCTGTGATTAGCTCTCAGGTTTTTCTCATATTAGTAAACACGTTAGGTTCCAAAATATATATCACTCTAGTCAAAGCTAACCAATGGTTCTCTTAGCTATAGAGGTGATAACAACTCTTCCTCTACTGGCTCAGATTTGCAATAAGTCTCCTCCTTGACACTTTCAAGATTTTGCTCTTGCATGCCCCTCTAGACACATTCAGTCAGCCAATAGTATTGCTAAGTATTTCTGTTGAAAAATAGATATCAGCTATTGGCGGGAGCAGCTGTCTGTAGGCCATTCTTCCCATTCCTCTCATGTGGCTCCTGAACCATTAGGTTTAGAAATTCTTTGCCATCCTGTCGGTAGACAAGGAGTTAAACAAGAATGTCATTATTGCAAGATAAGAAGTGGAGGTCAGGGAGTAGGAGGCTTCAGGTTCTTCTGATATGGTAACTGAGCTCCTGGACTGGGTGCCCTAATCAGGTACCAGGGGTACATGACTCGCATCTCTACTTGTTGCCCCAGAGTTATCTGGAGCACATCAATTATGATCTATGATTCTAGGACCCCCTATACTACTTCTGTATCACTGGCAGTACAATGTCACAAGTGGTTCAAAAGGGGATACTTTCAATGGAGATCATCCATTTAGTGTAAGATATAGATCCTTGTGGCTGAGATGTAATCTGGCAAGGGGAAGTAGGAATCTGTAACCAAGAAATTATATTAGTACTATAATAATTCCAAATATATTGTACACAATACTTTTATATCCCAAGACCACATTTGTACTATCCTCTCTCAGGTTGTAATACTAGTTGCTTATTGGAAGTTTCTTGGCCACGTTCTTAACTAAGTTCTTTATCCAAGAAGTGAGCATGTGAATAGAGGAAAATAGTGTAACCAGTACAGGTACTAGGATGTTTTGTGTTGGGTTTCACGGTATCACTTGATACTTGTATCATTTCGGGTGCTATCGGTTGATACACATACTGTTTTATATTGGGTTTTATGGTATCGCTTGATACTGGTATCGTTTCATGTGCTCTCGATTGATATACACAACGTTGTAGTATATTGCTCATACTGGAGATAAGCGATATATTGTATTTAAAGACCGCTAATTTCCACGATGAAAACAGCAGACTTCGACAGACAGTAGTCTTAATATACTTGGTTGAATGGGTACTTCTTTGATCTCCAATTACACCCCGCTCGAAGACTCCTCTAGTAAGCAGCGCTCACTTCTTGTCAATCAAGAAGCCATCCACTCCTATCGTACCGCTACGTGACTAGGGCCAGGCCAGAACGCGTTACATTTTTTTAACCACCGCAAGTGGTTAGAAACCTGCACAGACCAGGTCTGATCAACCTATGAAGCATCCAACATAGAAGCTACCAGTGGGGAGCGGCAGAACCAAGGGAGGTTTGGCTCCGCCAACACAACACCATTGAGTCACTAGGGACTGGAAGTGGGAAGCAGGCCCCACGAGAAGGCCTTACTAAAAGAAGGCAACCGAAGAAGCCAATGGGGCCAAAGAGCGACTTCTCAATTGATGAAGTGGAAAGACAATTTGCGCGAGACTTGGCCAAGCAGACCTTTAGCGAGTCAACTGACGAGTTAGCAAAAGCAGCAACCAGACTTCCTGGGCACTTCCCCTCGAGCCCTAGTAAAGGAAAGGCAGTGGCACAACTATCAAAGAAAGACAGCCCACCTGTCCGCACTCCAAAGAAGGAAGATAATGATACAGGAGAGTCAGACCACTCGGTAGCGACAGAACCTGCGGACGAACCACCCAGCGACTCTTCCGAAAGCTCGCCAGAAGATAGTTCTAGCAGCGAAGAGTCTGAAGATGATATGTTCGAAGGAGAATCTGCCACGCCGCCCGGTCCAGGGGCCGGGCGAACAGGACCCAAGGTTAAACTCCGCTTGCTGCCCAAGTTCCCGCGCAAAAAGGAAAACCTAAAACTTGAGTCGTTTGACCAATGGGCAATGACCACTTCCCAATACCTCGCCCTGTATGATGTGGATAAGACAAAGGAAGGAAGTGGAGCATACTTCGGAAGTTTGTGTATGGGAAAGGCAAAAGAAGCATATCACTAAGCAATGAACCACTACAACAGCAAGGAAACAATATACGAAACAACCTTGATAAGGTACCTCAGAGATAGATTCCAGTTCTCGCGAAACATGGAAGAAGTGTATAAGAGGTTCAAGGAAATCCAACAAGTACGAAGCGGGAAAACAGAATAGATAATGATGGTTGCAAAGGATCTCTTAATGTACCATGGATGACTGCCCAGTGGAACAGTATCTCAATACACCTTACAAAGGATAGTGTATGAAGCAATGCATCCCAGACTACGCCAGGAGGTTGAACCCATGGAAGAGGAAGGAGACTCTTTTTACAGGATCATCAAATGAGCTGAATGCAAGGATGCCATCTTGTATGAAACAGGAGTTTACCAAATGAACATATCTCAGCAGCAGAGTAGCAAAGGACTGTCATCATACAATAATACAAGGAAGGAACAAACAACATATAAAGGTTCAAAGGACAAGAAAGATAAAAAGCAGAAACGATGCAATGAAGGCACATGTTTCGAATATGGGACAAAGGGTAATATGCAAGGGACTGCTATGCCAAAAAGGGAAGAGGAAACCAGCTAAGCATGAGGTGAGCACGAACCATATTGAAACAACCGAATACGTTGAATTGGAAGTTAACTCGGCGGAAATGGAAAGCCTCCGAACGTAACTAGTACTACCTTTATCTCTACCTACTGCATTCCTACTAAACTCATACTCCAACCAACAACAGTCAACATGATAAGCAAAGGTCCTCGCTCTTCAAGCCAGAAGAAATGTGGACTGACTATAGGAATCTGAAAAAGGAAATGGGCAAATCAGGAGATGTTGGCAGGAAATTTAACAAAATACGATACCCTGATTGGAATGCCCTTCCTAAAAAGACACAATGCTCTTATCAGAGGTGGGGACAGAGTAGTGGAGTTTCCCGATGACAAACTGCGTGTGCTATGCAAACCAACAAGCGGGGAGTTCTGCGCCCCTGTTTCAGATACAAGCTCAGCAACACTGTTGGAGGAATACAAGGATCTATTCCCAGACAAGGTCCCTGAAAGGCTGCTCCCTGTGTGTAAGATTACAGATTACATTCTGCTAAAGGATCCAACAGATCTAATGAACCAACCAACACACTCAATCCCGGAATCATACAAGGAAAAACTCACGAATTGGATAAACAAGAAATCACGACCCGGAGCGACAGTACAACTGGAAGTTCCCGAGGCGGCACCTATGTTTGTAGAGCACAAGTCAGATAGAAGGATCCGCCCCCTGGTAGACTTGAAGATTCGAAACGACAACATGATCATGGATAGTCCATCGATCCCCAACCAATAGCAGATCCTTAACCGCATTGGACGAGCAAAATTCACGTGCAGGATGGATCTAAGCGACGCATACTTCCAAACACGAGTGGGCAAGGACAGTGCCAAGTGCAACTCATGCAAAGCTCAGTTTGGAGGATTTGTTACCAAGGTAATGCTTCAAGGAGACATGAATCCACTAGCAACCTTTATAGGAATAATGGAAGACCTCCTAAGCGAATTCCTACATCATTTGGTATGGGTATACATTGATGATATTCGCATATTCTCGGGCACACCAGAGGAACGTGCAGTGCACATACCCCAGGTATGTGACCGACTTAGAAAGGCTAAGTTCCATGCGAGCAAGAAAAAGTCAGCACGGTTCACAGACAGGCTAGAAGTACTAGGACACATAGTGGACAACGAAGGAATCCATACATTTCCACAAAAAATATCATCCATGGCAGCTTGGGAGACACCCCAAAACAAGAAAGAATTACAACGCTTTCTAGGAGTAGTGAATTATATGGCCCAGTTACTCCCACATCATGCCACCCTAATAGCACTATTAATGGATTTAATGGGGAATACCGAATTCATATGGACAACCACCCATCAGACCGCATTTGAAATGGTAAGAAAGCCATTTGTTGATTGCCAAGTGATGCAGCCAATAGACATATGGAGCGAGGAACCAATTTTGTTAGTAAAGGACGCCTCAGACTTAGGAATAGGGGCATGGGTGGGACAAGACCCAACATAGGAGACAGCTCGACCAGCCGCATTACATAGCAGGAAATTCACCAACGCACAGATGAATTATAGAACCACCGATAAAGAGGCCTTAGCGATAGTGGAAGTGCTTAATCAGTTCCACAATGTACTAATTGGAAATACCTTCACAATAGTAATGGACCACCAACCCCTGACACATCTACGAACTGCAAAGAACTCAGGCAGAAAACAAGTTAGATGGCTTAGTGGCTTGGGAAAACACGACGCAATGATAGTCTACACACCAGGAAGCACAAACTATTCAGCTGATGCCCTTTCTCAGATATACGAGGGAGGATTAGTCTTGAACCCACTGCATGTCCATGATCATACACAGGAAGCGGAGGACATCTCGGATAACACAGTCTACGAGCAAGAATCAAACATGCTAGAACCTGAGGCAGATATCTCTCTTGCTTCCCCTCCTTACTCATACACTGGGCACACCAATGAAGCCCCTACACCCCCTGAAAGCTCCTGCTGAATCATTGCGGGAAATGACTCGTTTGACAAGTGCACCTTATGGAGCACACCACCCACGGAACTCCAACATAGCAAACTGCACTATTCACACTGTTACATGGACCATTGCCCATATCACCAAAGCGAGATCAAGTTCACAAATAACCACCCCAGGCGGCTATAGAAACCAACTCCGCGACCACCTAGTGAAGGCCCGAGTCTACCAAGCACAGAACCTGACCCAAGCCCACCGGAGTCCGCCATAATAAATCACTGGGAATGGCAACCAATGATTGGTGGTAGACCAAATAGTGCGGGGGAAGGACTCTCTACACCTGCCTAGCTAGCACGCAGGTCCTACGCAATCCTGGCACTAATGAACCCCAAAGCCCCGGCATTCCGAATACCAGAATCACACAGTCTGCCACCTGTCAGACGGGAGGAACCAATAGGAAACCTTACCTACGAGACACTAGCTGCGTTCTGAATGCCAGCACCAGACAGCCCACCACTGATTAGACGAGTAGCATGGTCAGAAAGCCTTAGCAATGAAACCATAGTTTCAGTAATACCCCGCATGATGAGTGAATGTCGGTAGGAACTATACGTGGTCTTGGAAGACAACGAGAAGGATGACCAACCTGAAGCAACCGGAGGAAGTGAAAGAGATGATGAGCACGACATATTACAAACAATCAATGCAATGATTGGAACATTGCGAGCACACACGATTGTAGCATATCGGAGAGAACCGATATGGAAAAAAGTCAATGAGAACATGCACTTCGAAGGAGATTTATCCTCCTAGAAAATTGCAAATGGGATGCTATATGGAACAACCTGGTACGGAGAAGACTGGCTGTATATTCCGAAACATTGCGTATTCGGAAATATGATACTCAGAGAGTACGTTATATCTGAGATCCACAACAAAGACCATCACGGTGCGGAACAGAACGTGCGATACGCTACTGAATACCTATACTGGCTTGAGATGCACAAGGATTTCAGAGCATACATGGCGCAATGCCACACCTGCCAAATGAACAAAGAACCTACCAAGTTACCCGAAGGAAAGGCCGAGATGATTATCCTAGCAGTGGAAATTTTTGAATCAATAGCCATTTAGTTTGCCGGACCATTTCACAATTCATAGGGACACGATATGACCCTGGTAGCCTTGGACAGGTTCTTGGGATTTACATAGCTCACATCAACGAACAAGGAAGTAATGGTAATAACAACATGGCACCTACAACACAACAAAATATTTACACCGCATGGTTAGCCAACATCACTAGCAAGGGATGTGGATCCATGATTTGAGTCACATGGGTGGAGACAGCAGTGTCAATCGCTAGGAATTGAGCATATCAAGGTGGCACCCAGCCAGCATGAAACAAATGGACAAGTTGAAAGGAAAATTCGGGAATTGAAAACAGCCCTTCAAAACCTAGTCAATGCAAGACAGAACAATTAGTACAATGCCATATCAGAAATGGCAGCATACCTAAATGCGGGATGGTCAGAAACTCTTGTTTTATCACGATATAGAGCTGTATTCGGAGAAAACTACCTGGTACTCCGCGTAGTGAATTTCGAGAACTCCGTAGCACCAGCTGCTGATGAATCGTTGAACAGACACCAAGCAATCCGAAATATGGTATTAAATGGAATCAAGCTAGCACGATTCAGGAGTCCAAGAACGGCAGTAAAATGACACAGATACCACATACCCACAGGGAAAGGTAACCTGTTATTGGTTTATAGAAGGCTTGTCACAACAGAATTGGGCCAAAGCAAGAAATTGCAACCACGCTGGCAAGGAGCATTCAAGAAAATTGAATATGATGAACGTACGCAAAAGTACATGGCGGAAATGGATGGCAGAATGTAAAGAAACCGACAAGCAACATTCTACACATCCACTAGAAAACAATACCTCCCTAATGACAATACGTCTTCTTCCGGCAGAAGCTATGTAAAGCCACCCCCAATTGTGGCTAGCGAGAAACCGGAATGGGAAGTGGATGCCATACGAGACCACAGAACAGGATATGATTATGACCAATTTCTGGTAAAATGGTTGGGATATCCTAGAACGTAAAGCAGTTGGGGACCTCTTGAAGGGTTAGAAAATGCGATGGAACTGTTAAACCAATGGTGGGAGGACAACAAACTGGAGGACGAGCTACCCCCTATGATAAACTATATGATGGTGGCATGGAGCCCAACCCTCCCCGAAAGGAAACTCCTCTGCCCAGACACAGATCAAAATATGGAGGGCGGTTTTTGGTCATCCCATTTTGAAAGCAAATTCGAGAACAGCGAAGACAAAAATCAGTTAATGGAAGACAAAGCTGCATACCTAGAACGGCTACCCAAAGCCGCGTAATGGGAATAACAAAGAAAGAAATACACCATCGAACAACCTTACAATGTCAAACTATGAGCAAGTGCCTTGGAGACTGCGTCTAGCGCTAATGGGACTGTTGGTGAACTGTGACATTATCACTAGATGATACCTTACACAGCGATTATTCATACATATTTGCAACAACTGCCTCGAAATAACAACTGAATCAACAAGAGGCATGTGGAGAGAAACACTATCTGATATGTTTCGCTTTGGTAGTGGTTGTTACCTGAGCACAGAAAAATGTGATATGTGCATGGAGGCGGAAGAAAGTGTGATTAAGTACCACCCACTTTCCCTAGAAAAGCTAAGTGAGGACAATGCCGAAACAAGTACCACCCACCTTCCCCTCAATACCTAAGTGAGGTCAACACCTAAGCGAGGTCAACACCAAGGCATAAATACCATCCACCATTCCTCAAACTGCTTCGAAGAGAAAAAACCTTACTATCAGACCTACAAACCAAAAGAAAAACCCTTACAAGACACACTACTCTTACAAACCTTTATCCTATACGAAGCCAAATGTCGGTCTACGAAGAAATACGCATCCAGGGATGACACACCATTGTCGGAGAACTACTGAACGGTGGGACCATCCCACTGGAGGCATACTAGAAGACATTTTGCATTGATTACGGCTACGATTGCGGCTGGATAGATATTGCAACAGCGGATTGGGAGGATCAGACGGTCCGGCACTTGATCGATTTACCACACTAAAAGGAATCAGATTGCTTTGTGCACGAGACAACCTGTCAGGAGTGTGTGGAGAAATGGCTGGAAGGGGCGGATGTAATGGGGGCACGCCTAGGAAGATGGATCCCAAGGTTGCGACCACACCGAACAACTTCAAACTTATCGGCAAAAGTTCACACCAATGTAAGAGTAAAGTAAAGGGTAGAACTTAATATCCTTAAGCCTGACGCTGCACTCAATTGTGGTCTTGAGATGATTGATTGTTGGAGTAGGAAAGTTCTCGCATACACTTTCAGGTAGTTTTATCTGATGCCAGAAACTCCTCGATCAGTTTACTCCAACCATTTGGGCACACTCTTCTACGCTAAGGGTGGGCCAACACGTCACCGGGCAAACCCTTCCGGCATGCATGTGTTGAGACACTTTAGGCGGTGTTCACCTTATGCGGTTATCGTTTCTGCGGTTCATTTCCATTTTGCCTACTGGAGTGAAAACCTCGGTACATCGGTGTCTTGCTAGTGGCTAACAGTAAAGGCACCTCTTGAACTGGACTATCCATGACACCCTTCCCATATGCATTGATCTCTACTTGACTCCGGAAGCTACCGCGAGCAGTTTATCTATTTAGTATTTGCGGGTCTCTGGCTTCGGGTGTGTTCCGCAGGAAACAGTAGTCCAGGAGTGATCCAATGGGCTCTACCCATGCCCACTAACTGGGATCTACCTTACCTGTGGCAAGAATCATGCTTTTATTGTCTCTGCACCTCCCTTTCAGAGCCTAGAGCATTGGGGACACTTTCGGGTTTGGTAGGTGTAAAACTCTCCCAGTTGCCCCGGCACCACCCAGGACTACCTGCGGGACCCCCACGGTTAACATCCGTTAACTCCCTCAGTTTTGGTCTGTTTTACTCCAAACAACTTGGAGGAGGTACTCCACCTTCCACCCTATGCCCTCCTGTATATCCTGTGAACATCTCGCGGTCGACCCGACAGCAGCGACGTATACGGTGTTGCAACCTGGTCTGCAAAGATTCCCCTTTGCTAGACTGCGCACAACTACATAACCGTTTGCCCATGACATCCGGGCCTCAAGGCGGGGCCGGAGGAGTATGGTAGGAATAATGTCTCCAATTTACAGCTTTATCGAAGCTACGTAGCTCACCTAATAGCATCTCCCAGAACCCTAGATTCTAGTATCATGCATGGCTGCATGCGACAAACATTCCAGCCAAATTTCCCGAACTTCCTGCGGGACTTCGTATTGACAGATAGGGTAACCGAGGACATTGTGCGGGGTAACCCAAGCCCCAGGGCAGGGGAACCTGATCCCAAGGGTAGAGCAACCTTGTCCAGCAGACAAGATAACGTTTCCCCATTACCCTGTCTATCGCATCGCCGGCGATAGACATTTCTCACCTGTCTCCAGTTACCAGGCCTAGCTGAGTAAATTCCCCTTCTGATGTCCCTAAGCACGCTGACACCGATCCTGGGTGCATCCAGGTACCTAAGTCCCTGACCAGCCAATTCTGTTCATTCTTGGAGCCCGGGCCATCGTGTCTCCATAGGTTAAGTACTTACTTGCCTGCCGGTTCCTACCAGTTTGCCTCATGGCTACCTGTATGGGTGTAGATTCTGTCTGCCATAGCTCATGTATGCTGGGTTGTTACGGCGGAATTGATGTGGCAGGACGACAGGAGATTGTTGTAGGATAGCGGTGACCAGGAGGATGGGTCCTATGGGGAGTTGCAGGAATAGCAGGTTTACCGACTATTAGGATTTCATTAGGTCATTTTGTTTGATGAAATTGTTATTTCATTTTGATAATGTAACCAGTACGTGTAGTAGGTGGTCTTATGTTGGGTTTTATGGCATCGCTTGATGCTGGTATCGTTTCGTGTGCTATCTGTTGATACACAGACTGTTTCATGTTGGGTTTCATAGTATCACTTGATACTTGTATCATTTTGTGTGCTATCGGTTGATACACAGACTGTTTTATGTTGGGTTGTACAGTATCGCTTGATACTTGCATTGTTTTGTATGCTATAGGTTGATACAGACCTCGTTTTAGGTTTAGTTTCACAGTATTGTTTGATACTTGTATTGTTTCGTGTGCTATCGCTTGATACACACATTCTTTTATGCTTAGTTTCACAGTATCGTTTGATACTTGTCTTGTTTCCTGTGCTATTGGTGGATATACACAAAGTTGTGCAACATGGCTCATACTGGAGATAAGCGATATGCCATATTTACAGACACCTGATTTCCACGCTAGAAATAGTAGACTTCGACAGAGAGCATTCTTAATATACTTGGTTGAACGGTTACTTGTTTGAACTCCTATTAGACCCGGTTCGAAGACTCCCTCAGTAACCAGCGCTTGCTTGTTATTAATCAAGAAGCCATCTGCTCCTATCGTACCACTACGCGACTAGGGCCCGGCCCAAACACATTACAAGTAGTATTTGACTGTGATTTGTTTAATCTGTCCATTCTGGGGTGGAAGGGTCTGAGTAAAGGTAATCACGAGACCCAATTGGGCATTAGTTAGTATCATGTCCAACCAACCAGAGTATGACTGCACCGGGTTTTTAGTTGCATATAAGGTATTTGACCTAGGTATGAAATGCTCACCAGTTCTGGGACACTAGTGGATATTAGCAAATAGTTATAAAAATCCTTATAGAAACCTTTATTTTAATGCCTTGTATTTGATAGTTACAGACCTGACAGATATAAATAGCTACCTTAAGCCTATGAAAAAGAAAATTGAGTTTCATTAAACCTTTTTTGCAAAATCTTTAATATTGCAAATATAATCATAGCTTGTTGCAGAGAACTAAAAGAATAAAAAAAGAAGTTTAAGGGTGAAGCTATTTTCTAATATTTTACTAGAGAGGTTCTGAGAAAGAGTATAATATACATACTATAAGCTTCAGAATAGAGAGCTCACTTGTTGGAGATGGTTAATTTGCTCAAAGATGGATCGTCTAAAACCTGGATTGATCACAACACTAATCTCTTAAGAAACAACCATTACAAATATTTCAAACTGCCAGAAACCTCAACAGATCTACCAAAAATGTCTTCCAATAGGAATAAGAAAGAGGAGCATATCAAGCAAGCCTTGAAAGTCCATGAATCCGACCTTGGGCTTTCAGTCCGGGAGTTATAACTCACATACCAGGTTCCAACATCGATGATACACGTTAGAATTACCAAGAAGAGCATTCCAGCAAAGAATGCTTCGGAGTTACAACAACCACTTTCAAGTGAAGAGGAGAAGGCTATAAGCTTCTGGATAAAGCTATGGAATGACTATGGATTCCCAACTCAATGCCAATACATATACCAGATAGTTCAGAGTTTTTTAAGAGCTAGTAATGGTACTAAGCAAGTTGGAGAACATTGGTCATTGTGTTTTCTAGGCAACGATCCTGGCTTGGGTTATAGGGTTAGTAGGTGTTTAGAGAAAGAGTGAGCCCTTGCTACAGACTTGGATTCCTTTAAGATCAATCTGGACTGGTTCTATTATATCCAATGTAAATTTGATAGTGAGGCAGAGGATATTTGAAACAGTGATAGGAAGGTCTTAGCTATTGGGCTTGTAGGAGCAGGAACTATTATTTGCCGAGCATCATATTGGAACCCAAGTATTATTGAAGATGGTGGATAGAGGTAGATTATGTTAGTAGAGAAAATATCTGGTAGGAGCAAGGTACTACCTCCTTTATTAATCTTCAAGGTGAGAGGATACCTGATAGGACATTATACCAATATCAAGATCAGAGAAAAGGAGGAGGTATTCTTTGCAACTTCACCTAAAGGATATATGAATATAGAACTAATTTTGCAATGGTTTAAGGAGGTGTGGGAGCCAAAAACCTGCTTTAGTAATTGAATTGATTAGTATCATAACCTTATATCAGGTAGCCATTAAGCCCATATCAAAAAATACAAGTTCAATTAATATTAAATCAAGAACAATATTCATTTTCTATACCTCTAGTCCTACTTTGCTCAGATTAGTCAAACCCAGAATGTCGATATCTTGTAACCTTTAACTGCCTGTTATAAACAGGGGACAGAGTATTGTGTTTGTCAAATTGGACCATGTAGAATAATTAAGAAAGGTGATGTTTTTCCAATTCTATAAACTGCATATCTTCAGATCTTCACACCAGAAACCATATACTCTGTATGGCGTCCCTATGGCTTTATTTCATTTAGCTGAGATGGTATTCTTAAGAATCCAGTTCTTGAAGCAAAAATAGCTCCAAAGCATCCATTATCAGGTAGGCATTTAGGACATAGAACATTATTGAACTGGCTTGACGGAGCTTTAGAAATTGATCAAATTTAGTGTATGAATAAGCATATTCTAGAAACTGAGGAAAATAGGCCTCTTAAAGAACTTCTAAGGAAAGGTATTAAGCAAGCAAGAAGGAGTAAGGCTGTGAAAACTATTGCAGGGGTGGAAGTATAACGACCTAGCAGATATGAGCAATGGCAGCTTGAACCTATACCCATGCAGACAGCTAGGAGGATGACCGGGAAAACAGGCAGGCAAGTAAGCACTAGACCCACGGAGACCTGATAGCCAGGGCTCCAACCTGAACAGCAATACCCAGCCAGGTTCTTAGGTACTTGACTACATCCGGGAGCGATGTCAGTGTACTTAGGGACCTCGGAAGGGGCGGTTACTCGGCGAAGCCAGGTAGCTGGAGAGCGGTTGCAAGTAGCCATCTCCGGTGACGGAATAGGCAAGGTTACCCAACCCTCAGGATCAGGTTACCCTGCCATGGGGCCAAGGGTACCATGTCCAAAGTACTCAGTTACCCTACCATTCAATACGAAGTACCATGGGGAGTTGGGGAAAAAGTGGGAGCCATGTTTGTCATACAAAGCCACATATAATACTGGAATCTGGAGTTACGGGAGATGCTATTTGGCGAGCTATGCACCTGCGAAGAGGCTGTAAATCGGAGACATCATTCCCATCGTGTCCCTCCGGCCCCACCTTGAGGCCCCGATGTCATAGGCACGTGGTTGTGTAGTTGTGGGCAGTCTAGTAAGGAAGGATCTTTGGTGACCTGCATACAACACTGTATACATCGCTGCTATCCTGTTGACCATTCACTGTTTGGGAGATATATACGGGGGCATAGGGTGGAAGGTGGAGTACCTCCTCCAAGTTGTTCGGAGTAAAATGGACCAAAGCTGAGAGAATTAATGGGAGTTAACCCTGGGGGTCCAGAAGGTAGTCGTGGGTGGTGCCGGGGTGACCAGGAGAGTTTTATACCTACCAAGCCTTAATGTGTCCCCAATGGTATAGGCTCTGTAAGGCAAGTGCAGAGATACTTAAAGCAAGATTCCTACCACAGCTAAGGTGGATCTGAGGTAGTGGTCATGGGTAGTGCCCATTGGATCTGTCCTAGGCTACCGTACCCTGCGGAAGATACTGAAAGGCCGAGAATCATAAATAGTAAATAGATAAGTTGCTTGTGATAGCTTCGGAGGTCAAGTACAGATGAATGCAGATGGAAAGGGTGTCATGTACAGTCCAGTTTATCGGGTCTCTTGACCATTAGCCACTGGCAAGGTACCGATGCGAAGAAGTCTTCACTGCGGTAGGGAGAATGGAAATCCGCGGGAGAAACTATAACTGCATGAGATGAATGCCGACTAGAGTGTGTCGACACATGCATGCCTGAAGGGTATGCTAGGAGACCTGTCGGACTACCCTTAGCAGAGAGCGGTATGCTCGAATGGTTGGAGTCAACTAATGGGAGAGTTTGTGGCATAAGATAAAACTACTTGAATGTCTATGGGAGAACTCTGCTACTCCAATGATCCATCGTCACAAGACCTTAATTGAGTGAAGTATTAGGCTTAATGATATTAAGTCTTACTGTTTACTTTACTCTTAAATCTGTGTAAACATTGGGCGATAAGTTTGCAGGTATTGAGTGTTCTTTCAACCTTGCGATCTATCTTTCTAGCAGTGCCCCTGTTACAGGAAGCCCAAAATGCTCAACAGTTAGTAAAGCCAGCTAACACTAATTATTGACAACTCCCTAGTAGATTGCTGTGAAGCACAAAGCAGCTTGCAAAGTTGTATAACAAGTTTCAAGTACAAGACAAGACGAAAGCGGAGGTAGCTGGGTTGAGAAAGCTGAAGAAGAAGGATAGTGTAATTGGGGGATCTGTGCGGGGTCAAGGGCGGATAGTTCAAAAATAAAGTATAGCAGGCAGGAAAAGAGAGAGGAGTAAGTGTACAAACAAGACATGTTTGTATCAAGACTCAAGGGGTTCAAGTACAGGGTCTTGGGAGATCAGGGTCAGGGGTTAGAGGTTCCGGTGATGTGATGAAGAAATAAAGTTGTAATTCCTAACTATTGGTATACACAGGAAACAACCAGTTTGCATAAAGAAAGTAAATCTACTCACGTCTCGGGATTGCTCTGTCACTTCCTATCATGAAATCGCTCATCCTCGCGTACTTTAGCCAATGAAATCTACCAAATGATCACTGTTGCGTCAATACAGACATGGGAGAGGACATCTTTAACCAAGACCATGACTCTAGCTATATGTATTATATGTGCTCGAGTATCTGGGTAAGCTTATAAGATAAATTTTAGATACTATCCATCAAAGTTATTATTTCTACCATGAATGATACATCTGTTAAGTTTCTCATGAAAGCTTTGACAACGCCGATCAATCATTTCCTGTGGAAATGTTCTCCAAACCTCAACCAAGGCAGCCTTTGCCTGCTCTACCACTTCCTGACTGGTCCCTGTAAATTGATAAGTAGCTATCTCATCTTTACAATCCCTCTGAAGCCCGTTAATCTGGTTAAGGTCTGGTGATCTTGCAGGCCATGGAAAAGTAACAATTCCTTTTGTATGGCATAGTTCACAATCAACCCTTTGAACAGTTTGATGGGCGGGTACCTTATCTTCCACAAGATAGGTAATAGGCATACCAGTTTGAGCCTGAAGCTGGTCGATCCACAGGTATAGGAGAGGGTTAAGGACCCACTCACGATAGGAAATCCAATTCACAGCACCCTTGCTACAGTATTGAAACTGTTCCTCCTTGAACTCTTGCTGTAGAGCCCTCCCGTGCCGCTTTCGACGCCCTTCTCTTCCTTCTCTAATATTTTGCTCTTCAATATTTCTATTGATCTCTATCAAGACCTCATGCTGCCATGTTCGAGGTATCAATGCCTGTACCTGGTTGAGGGTCTGACACTACTACTGAATGAGGTTTTCCTGGTCGAGAATCTGGCGATGTTTTTGCTGATCTTCAATGGTATCCGTTTCCCATACATGGCAAGGACCTTGATAACCTAGACAAATAGCACCCCAGAACACGACTCGTATTGTCCGATCATCTTGCTTAGCATGCAGTGCCCATTCGTTTGGATCTACTCCACGCTTCCTGGTTACACTTTTCCCTCGCCGGGTGGAGTTAAACTCAACCCACATCTCATCAGTAAAGACAATATATTCCATTGCTACCTTTAATGTCATGCGTACAAAAGCACGATGTGCCTGGATATGATTTCTTGTCAAACAGGATTTGTGAGTGGCCTTTCTTCGAAACAAGCCATGATGATCATGAAAAACCTTCTCAAGAGTCGACCGGGCAGTATAGATATTCAACTCCTTGGCGATATCTGTACATGGCATTTGCCAATGCTCTTCGTCCTTCTGTAACAACTCTCCTAAGGCCATGCTCTCTGCAGAGCCTTCAGGAAATCTTTCTGGTCTTCCCCCACCGTGGATATCTTCAAAGCAAGCCAATATATTTTCAAAGTCATGCTTATCTGTAGCCTGCTCCAATGAACATTAGTTACTACTAAGCAGCCATTATCTATAGGCAAATGTTCATACTTTTGCTCAATTAACGATTCTCCTTGCCGTCTGGACATTCCCATGCACCTTAATTGCTATAGCATTAAAGCTAAGTCCCGCATGCCAATTTAGTGCTAAAATCAACGCTCTCTGCAATAGTGGAATATGAGCGGCAGACCCAAGACCCTTTGGCATTGTGAACTCTCTGGTAGGGATCATGGCCCGCTGCCTTGCCTGAGTCTGAAGTCAAGGTAGTCTTGGTTCTTGAGGTCGTGAGCTTTTCAAGCTAAGATGCAACCCTGGCTTTCCAACAAGTTTTATTGGCTAAAATACCCAAGGATAAGCGATTCCATGATAGGAAGTGACAGAGCAATCCAGCGACATGAGTACGTGGGATACACGCTTTTATATAACCCCGGAAAATCCTCAACTGAGAAACCCCCTAACCTCCTTAACCGCTTCCTCCTGGAGAGCCACAATCTGCTACCCATTGCAATGAGGTTCGGTTATGCGAAACCTCGCCTAATCACACCTTCACACTATATCGCAACCATTCCCACTCCGCTCTCTAGGAATGCGACCAACACCCCAACACTAGCAAACCCAGGCCAGGCAGTTAGGACAACAGCTCTGGTGGGCTATGCCGAAGATCTGGGAGATACAAGTCCAGTATTTGAGAAGGTGGCCTAGTTTGTTCGGGTAGAAGCGGTGGGACTTGTTGATCATGAGCAATCGGTTGCTGGTCTCGGCCAGCTTCTGGGTAGCTTCCTTGTATCTCTTCTCTCTAATAAGATACATTAGGCACCCCTGCAACAGTTTGCCATCTTCCACCCTCTCCACTTGCCATTCCTCTTCTCCATCAGCTTCTACTGGTAGCGGAGGAGGTACAATCTGTCCAGAAAGGCGGTTTTCATCAGTTAGGTGAAGAAAGGTAATATAAAAGATGTTGTGTATCCTTATCGAGGTGGAAAGATCGAGTTGATAGGCATGGGTGCCTATTTGAGCAGTGATAGGGTAGGGGATGTGATGTGTGTTATCGAGCTTCTGTGAGGGTCAGCGGATTAAGACATTTATGGTGTGCAGCCACGCTTTGTCTTCCACCCAGAAGTGGGAGGCTAGTAGGCAGCTATGGTTGTTGTACTATTGTTGGTGATCTTGGGCATAGGTGATGGGATGAGGCTGGCTGTGAATGTCCTGCAGGCACTGCGTAGACACCCTAGCTTCAGACACCTCTAGAGGTTCTTCCTTTGTAGATAGAAAGTCTATGTGGGGGTTACCACCATAGTTGGTGACGAATGGGGACAGGGCAGTAGGTTGGAAGGCATGGTTGTTGGCTATGAATTCTGCCATAGAAAGCTAAAGGGCCCAATTCGCCTGCTGGTGATTGACATAGGCTTGCAGATATTGTTCCAGGATACCATTTATTCTTTCAGTCTGGCTGTTGGTCAGGGGATGGAAGGCTGTTGAGAGGTTCTGGGACACCTGTGGACGATCACAAACTACTTGCCAGACCTCTAAGGTGAGGTGCGTGCCATGGTCTGAGGTGCTGGTGGTGGGAAGACCGTGGTGTTTGCACATGTGGTTGAGGTACAATTCGGCTAATATAGGTGGATCGATCATTGTATAGCAGGGGATGAGGTGGCATATCTTGGTTAGCCTATCTAGTATGACTAGGATGATATCGTTGCCCTGACTCCATGGTAGGCCAGTAAGCAAATTCTATAGAGACATGACCCTAGTGCGTCTCGGGGTCAGGGAGGAGACACAGTATGCTGAAGGGGGCAAGGTATGACCTGTGGCTCCTTTGGAAAGTGTGGTAGTTCTTCATGAAATATCCTATATCGCAACACATGCCAGGCCATTGGAAACAGTGGAACACCAATTCCTGGGTTTTGGCTGTACCCCAGTGTCCCGCAGTAGGATGGTCATTATTTTGTTGCATTAGCCACAGTTGCAAGACTTTATGGAGGGGGATGGGTAGGTGGTCACAGGACAGGAGCCAATTCCCCTGCCTATGTCATTCTATAACTGAGATGAGAAAGCTATATCGGTTGCCTTGGTCCAAGGCCTTCAGAATCTGTATAGAGGTCAGGTCAGCGTTATATGCTTCCTGCCAAAGAGCTTTCAGGGGAGACACTCCTGTGGAGAGTATGATGTTCGCCAATAAACCTGGGTTATGGGGCTTCAACACTGTGTGCATATGGTATTTTCATCATTGCTCCTCCACTGCCTCTGTTGGCCCTTGCATCTGAGTTACTATATCTGTATTTCCATTGCACTTTCCTGGCCGGTATTTGATGGCATAATAAAATTGGGTAAGGAATTCTGACCAGGGGGCTTGTCTAGGGTACAAGAGTCGGTTGGTGGTAAAATGCTTTAGGTTGGAATAGGCAGTCAGGATCGTGACCTTACAGCCTATAAGATACCATCTCTATGCCTCAAAATTGTACACTATGGCCAAGAGATCCTTGTCATAGATGCCATCATTGCATTTCGCCAGTGTGTGCTTTTGGAACCACAAGAGAATAGTGTAGAGCACCACATTACCTTCATGTTGTGATGCAAGTTCTATGGATATGAAGTCTGTGGTATTCGTTTCGATAATTACTTCCTTGAAGAAACTGAAAAGAGCCAAAAGAGGCCCAGTGGTGAAGGCAGTCTTGAGTTTTGCAAAAGCACTCTGATACTCCAGAGTTCAAATGAATGGTTGCTCCTTCTTGGTGGGAACTGTAAGGGGCCAGGCAAGATTGGAATAAGCACTGATAAAATGGCGATTGAGGTTATCAAATCCTGGGAAGGTACATACACTCTGGATAGTGGGGGGTACAGGCCATGCGATTACGGTCTCCACCTTAGCATTGTCCAGTCGCATCTCTTGGGTAGTGATAATAGACCCTGGGTATTTAACTTGGTCAACATAGAATCACACCTCCAAGGCTTAAGCTCTAACTCTGTGTTGGCTAGGGCTTTCAGCACCCAATAGACCTGCTCGATATGTGCCTCTTTGTTTGCACTGCAAATGAGAATATCGTCCAAATAGGCAGTATAGAAGTGGTCCAATCTGTGGCACATAACCTGATTGATATATGCCTAAAAGGTAGCAGGAGTGTTAGTAAGGCCAAACGGCATAGCTTTGGACTGGTACAAGCCATATCGGGTCTGAAAGACAGTGTTCCACTTCTCTCCTTTCTTTACAAGGATCAAGTTGTACACCACTCGGATATCCAGCTTAGTCCAGATTTTGGCCTTGGAGGTTTACATGAAGGGTTCTATTAATACGGATAAGGGCCACTGTCCTTGATTGTCCCCTGGTTCAGAGCCCGATAGTCCATGCACAATTGTAGTGATTCGTCCTTCTTTTTGACAAACAGGATAGCGGGACCAGTGTGTGAGTGAAAGGCTATATGAAGTCCTTTTTGAGATTTTTGTCATGCCAGGCCTTCAGTGACTTTATCTTTGAGGGGGACAGGTTGTACAGTATGCGAACAGAGGGTCCAAAACCTGGTAGCAGGGGAATGGTGTCGTCGTCAGGCCAGTGTTGAGGTAACTGATTATGTTCCTTTTCCAAGAATAGGGGTATAAAATCACAGTATTCCAGTGTGATGATGACCCAGACTTCCTATTCCTAGCCTCCCTTGTGGCATAGGCCTCGCCCAATGGTATAGGTATTAAGGAAATACGGGATCTCCTCTTTCACTCCTTGAATGCTGGTCACGTTGGGGGTGCAGTGTTCTAGAACAAAGTTGGACTTGAATGTAATAGTATTACTTGTGAAGCGGATGGTCATATCATGTTGTTTGAGACATGGAACGCTAAGGGTCAAGGAGTATTGACCTGGTTTGGTGATGAAGGCCAGCAGGGCTTCTAGATGCTCATTGATCTTCAGCTCTATCTGGGTAAGATAGATAATAGCCCTAGAGCTGATTGGCCTGCCATCTATTACTGCTAATTGAATACTTTCCTTTAACTTGAACAAGGCGAGATGGTGGCAGGAAGTGAAGTCTCTGTCTCTGAACGCATATCTAGTCACTCCAGAGTTGATAAGTGTATGGTAATGGATTACCTTTTGGTTGTCTATGATGTTACAAGTGATCACCAGGTGGTTATTTTTATTTCAGCTCTTCATTTGATCGTAAGACAAACTAGGTATGGATAAACAAGGAAAGAACTTAACATGTCGCATGCAAGTGCCATATTTTGCACATGGGATAACTAGTTTTCCGACTGCTTGGATTCTGGGCAGGTGCCTGCAGGGACCATGGAGGGCTCAAACTGCGAGTGGGCAGTAGCCTACATATGGTGGGGTCTCTTGTTTGGGCATTGTCTGGCTATGTGTCCATGACAGCCAAAGTATAGGCATAGTTCCTTTCTCAAACTATCTTTCTGCTGTGCCTCTGTGAGGGTTCAACGTCTTGGGTAGTGGTCTATTGGGCCTGCAGCAATACCTGTGGCAGTGGGCGTAGTTGGAGTCCCAGTGGCAGAGCAAGGTTGAGTTTCCACAGGGGTGTGCCATAAGGAGGAGGAGGAGCCTTTCTGGTCAGCTGTGCAGACCCGGATTTTGTTGTCCAGCTTTTTCAACAACTTGGTCTTGACTGTCCACCGCTCGTGGAGATCAGCTACGGTGGTCAGGGCGTCCTTTAGTTCTGAGCTGAGACCTCAGTAGAGAGCACCCTAGTTAGCAGCTACGTACCAGTTGGTATAGACGGTTGGGTGCTGGAAATACACAACACATTCCATGAAAGTGCAATTCTTTATGAGGATCCGTATACCTCTTTCTGCTATCACCAGGTGGTTGGGGTTCGTAAATGCCTGTTCTTGTTCTTCCAACAGGACCTTAGCATTGGCATAGTTCGCAACCATGTTGGTGATGTTAGATTATATATGCAGGAAGGTGGACCCTATAAGACATCCAATAGCGCATGCTAGAGGGTATCATTCACTGTCAAACCAGTGGTGGTCTCGACGGAGCGTCATACGAAGTTGGGTGATGAAGAAGTCGTGCTCATCTTTGGCACAATCAAATCTTTCCAGGTTTGGGATCAAGGCTATCTTGCTACTGCCAGTGGGTGTGGTATGAGGTGCGGGGGCATGGGTACGAGCATTGTTGACCGAGGTGCCTATCACATTGGCAGGTATCAGGTTTTGTTTGGTGGTAGCAAGGTGGGCCTTGAGGCCCAAGCCTTGGAGGTAGAGGGTCTGACGTTCTTCTGTTAAAGTTTGTAGTTGTTGTTGCAAACATCTATCAGTAGGAAACTTAGCAGGTACAGGCAGGTTTACTGTCGGGCAGAGGATATCTTGGATGGAGGTGAGATAGTTGTATCTTGAGTCATGGGTCAGATTGCCTAACCACTGGTTAGATAGGCTAGTGGTCTGGTTCGGATTGATGAAAAGTGTGGGGGGGATTTCCATAGATTGGGACATGATATGGTGTGGGTTTGATCCCAGTC
Organism: Tuber magnatum; assembly: GCA_003182015.1. Lineage (NCBI taxonomy): Eukaryota > Fungi > Ascomycota > Pezizomycetes > Pezizales > Tuberaceae > Tuber > Tuber magnatum. The sequence continues at coordinate 398,674 of PYWC01000020.1, read as the reverse complement.
AACAAAACCTTGTGTAACGGTAAGGGTCTGTTCGGGGTCAAGGGCAGACAGTCGAAGGCACCCTATGGCAGGCAGGACAGGAGAGAGGTGCAGGTGTAGAAACAAGACATATTTGTATCAAGGTTCAAGGGGTTCAAGTACAGGGTCTCAGGGATCAGGGTCAGGGGTCAAAGGTTCCTGTGATTTGATGAAGGAACCAAGTTTTCACTCCTAAGTACAGCTCTAGACACAAAATTGCCAGGTTGTGTAAAGAAAGTACATCTACGAACGGCATACCTCTTTATATAGCCAAGGAAAAACTTCTGCTGACAAATCCTCCAATATCTCTAACCTCTTCTGCCTGCCCAGCTGCGATCTTCCATTAGTTTCTATGAGGTTCCATTATGCCAAACCTCGGCTAACAACTCCTTCCTGTTATGATGCAACCATTCTCACTCTGCTCTCTAGGGATGTGACCAATACCGCAATACTAGGGAACCCCTACTAGGGGGCTGTAATAGATAGATAACTAAAAAGATCTTTTGTGAGTAAAGCCAAGGTCGTGAAAACCAACAGAAAAAATGCTTTGGTAGCCTTAAGAGATGAGGAGAAAATGTCCAATACCTCAAATGATAATGAAAATCTAGGTACAAATAGCATGGAGGCGATCGCCATTATATGTCAAGATATATATAAATTGAAAGATTTTTCAAACTAATGACTTGACTCCTATAGAGTTTGAATCAAAATCCTTCAAGCATAGTACTGAAGTGTGGATCTTTACACATTAGCTTCAGGCAGTAAAATACTTTTAGAGTGGCTTCTGCAAATGCAGTTTCTCAATCAGTATATACATCATAGATTCTTACCTTTCCTACCTTTTGTGATATACCTTTTATGATTTTACAGGTATAATAACATGATTTATATGGGGTAACGGCAGATATTAAGGTAGGCTAGTTGCACTATTATAGCTTCTGGACTACAATATAGGTGTAGTTATAAAAGTTTTTATGATGGGTAGAAAGGGTTTAAATGGGATCCTATAACCAGTGGGAGTCCCATAACTAGGTCAGATATGTTATAGGAGTATGCGTTTGGATAGTTGCTAGATGGTTGGAAGACTTACTTAGCTGATGTTTTGTATAATGGAATATTATAGAAACTGATAGAAGATTATGGCTGTCCATGAGCAAGAGGTTATGGGTATTAGGATTTGTCAGCTGAGGGGTTTTATTTGTTACAGAGAGAGGTGTGCTCCTTTGTGATTTCCTTTCTTTATGCAACCTGGTTATTCTCTGTCTACACCTCTGCTTAGAAAATATATCTTTATCTCTTCTTTGTGTTACCAAAACTTATGAACCTGGGCTCTAAATTCTGGAATCCTGTCTCTGACTCCCTCAAGCATTGATACAAATACCACATGTTTGTATACCTGTACCTATCTCACATCCTAGCTGCTATGGTGTACCTTGGACTATCTGCTCCTCACCTCACAGGGACCCTACCTGTCATAGTTAGATTGGTTGGGTTCCACACCAGGACCATGATGCAGATCTTTATTTGGTCCAGTCAGGACTCAGACTGCTTTGTGTATTGCTGTAGATTGACAACCCCAGACTAACATTTGGCCAATGAGACATTATCATAGTCTTTCCTGATATAGGTATATGAGTTTCAATCCTATCAGTACATAGGTCATGCAATTTTTAATTACTTCAAGTTCTCAATAGGTAGTATGTATTCTCTTATCTTACACTTACTAGCACTTAGCATGGGAGGTTTTTCCCCATTTGCACAGGAAGGCTTTGCATAGTCAACTTGTGTTACCAGATGCCTAAGAACAGAGAGATCACTATTTGTCTGATATCAAAAGATGAAGCCCAGAGATGCCCACTTTGGTCAGCCAATTGCTATTCACATGGCTTTGGAAGTGGCCGATATGGTGTTGTTTGGAGGCCACTTCATGAATTGTTTATGTAAGGGAGAATGGACTTGGGGTAATGGGCAGGGTCTATACTGAGTCAAGAATGGATAGTCTAAGATACCACATTAGGTGAGGTGAGAGATGGGTGCAGGTATACAAATAAGATATATTGGTATCAAGGCTTCAGTGAATTAGAGACAGGGTCTTAAGGATTAGGATCAGGGTTCATGAGTTCTGGTGATACAAAGAAGAAGCAAGGTTGTAATTCCTAAGTACAGCTGTAGGCAGGAAATCAACAGGTTACATAAGAAAAGTAAATCTCAGAGAAGCACACCCCTTGGTATAATAAAAGAAAATTCTCTACTGACCAATCCTAACACCCTTATGTAACGACCCAGCACAGATGAGCTATGGCAGTCGGAACCTACACGCATACAGGTAGCCTGGAGGCGAACTGGTAGGGACCGGCAGGCAAGTGACTACTTGACCTACGGAGACCCGATAGCCTGGGCTGCGAGAGTGAACAGAATTAGCTGCCCAGGTTCTTAGGTACCTGGGTACACTCGGGAGAGGTGTCAGGGTACTTAGGGAAAAGTTATCTTGAGCGCTGGACAAGATTACCCCACTCTCAGGATCAGGTTACCCTGCCCAAAGTCCTGAGTTACCCTACCTTTCAATGTGAAGTCCCTCAGGGAGTTTGGGAAAATTGACTGGAATGTTTGTCGCGCGAAGCCAGACATGATACTGGAATCGGGGGTTCCAGGGGATGCTATTGGGCGAACTACGTAGCTTCGATGAAGGTGTGAATTCGAGACATTATTCCTATCACACCCCTCCGGCCCTGCCTTGAGGCCTGGACGTCATGGGCAAATCGTTGTGAGGTTGTGTGCAGTCTGGCAAAGTGAAATCTTTGTAGACCTGCATGCAACACCGTATACGTCGCTGCGGTCTGGTCGCTAGTAAGCTGTTCGCAGGACATATAAAGGGGCATAGGATCGATGGTGGATTACCTCCTGCAAGTGGTTTGGAGTAAAACAGACCAAAGCTGGGGGAGTTAATGGGTGTTCACCGTGGGGGTCCCAAAGGTAGTCCCAGGTGGTACTAGGGCGACTGGGAGAGTTTTACACCTACCAAGCCTGAAAGTGTCCCCAATGCTATAGGCTCTAAAAGGGAAGTGCAGAGACACTAAAAGCATGATTCCTACCACAGGTAAGGTAGATCCGAGGTAGTGGTCATAGGTAGCACCCATTGGATCACTCCCAAATTACCTTGTCCTGCTGCAGACACCGGAAGGCTGAGACCCGCAAGTACTAAATAGATAAACCGCTTACGGTAGCTTCTGGAGTCAAGTAGAGATCAATGCATATGGGAATGGTGTCATAGATAGTCCAGTTCATGAGGTGCCTTGACTGTTAGCCACTGGCAAGACAGCGATGCACAGAATTTTTTACTCCGGCAGTCAGAAGGGAAATGCACCTCGAAAACGATAACCACATAAGGTGAACGCGGACTAGAATGTGTCGACACATGCATGGCCGAAGGGTGTGCCCGGAGAGGTGTCTGACTGCCCTTAGCAGAGAAGGGTGTGCTCGAATGGTTGGAGTAAACTGATAGGGGAGTTTCTGGCATAAGATAAAACTAGCTGAAAGTCTATGCGTGAACTCTCCTACTCCAACAATCAATCCTCCCGAGACCTTAATTGAGTGAAGCATCAGGCTTAATGATATTAAGTTTTACCGTTTACTTTACTCTTACATTGGTGTGAACTTTTGGCGATAAGTTTGAAGTTGTTCGGTGCGGTCACAACCTTTGTATCCATCCTCCTAGGGGTGCCCCCGTTACACCTTCACCTATTACACCTGTATAGTCACAACCTTCTATCAGTTTCCATCTGGTTTTATTACATGCAACCTTAGCTAAGCAACTCTTTAAACCATGATGCAATCAAGAAGCCAACATTATTACATTCCTGCCAGGTGGCCATGACACTAGCTCCGCTTCACTATGCCCAAGCCCTCTAAGCCCCATGTTCATCATTTAGGAAGTGGTTCTGGCTTATTTGAGTAATAGTATTGGAACTCATTGATTGTGTACAGTCCATTAACGGTCTCTGCCAGCTCCCTGGTAGCATCCTTGTATCCTCTCTATCTAAACAGGTATCGCAGTTATCCACTGGCCAATCAGGTATCCTGAACTCCTCCTACCTACCAATCTTCCTGCCTGTCAAGTTTTACTATGTGCTGAGATGGTGCAATCTATCCCAGAGGTGAGTAATGGCCAGCCAGTAGGGGTAGAGAAGTATGCAAGATATTGTGTATCTTTATTGAGGCAGGGGTTTTATGACAGTATGCATGGGTGCCCATCTAGGCAGTGACCTGGTAAGGGCCCAAGCACTTGTTGTGCAGTTTTTAAGTTAGTCAGTAGGTCAGAATGTATCTCGCATTGAGCCATGTCCTGTCTCACACCCAGAAGTGGGAGGCCGGCAGGTGCCCTTGATTGGTGTACTCCAGTTGACAATCCTGGGTATAAGGCCTCTTGGAGCCGAGATGGTTGTATATCTCCCTCATTTGCTGGGTGAACTCGCTAGCTTCTGATGCTTCTCCAGGTACCACATGGGTTTTTGAAAAGAGTAAGCATGGGTCACAACTGTAGTTGGCAAAGAATGGAGACAGGCCAGTATGCTGGGAGGCATGGTTGTTGGCAGCAAACTCAGCTATGGGAAGATAAAGGCACAAGTCGTTTTGTTTATAGTTGATATAGGTATACAGGTATTGTTCAATAATGGTATTTATTCTTGCAGTCTAGCCATTGGTCAGTGGATGAAAAACTATTGAGAGCTTGCAGGTATAATGGGGAGGGTCCGTGCAGGGTTCAGGACAAGTAGTGCAAGGCATACCAGCACAGGCAAGATAAGACAGAGGGCCAAGTGTCAAAGTAAGAGGCCTTTGTATCAAGGCTCAAGGGGTTCAAGAGAGGGGTCTCAGGAATCAGGGTCAGGGTTCAGGGATTCTGGCCATGTGATGAAGAAACAAGATTGTAATTCCTAAGTCCAGGTATAGACAGGAAATTCCCAGGTTGTGTAAGGAAAGTAAATCTAACGGGAGTACACCAACTTATATAACCAAGGGAAATCCTCCACTGACAAATCCCTAAGCTCCTTAACATCTCTAACCCTTTCCTTCTACATAGCTATGATCTTCCACCCATTTCCATGAGGTTGCATTATGCGAAACCTCAGCTAACCACCCCTTTCTCTTATATTGCAACCATCCTCACGTATTTCTCTTTGGATGTGACCACTACCCCAACACAATTGATCGAATGCCAGGTGGCTATGGCACTAGCTCCCCTCCACAATGCCAAAGACCTTGGCGATGCATGCCTGTTACTTAGTAAGGGGGCCAGGTTTGTTCGCATAGTGGCAGTAGAACTCGTCGATCGCAAGCAGCCTGTAGATAGTCTCGGCTGGTTCCCAGGTAGCTTCCTTATATCTCCACCATCTAATTGTGTATCTCATCTATCCCTTTACCAGTTTGGCATACTTCACTGCTACTACTTGCTATTCCTCTTCTCCATCGACTTTAACTGGTGGTAGGGGAGGTACACTCTGTCCATGAAGCGGGTTGTTATCAGTCAGCTCAAGCAAGCAAACATGAAATATGTTTTGTATCCTCATTGAGGCAGAGAGATCAAGGCGACAGGGATGGGTGCCTATCAGAGCAGTGATGGGATAGGGGCTGGGACATTTATAGTTGGGCTTCTGCGAGGATCAGCAGGTTTAGATGTTTCTGGTATTCAGCAATAGTTTGTCTCCTACCGTGATGTGGGGAGCCAGTAGGCAACCTCAGTTAGCATACTGTTGTTGACGATAGTGGGCATAGGTGATCTCAGAGTAAAGGTAGCTATGGATGTTCCTCAGGTGCTGTGCGACCAGCGCGGCTTCAGACAGCTCAGGGGATCTTTCCGGAGCATTAAGATACACAGTTCGAGGGTTGCAGCCATGGTTGGTAAAGAAGGAGAACAGGCCAGTAGACTCGGAGGCATGGTTGTTGCCTGCGAATTCCACCATAGAAAGTCAAAGAGCCCCATAGTCCTCTTCATAGTTGAGATAGGGTTGCAGAGAGTGCTACATGATAGTATTCATTCTTCCGGTCAGGCTACTAGTCACAGGACAGAAGGTTGTTGGGAGTTTCGCGGATAACTGTGGATCATCACAAACCACCAGTCAAAGTTCTGAGGTAAAGTGACTGCTGGGGTCGGAGCTGATGGTAGCAGGTGGACCATGGTGTTTTCACACATTGTAACAGGGGCAGGCCTAGGAAGATGGATCCCAAGGTTGCGACCACACCAAACAACTTCAAACTTATCACCAAAAGTTCAGACCAATGAAAGAGTAAAGTAAGTGGTAAAACTTAATATCGTTAAGCCTGATGATTCACTCAATTAAGGTCCGGGGAGGATTGATTCTTGGAGTAGGAGAGTTCTTGCATAGACTTTCAGGCAGTTTTATCTTATACCAGAAAGTCCCCTATCAGTTTACTCCAACCATTCGGGCACACCCTTCTCTGCTAAGGGCGGTCCGACATGTCTCGAGGCACACCCTGCCGGCATGCATGTGTCCACACACTCTAGGCGGCATTTACCTTATGCGCGTATTGTTTCTGCGGTGCATTTCCATTTTGCCCGCAAGAGGGAAAACTTCTGCGCATCGGTGTCTTGCCCGTGGCTAACAGTCAAGCTAACTCATGAACTGGACTATCTATGTCACGCTTCCCATATGCATTGATCTCTGCTTGACTCCACAAGCTACTGTGAGCAGTTTATCTATTTACCATTTATGGGTCTCGGGCTTCCGGTGTCTTCTGCAGGACACGGTAGTCCAGGAGTGATCCAATGGGCGCTACCCATGACCACTACCTCGCATCTACCTTACCTGTAGTAGGAATCATGCGTTTAGTGTCTCTGCACTTCCCTTTCAGAGCCTATAGTGTTGGGGACACCTTCAAGCTTCATAGGTGTAAAACTCTCCCAGTCGCCGCGGCACCACCCGGGACTACCATTGGGACCCGCACGGTTAACACCCGTTAACCCCGTCAGTTTTGGTCCATTTTACTCCCAACAACCGGGAGGGGGTACTCCACCTTCCACCCTATGACCCCTTGTATATCCTGCGAACAGCTTACGGTCGACTGGACGGCAGCGACGTATACACTGTTGCAAGCAGGTCTGCGAATATTCCTCCTTGGTAGACTGCGCACAACTACACAACTGTTTGCCCATGACGTCCGGGCCTCGGGCCGGGGCAGGAGAGGTATGATAGGAATAATGTCTCTAATTTACAGCTTCATTGAAGCTATGTAGCTCACCCAATAGCATCCCCTGGAACCCCAGATTCCAGTATCATGCATGGCTTCACGTGACAAACATTCCAGTCAATTTTCCCAAACTTCCCCAGGGACTTTGTATTGAAAGGTAGGGTAACTCAGGATATTGGGCAGGGTAACCCAAACCCCAGGGCAGGGTAACCTGATCCTGAGAGTAGGGGAACCTTGTCCAGGGGACTAGATAAGTTTTCCCTGTTAGCCTGTCTATCGCGTGGCTGGCGATAGACATTTCTGACCTGTCTCCGGTTACCCGGCCTAGCTGAGCAACTGCCACTTCAGAGGTCCCTAAGTAAGCTGACACCGCTCCCGGGTGTATCCAGGTACCCAAGCCCCTGACCAGCCAATTCTGTTCATTCTCGGAGCCCGTGCCATCCGGTCTCCGTAGGTCAAGTACTTACTTGCCTGCTGGTTCCTACCAGTTCGGCTCCTCACTACCTGTATGGGTATAGGTTCTGTTTGCTATAGCTCATGTATGCTGGGTCATTACATCACTCCTCTCGTCTCTACGGTCCGTCACGTACAGTTGGCTTCATCTCTTATTTCCACGACTCGAGTCCCCCAAGACCCTATGGTGCCCGGGTTTGGACTGTTATCTTTGGTGGAAATCCAGAATGGCCTGTAAGCCTGTCTCTTCTGGTGTCTCATAGGGCTCCCATCAATTCTCCACAGCCCCGTAGACTTACCATGAAACCAGGTACTGGACGAAGTGTGATGGAAACTTCGTCATCGCTCCTTCGTACGAGTGGTTGTCTACAGCAGCTCTGGTAACGTAACCGGGCTCGTTGTCTACAAGTTCCAGGGTAGGGACTTCCTCGACCCTACCTGCTGCCGGACCCTCACAATAGGGTTCGAGCAACTTGACATGGAAACCTGGGTGGATGCTCCATCTGGTGGGCAGTTGGAGTCTGTAGGCTCGGTTACCCACTTGAAGTTTGACCACAAAAGGGCCCAACACGCGGTGGTCCCCCTTCTCCAGCGGACATTTTGTGCAGATGTTCTTTCGCTTTAACATCACGCGGTCCGCTTTCTTCGCCCACCCAGCGGTCACATCCTCCAAGTTAATATAGTCTGGTGATAGCCACCTTTTCTGGTCGTGCCACTTGCATTGCCTTTTCGGTGCCTGTGGAATCCTTTCATGAATCTCTTCCCCGGTTCCTTTCTATTCCTAGACCAAGAGCCCACTGCTTGGGTGTATCCCTGGAGTATCAGACACGACACCTGACCCGTTTGTCCGTCGGTTAAACCAATAGTTGATTTCAAATGGTGACAACCTGGTGGCATCTGATGTTGAGGTGTTATACTCATACCGCGCAAGCGGTAAAAGGGAAACCTAGTCATCTTGTTGGTAGGAACAGTAACTATGCAAGTACTGCTCCAGTGTCTGATTAACCCTCTCAGTTTGCCCTTCAGTCTCTGGGTTGAATGCAGTCAAAACGTTTAGTTTCACTTGCAACAAGTGCATTAGACTCATCCAGAACTTGGATGTGAAAGGGCTATCTCGATCGCACATGATTGACTCTGGGAGTCCATGAAGGCGCCAAGCTCCTTTTAGGAATATCAAGGCAAGGTCCTTGATAGGTACCCCCGTGGTCAGGGGTATGAAAGGGGCCATTTTCGAGAATCTGTCCCCTATGACCTACATATTGGCATACCCTTCGGACTCTGGCAGCGCTACAATGAAGTCCCTTGAAATCACGGTCCACGGCCACATAGGAACATCGATAGGTTCGAGCAGCCCAAACCTCTGGTACCTGATGGACTTATTTCTTTGGCATGCATCGTATGTCCGCACATAGTCAGGGATGTGCTCGTCCATTTTTGGCCAATGGAAGTTAGCCCTAACCCTGCTAAAGGTTTTGTACGTCCCGAAGTGCCCAGCGATTCGGGAGTCATGCTCAGCCTCCATCATTGTCTGCTGCACATTCCGACCCTTGCGAACATACCACCCGTTCTTGTACAGGAGTGAGCCCTTTTGCGTCGTGAAATATTGGTCAACCGCATTGTTACCAGCAGCCGTTGCTTGCAGGATGCTCCCGTATTCGTGGCCTGCGGTTATCACTACCCGCAGTTGATCCAAAAAGGACAACTGGAGGCGAAATCCTTGGCACACCTGCAACACTTGTGGTCGCAAGATGTCCTGTGCCTGGCTCCCAACCCACTGTCCGGGACGAAAAAACTACTGTGGCGGAAAATCACTATCCCCTTCTGGGCAGCAGTCGCTACGCCGCAACAAAGCATCTGCCTTCTCATTCAACCATCTGTCTTGGTAAACCACCTTGAAGTTAAACGGTTGCAGGAACTCAGCCCAGTGGTGCTGCCTACGGTCAAGGACCTTGGTACTGTTAAAGCACTCCAAATTCTTATGATCCGTATAGATCATCACTTGGTCCGTTACTGACTGTAGGAGATGATCCTATTCCTTGAATGCCGCCACGATGGTAGTCATTTTCTTATCATGGACATGATAACTAATATCTGCCGGATGAAACTTCCTACTATGGTAGGCCACTGCATGCCATCTCTCATCTTCATGAAACTGGGAGGGGACGGCTCCTAATGCGAGGTCACAAGTGTCGGTTTCAGGCTGGGTTGGCAGTTCAGGGTCAAAATGTGCTAGGATAGGTTTGGAGGTAAACGCCTCCTTCAAATGGTTGAAGGCCTGCTCACACGGAGGTGTCTATTCCCATTGGACACCCTTCTTTGTCTATTCTGTCCCAGGTTTCGCTATCTTGCTGAAACCCTCTATGAACTGACGATAGAAGTTGGCAAAGCCCAAAAAGCTTGGAACGTCGACGACGCATGTCGGAGGTGCCCAATCCCTGATTGTCTGCACCTTCTCCGACAACAGAGAGATCCCCGTATCGGAGATCTTGTATCTGTGGAATTCAACCTACCATTGGTGGAAACTGGACTTCTTCATGCTTACACGGAATGTGGCTTTTCGCAATTTCTCCATCACACTTCTCACTATCACCACGTGCTTTTGCATAGTTTCCGAGTGGATCAGGATGTCATCCATGTACGCGATGACTCCATCATCCATGAGATCTCAAAAGACCTCCTTTGTCATGCTTTGGAAAGTTGCCAGGGCATTACACAACCCAAACGGCATGACCGTTTATTCATACAGTCCATATCTGCACTGGAAGATCGTCTTCCATTCCTCCCCTTCTGCCATCCTCAGAAGGTGGTAGCCATTCCTCATGTCCAACTTGGTGAACACAGCGGCTTTTCCAAACCCATCTCGCAGTTCATTCATCAATGGTAGAGGATACTTACTCTTCACCGTGATTTTGTTATGCTCTCGGTAATCTATTACCAGTCTTAATGTACCATCTGGTTTTGGCATGAACAGGATAGGGGCTGCTGATGAGGAACTGGATCACCGGAGCTTTCCCGTTCGCAGCATGTCATTGAGATATTCTCGGAGTGCCTTAAGCTCCTTTTCCGATAACAGATAGATAGGCCCAAACTGCGGTTGAGTTCCGGGTTGCAACCCGATCATATAGTCACACTTCGAGTGCTCCGGTAGTGTCTCAATCCCTTCTTGACTTAAGATATCCGCCTAGTACTTATACCTGGGGAGTAGCTTAACCGTAATGTCGGCGTCTTCATCATTGGAGAATTGCACAATTCCCAACAGGTACATATTACTAGGGTCTTCGGCTAGTAACTCTTCTTTGGTCATGAACACTAACCGCCCCTGCTCTGACAGGCAGTTAGCCTTGGAGAAATCTGAGTACCAGGTTAGTGATCCAGTCTTCCGATCTATGTTGGGGTTATGGTCTCTCAGCCAAGACATAGGAAGTTACCCATCCACCTGGGTATCGGGCATATCCGCGACTTCAAAGCGCATCTCATTGTGGTGGTCACCTATCCTCATCTCTAATGACTTGGTATAGTGTAGGCCTGACCTGGGAATGTGATTACCGCTGGCCTCGCTTACCGGCAGGTGTACCTTTCGTTGTACATAAGGTGCCTGACTCTGCTTAACCTGTTGGCTCCTAAGCAGCGGCCCAGTAGCTCCACTATCGCGCAGGAGGAGCACTTCTGCGCTTACCTGTCTAGCTCCTATCTTCCAGTCTAACTTGACCCGCAGGTGGATAGACTTGGTATGACGAGACAAGTTGTCACGCTTCTGCCTCTTCGCTTCTCTTGGTGACTTGGTCATCTTGGCTGAGTAATTCCCTTTAGTCTCTTGCCTTTCGACACAAGAGCGGACACAGTGGGTCGGTAGACGTTAAGGGATTGGGATTCATCTTTTATCAATAACTAGGATGTTTACTATCACGCCAGCATGATTTCGGGTCCTAAACCCTCCTCCGGCCAACTTGAAAATAGTCCCATTTATTTGATCAAGTCCAGCCTGAACCAATTCCACTTGTACTAAATATAACAATTTTCCCGAGTTGGGTAGAAATCCGCTATCAGACCGGTTCCAAGTGAAGCAGCCTTGCTTCCCCAATGTGGAGCGTCTCCTCAAGCAGGACCACACCCAGCCTCAACTGAAATAATGTCCTATGACTTGCCCATCCAGCTAAGAAAATCCTGCAATAAACACGTATAACTAGAACAAGGGAAATAACTGGAAACTCAACCAAGGAGAGATAGCCGAGCCCACCACGCACGGCCCACAACATCTATGTGCCCACACCACCTGGGTGTGGTTAGTATCGGGGTCGTTTATGTGGTAGAAGTGTACTTACCTATCTCCGAAGCCACCTCTGCGCCTCATGTCCATCCATCTCTCAGGGGTCTATGGCTGCGGGTTAATAAGGTTACACCTTAAACAGAATTGGTTCTTACCTATTTCGAGCCATCAGTATCAACCTCCTTCATGGGAGGTGATGCCTGGCGGACTTGTAGTATCTTTGACGAGGAAGCTGGAGGGGGTGCTTCAATGCACTTTAGTCGCCTGTCTGTTCCTGTGCACTCGCTTATCGGGGCTGACCGTTTCAACCCACGCGCCTGTTTGGATGAACTAATAACTGCGGCTATCTCGCTCAACTTTCCCCAAAAGTGGCCTGTTTGACCGTGCTTTGTACACTGATTGTGCCTCCTCCGGCATTCGGTCAAAGTAGGCTGGATTTCCTTATGCGTTATGGCATACCCCAAAGTCATTGGCTTTGCCCGTTTCCCAGCGTTGAAATCAGTAGGTTTGGGGGACCTCTGGTTTTGTCTAGCGGAACCTTTTTCCTCCTTCTTGAACCTGCCCAGTTTCCAGGATCTATCCTCCTTCTTATCGACAGGTTGAGACTGGGGGGCCGGGTGGGTAATGCGGTTACTAAATGGGTTGTTGTCCTCTAGCATGTGCCGGACCTTCTATAGAAGATCAAGGTACTGGTACAGGTCGGTGAGATGGGTCTCCTTAAGTGCCCATGCATTCCGCACCTCTTGTGCGATGCCTGATCGAACCTTGTCTCGTACCTGTACTGGATCTGTATAGCTAAGCTTATGCATAGAATCAATTACCTTATTCAGGTAGTCATCGATGTGATGGGGCTTCATCACAAGGTCCCGCCACGCGAGAAGGGGTCGAGCTCACTTGGCCTGGGGTATGCCGAAACTTCGTTCCGGCCATTCTCGGAACCCTCTCCATGTCCGTAAGGGGTTGCTGTCTTTGACACAGACTCCTGTGCGCTTGGCGGCTTCCTTATTAATGTTCCCATGCAATCCCAGATACCATGCCCGAGAAGAGTCTGCAACAAGTCGGACCACCACGTTTACCTTATCCATGTCGGTTAACTTGCAGTCCGTAAAGTATTCAAATTTGACCTCAACCAAGGTCAAGAAGCGCGCGAGTTCTGTACCCTTGTCCTTGAATGGAGGGATACCACTCAGCTTTTCCAGCTTCTTCCGCTGGTGTCTTGGTGGTGGCTTAGAAGCCGAACCAGTACCCCTCAGGGCTCTCGCCAGCCTCTTGGCCCAGCGATCCCACCATCGCTTCTTCCCATTGCTGCAGTCATCCTTGCGAGCACCAAGGAAGGGGGTCAAAGCCGGGAGAGAATCTCCATCGTCATTATTATCCGAGCTGTCATGGTCAGAGTCCCCTGGATCTCCGCCTGCTCCCACAGTACCACCTCCGGGTGGTGCATTTCTATCCCCACTACCTCCGGTGTTCCCACCTTGGGATTCCTAGGGTCTATTGTACCTATCAAACGGTTCCCCCTGGCCATCCTGGTTACCATCCTCTGTGGGGTTAGCCCCTGATGGTCCTGATGGCGGTAGTGGAACAGGACGTGGCCCTGTCTCCGGAGTTGGGTTGGGTGCCGTCTGTGTTATCCGCAGCAAAGACTGCAACTCTGGAGAACTGCAGGGTTGCATCGGGGGGCCAGCATGCCTCCAGGACCCGCAGTACCGACGTGTTGGGCATCCATCTCCTTCTTTCTGCCTCCTTCTATGTCTCACCTGGATCCGTGGTCCCTTCCTATACGCATAGGAGTGGTAATGAGTCCACCCATCGGGGTCTCTTCCGACTTACAGCCTGATAGACAGAACTCGTCTTGGGTATCCGAATCACCACTTATGATGGTGGGAAGACGGGCGAGGAGGCTTGGCTTCCAGGATGCCATGGGGAGAACCGGTGCCCAAGGAACGGAGTGAGCAGGCGTCCCAGGTCCAGCGATTGGAGTCCCTGGTACCGGAGCCATGGCTGTTCGCTCCTCCTGGCGTCTTACCTGTTTGAAGAATCCACGTGAGGCTGCGCACAGCAGCTGAAACCCAGGGGTAGCCGATACTGCTGGTGGGAATGCTGTGGCAGGAATGGTATATGGAGCGGGCAACGAAACTGGCAGAGGTGTGGGTCTTGGGGTGGCGATGGGAGGTGCGGCAGTTGCAACTGAAGGGGTTGTGGGGGCAATGTTTGGAGCCAGGGTTGGACGAGGAGTAGGTTCAGGTGTATCTGGTACCATGATGCCCATCAATTTGGACGTCCTTTTTCTCACTTGATGTCCATCAGTTGGCCCGACCTACTGCAGGCAATTGAGGGCGGGACCGGCAGGGAGCCTGTAGATACTCTTGAGAAGGGGGAGGTATAGCTGTAGACCTCACCTTTCAGGCTTTCCAACATCTGTATACCGATTAGGCTCAGGTATGCCCTCCACTAGTCGTCTCTTGCTCTCATGGCCAACTCCATGCCGAAGTTCTCGGGCTTGGTATGTACGAGCGGGAGTGGGGGCGCGGCCTCTAACCTTAGTACACCATTCTCAGCATCAATACTGTACACTCCTTCAAAAGCCTTTTCCAAGGCTGCCATCCGAGTCTTCAAGGCCTGCTGATCCCTTATCATCCGCAGGTGTGCCTCCTGCTGCACCTTCATCCGTTCCACCGCTGCCACAGTGATCTGTGTTCGGAACACCTGCCGCTGCTGAGTGTTCCAGTTCTTCAGTTCCCGCTTCGCTTCCTCAATGGACTTGGATACTTCTCAGACAAGGCAAGGTTCGACGAATTTGCGGCAGAACTTGCTAACGGGAACCCCGTGTGGTGGGGGAGGGAGCATGTTGTGGACAAGGGTAGGGTCTTGGAAAAATGACCGCCCTGCGGCACGAGGGTCTGTAATCAGGAGATCACGACATTTACCGGGTAACTGAATAGGAGCGGCCTTCCAAAGCTGCGGGTGGCCGGCCCAGTGGATACCGTGAACATCCGCAAAAACCGATGGTCGAAACATGTTGGCGGTGTTCTTGTCAAGGTCAAGGTCTGATTGCGGGTTGGATTCCATTCTGGTTCGAAGATCGGTCCTAGCCATTGCGCTTTCCAACCTGGCCCACTTGTTCTGGACAAGGGTACTAGTATTCATGCAAGGTCGGTCCCGAAGGTGAGGAACAATTAACCAGTAGAGGAGTTAAGCGAGGAGCTTTCTTAACGATATACTATAACGGGTGCACCCCTAGGAAGATGGATCCCAAGGTTGCGACCGCTCCGAACAACTTCAAACTTATCGCCAAAAGTTCACACCAATGAAAGAGTAAAGTAAATGGTAAAACTCAATATCGTTAAGCCTGATTGTAACTGGTACGGGTTACTAGGAGTCTATGTTTTCGTTTCACAGTATCGTTTGATACTGGCAGTGTTTCGTGTGCTATCGGTCGATACACACATTGTTTTATGTTTGGTTTTATAGTATCGTTTGATACTGGTAGTGTTTCGTGTGCTATTGGTTGATACACACATTGTTTTATGTTTGGTTTTACAGTATCGCTTGATACTTCTAGCGTTTCGTGTGCTATCGGTTGATATCCACATTGTTTCATGTTTGGTTTTACAGTATCGTTTGATACTTGTCTCGTTTTGTGTGCTATCGGTTGATACACACAATGTTTTGCAATATTGCTCGTACTGGAGATAAGCGATATGCTGTATTTAAAGACCACTGATTCCTGCGATGGAAAGAGCAGCCTTCGACAGACAGTATTCTTAAATATACTTGGTTGAATGGTTACTTCTTTGATCTCCTATTACACCCCGTTCGAAGCCTCCTTTGGCAAGCAGCGGTCGCTTCGTGTTGACCAAGAAGCCATCTGCTCCTATCGTACCGCTACCTGACTAGGGCTTGGCCCGAACACGTTACACTTTTTTAACCTTAGTAAGTGGTTAAGAAACCTGCAGGGACCTGGTCTGATCAACCTACGAAAAGTCCAATAAGCGCAGCTAGCATCGGGGAGCGGCAGAACCATGCAAAGTTCGGCTCCGCTAAATGACACAATTGAGCCATTAGAGACTCGAAGTGGGAAGCAGGTCCCACGAGAAGGCCTTACCAAGAAAAGGCAACCTAAGAAACGGATACGGCCAAAGAGCGATTTTTCGATCGATGAAGCAGAACGACAACTAGCGCAAAACTTGGCCAAGGTGACCTTTAGCGAGTCGACTGACGAATTAGTAAAGGCAGCAACCACCCTTCCTGGGCAATTTCCCTTCAGCCCCAGTAAAGGAAAGGGACCGGCGCAACCACCAAAGAAAGACAGCATACCTATCGGTACACCTAAGATTGAAGAAAGCGAAGAAGAAGGATCAGATCACATGGTAGTGAAGCAGCCACCAGACGATAACCCTAGTGAAGATCCAGATAGCTCCTCAGACAACAACTCGAGTAACGAAGAATCCAAACAGGATATGTCTGAAGGTGAATCAGGCGGGCGAGCAGGACCTGAAATCAAACTTTCACTGCCACCCTCATTCGCGGGCGCAAAGGAGGACCTAAAACCTGAAGTATTTGACCGGTCGGTCATAACAACTGCGCAATACCTTACCCTACACGGAGTGGACAAAACCAAGGAAGGAAGCGGAGCGTACTTCGGCAGCTTCCGTACCGGAAAGGCAGAGGAGGCATACCACCAAGCAATGAACCACTATGGGAGTGGGGAAAATATCTGAGGAACGACCCTGATAAAGTACTTGCGAGAAAGATTCCAATTCTCACGAAACACGGAAGAACTATACAAAAGGTTCAAGGATATCCAGCAAGCGCGAAATTGTAAAACAGAAAGAATAACCCCAGTCGCGACGGATCTCTTGATATATCATGAACGGTTGCCTACCGGAACAGTGTCTCAGTATACACTGCGACAAAGATTGTATGAAGCAATGCATCCCAGACTACACCAAGAGGTAGAAGCCATGGAGGAGGATGGTGATTCCTTTGACAGGATAGTCAAGTGGGCTGAACGGAAGGATGCTATCCTGTATGAGACCGGAGTGTACCGAACCCATATACCACAACAAGAGAATAGCAAAGGATCATCATGGCGGGATAACACAAGAAAGGATAAACAATACCGCAAGGACCCCAAGTACAAGAAAGATAAGAAGCAGAAACAACGTGAGGAAGGCATGTGTTTCGAATGCGGGAAAAAGGGGCACTACGCAAAGGATTGCTATTCCAAAAAGGGAAAAGGAAAGGCCACTAAGCGAGAAGCTAGCACACACCACATGGAAGCAACTGAATACGATGAAGTGGAAATTAACACAGTGGAAATGGAAAGCCGGCGAACACAACCGAGGCTGGCAATCAGACCCAGTGACGCTCTTGAAAGAACAATTAACATAGAAGGCCACCCAGCAAAGGTACTATTTGACACGGGAACAATCGGCTGCGACATAATTAGCACCACCTTTATCGCTACCCATGGCATCCCTACGGAACCCCTACCCCAACCTACAACAGTCAATATGGC
>PYWC01000020.1:337065-356523 GCA_003182015.1 Tuber magnatum | reverse complement strand
CCTTACACAGCGACTATTCATACACATCTGCAACAAATGCTTAGAAATAACAACAGAATCGACGGGACGACGGTGGGGAAAATCAGTGTCAGATGTTTTCCGCTTCGGTAGCCGGTGCTACCTGAGCACGGAAAAATGTGATGGTTGCATGGAGACGGAAGAAACTGAAATTAAGCAGCAACCCCCTTCCTATGAAGTCCTAAGCGAGGCCAACACCTAAGCGAGGCCAACACCTAAGCGAGGTCACCACTGAAACATAAATACCACCCACCAGCCCTCTAAACCATCGAAGAAAACAGACCACCCTAACTAACCTGCAAACCTTTAACCTCTTGCAAAATTCTTCACCATATTACAAACTTACCCTTACGTGAGAAAGAAAAACCAAAATGTCGACCTACGCAGAAGTCAGCATCGAGGGACGAGACCTCATTTTGGGGTACCTACTGTACCGAGAAATCATTCCAGAAGAGGCATACTGGAAGATTTTCTATATCGATCACCGCGAGGATTGCGGACGAATCGATGTCGAGACAGAGGAATGGCACGACCGGAATAGTGCAGAACTTTGTGGACCTACCACATCACCGGGAGTCTGGTTGCTTTGTGCGCGGAGCGCCATGCGGGGAGTACTTGGAGAGATGGTTGAAAGGTGTGGAATGGGTGTTGCAGGGCGACCTGAGATTGCTGCACGATAGCGATGACGATAAGGATGGGTCCTATCCGGAGAATAGCGGGACTAGCGGCCGTTAGGAGTTCATTGGGATTTCCTTGGATTGTTTTTGTTTTGGTGAGATTGTTATTTTATTTTGTGAGTGTAACCGGTACGGGTTACTAGGAGTTTATGTTTGGTTTTACAGTATCGTTTGATACCTGTAGTGTGTCGTGTGCTATCGGTTGATACACACCTGGTTTCATGTTTGGTTTTACAGCATCGTTTCGTGTACTATCAGTTGATACACACAATGTTTTGCAATATCGCTCATACTGGAGATAAGCGATATGCTGTGTTTAAAGACCGCTGATTCCCGCAATGGAAACAACAGACCTCGACAGACAGTATTCTTAAATATACTTGGTTGAACGGTTACTTCTTTGATCTCCTATTACACCCCGTTCAAAGCCTCCTTTAGCCAGCAGCGCGCGCTTGGTGTGGACCACGAAGCCATCTGCGCCTATCGTACCGCTACATGACTAGGGCCTGGCCCGAACACGTTACACTAATACTTCACTCGATTAAGATCACGAGAGGATTGATTCTTGGAGTAGGAGAGTTCTCGCCTAGACTTTCATGTAGTTTCATTTTATGCTAGAAACTCCTCCATTAGTTGACAACAACCATTTGAGCACACCCTTCTCCGCTACGGGCAGTCGAACACGTCTCCGAGTACACCCTTCAGGCATGCATATGTCGACACACTCTAGTGGGCGTTCACCTTATCAGGTTCTTGTTTCCGCAGTGTATTTCTATTTTGCTTGCTGGAGTGAAAGGTTCTACGCATCGGTGTCTTGCCAGTGGCTAACAGTCAAGGCACCTCATGGACTGGACTATCTATGACACTCTTCCCATATGCATTGATCTCTACGTGACTCCGGAAGCTGCCGGGAGCGGTTTATCTATTTACTATTTACGGGTCGTGGGCTTCTGGTGTCCTGCGCAGNCTTTCCTCCGCATTCCTCCACCAATGGACTTGAAATTCGCTGTTACTGCCCTTATGGCAGCCGGGGACTCCTATCGGAGTAGCCGACCTCCCTCTGGTTGGCATCCATCCGTTGGCGCAGCTGAGGGATCTTTGCATGCATTTATCTTAACAACTAACCGACCGATTTAGTTCGTTCGACCTCGTCAGGACAGCCGAGAGGCCTCCCTTGAGGATTCAGTGAAAACCCCTCTGTCGGCGACCTTTGGTGGTGGCGTAAATGCGGGTTTTGTGCCGGCGTCGTATTGGTAGCAATTAACTCATTCTCCAAATACTCTGATGGACCCTGGGATCGAACACGTAACCTTTTGCCAATAATCACGTGACATAGCCATTATGTTATGCCAGTTCGTCTTATGTGTAACAAGGTCTCCATTAGCAGTGGCTATGCCCCACTGTTTTTGATTATCCTCTTTTTTGGAACTGGACAGTCGGTGCATAATCACAATGATCCCTGTCTAATTGATAAACAGCATGGGGTAAACCACCAGTGAGATAGATGGCTAGAGAAAGTCCTTTGTGATATTTTCGTCAAGCTAGCTGCATATTTCCTACATCTCTGGTGAGAAGAGGTTGTATAGTGGTCTGGAAGGAGGTCTAAAACCTGATGGCAAGGGAATAGTGTGGTCATCTGGTTAATGTCGGGGTAACTGATTCTGTTCCTTTTCCGGGAACAGGGGTATAAAATTCCGGTATTCCAGTAGGACAATGTCTAGAACTTGTGGTTCCTCAAGTTCCTTGTGGTCTAGGACTCATTCAATAGCATAGCCTTTAAGGAAGTGGGGCATTCCCTCTTCTACTCCTTGAATACCAGTCATATCAGAGGTGCAGTTTTCCAGACAATAGTTGGACTCGAGTGTAATAGTATTGCTTGTGAAACAGGTGGTTGTATTGTGTTGTTTGAGCTATAGGATGGCCAGGGCTAAGGGGTATCTGTTACACATAAGGCAAACTGGTATAGCAAAAGAGGCAGGTCACATGTTTCATCTTAGGGTCCAGCGAAGGATTTAGAGAAAGTGTTAATTTCTACCAACACGATGCTGGCACAAAACTCTCATTTATGCCTCCACCAAGGATCGCTGACTACAGGGCTTGCCCTGAGTCTACTGGAGGGGACTCTCGGCTATCCAGGCATGGTAGAATAAACTAAATCTGTCGCTTGATTGTGGAGATAAATGCATACAAAGATTACTCAACTACGCCAGTAGATGGATACCAACAAGGGGGTGGTTGGCCAATGCGATAGGAGTCCCCGGCTTCGATGCAGGCAGTTAGGGTGAATTTCAAGCCGGTTGATGGAGGAATGTGGAGGGAAATCCTGACGACTGGATGACGCCCGAGAGCTGATCGTTCGCCCACAGCTAAAGGCAGGCAGAGCTAGAGCCCAATAATGGCCTACCAGGTAAAAGGTTAACCCTGAGTGTAACGAGACCGAAACACCAGTGGCGTGATAAGCCAAAAGCATGTCCCCTGTGGGTTGAGGCAGGTGGGCAGTACACCTGGCTGTATTGATAAGTCTGTCATCCGGGCTGATCACTCTGTATGTGGAGAAAGAACCAGTACCTGTTTGCTACGATGAAATGGTTTGAATGACTATGGATAGAGAGGGCAATGCGACAAGAGGTGGGATCACACCCTCCCTGCTGTCCACATAATTCCGGGTGCAGCAGGGTAAATGTTCTCCGCGTCTAGGAGGTTGGCATAGGAAGAGCAGGACAAAATCAGATATCCTGCGAACACCCAGAGGCGGAATATAAATATCGAAGTGACTCCCATGCTTTTACAGAATCATCAGCAATGGAGAGGAGACATGATCAATACATTTCCTATATGATACACTTCTTATAGTACTTCTTTCTTGACAATTCTAGTGAGCCTTTCTGGCAATCACTTTGTCATGTATCGCGGCTCAGTCCAAACTGGCTTGTTCTTAGAGGCGGCTACTACCAACAGTATCCGCCCAGTTTGGTAAGGAGGGCAGGTGGGGTTTCCAGGTGGTCAATGATCCTCAGCCGCTATCCGTGCCATGTGGGTAATAGCGCCAGAGCTAATCCGGCTGCCTCCTATTGCTGCTAAATGAATGGTTTCTTTTAACTTGAATACGGGGAGATCATGGCAGCGAGCCAAGTCTTTATCCAGGTATGAATATCCAGCAGCTCCAGAGTCGCTAAGAGCATGAGAATGGACTACGTTTTGGTTGTCCATGATGTTACAGGAGATTACCAAGTACTTATCTTCAATTCCATTCTCCATTGGATTCCAAGACAAACTAGATATAGAGAAACAAGGAAAGGACCTGACATGTCCCCTGCTAGAGTTATATTCTACACATGGGATAACTAGTTGTCTCAGTGTTAGGATTCTGGATGGCTGTTCTCAGGAAGCATGGGGGGCTCAAGTTGGAAGGTGGTGGCAGCCTGCATGCGGTGGCTTATCTTGTTCAAGCATTGTCTGGCTATACGTCCATGACAGCCACAGTACAGGCATAGTCTTCTTCTCACTTTGTTGTTCCACTGTGCCTCAATCAATGTTTGATCACCTGCTGAGAGGTCCATAGCACTCAAGGTCGTACCCACAGCACTGGTAGTAGTGGGAGCAGGAGTGGTAGTGTGGGGTTGGGTCACCACAGGCGTATGACATGAGGAGGAGGAGGAACCTTTCTTGTAGGCTGCGTGGGACTAGACATTGTTATCTAGCTTCTTCAACAAGTTGATATAAGCTGTCAGTATGTCAGGGGAGTCAGCGATGGTTGTCAGGGTGTTCTTTAATTCTGAGCTGAGACTTCAGTAGAGGGCACCCTGCCTAGTAGCATCGTTCCAGTTGGTATTGGCAGCCAGGTACTGGAAGTTAGCAAGGCATTCCACGAAGCTGGGGTTCTTCTGGTACAGGTCCCTTATTCCGTTTTCTGTTGTGGCCATGTGGGTGGGGTCCCCAAAGGCCTTTTCTAGTTCTACCAACAGGGGCACACTGTTAGTGCAGTGGATACTCTCGGCAGTGATATTGGGTTATACCTCTAGGCAGTTGGATCTTGTGAGAGGGCTGATAGCATATGCTAGACAGCACTATTCATTGTCAAACAGATGATAGTCCCCACTGAGCTTTATACAGAATTGGCTAGTGAGGAGTCAGTACTTGTCTATTGTGCTGTTGAACATTTCTGGGTTCTGGATCGTGGCTTCGTTATTATTGCCAGTTAGTGTGGCAGGACCTACAGGGACATTGGCGAAAGTATTGATAACTGAGGTAACGTTTGCGCTGTGGTGTACTAGGTCCTGTTCGCTAGTAGTTCCAGGGGCCTCCAGGTCTTAGCCTCCAAGGCCGGGTTTCTGAAGTTCTTCTCTCGAAGTTTCTAGTTGTTGTTGCAACTGTTCATCAGCAGGGGACTTGGCAGCTCCCAGCACATTTACGGTCGCAAGGAGGGTATCTCGGATGTGGGCGAGAGAGTTGTATTTCTCATCGTGGGTCAGGTTGCACAACGGGTCATTAGATAGGGTAGCAGTCTGACACAGATTGGTCCAATGCTTGCTGGCGATTTCACTGTATTGTGACATGACATGGTATGGGTTGGATCACCATAGATGCAAACTTGGATAACTGGGAGGGCCCATTCAGGGTGCAGGGTATATAGTCTAAAGCATACCACTGTAGGCAAGACAAGAGAGAGGGGCAAGTGTACAGGGAAGAGGCATTTGTATTAAGGCTCAAGGGGTTCCAGTGCAGGGTCTTGGGGATCAGGGTCTGGCTTTAGGGGTTCTCGTGATGCAAGGAAGAAACAAAGTTGTGATTCCAAAGTACCCGTGTAGAGAGTAAATTACTAGGTTGTGTAAGAAAACTAAATCTATGAGAGGCGCATCCCTTTATATAAGTAAGGGAAATCCTCTGCTAATGAATCTCTAACCTCTGTAATACTCCTAGCCGTTCCCTCCTGCATAGCTGTAATCTTCCCCCAGTTTCAATGAGGTTCCATTATGCAAAATCTTGGCTAACAACCGCTTTCGGTCATATTATAACCATCCTCACTCAAGTCTCTAGGGATACGACCAACCCCCTAACCGTATTTGTCCCCTGGCCGGCATTCCTGACTGCAGGATACCTGCAGGTGATCACAGACCCTTTGCCAGAACTCTGATATAAAGTAAGTACTACAATTGAAGGTGATGGTAGTGGGAGACCATGGTGCTTCCATACATGATTGGGATAGAACCCAGCCAATGTTACAAAGTTGATTGTTGTCTGGGAGTGTATCAGGTGACACATCTTGGTTAGCCAATTGATAATAACCAGAACAGCACTTTTCCCTTCACTCCATGGCAGGCCAGTGATGGACTCCGTGGAGAGGTGTTTCCCGGAATTGTGGGGGACTGAGAGATGACGTAGTATACCGAATGGAGCATTATACAAAGTTTGACTCCTTTGACTTGTATGACAGTTTTTCACAAGCCTACCTATATTTCGATGCATACCAGGCCAGCAAAAACAGTGGGCAACCAATTTGTGGATCTTGGATGTACCTGGATGACCAGTAGCCAGACGGTCACGGGCTTCATGGATGGGTTAGGGTCGTAATGTGTTATAGAGGGGGAGGTACAGGTACTTACCGAAGACCAGCTGGTTTCTATTTGACTGGCATTCTATGATAGAGATGAGGCAAGAATGGTCGTCTCCTTGGTCTAGTCCCTTTAGGATCTGTATCGGGGTTGTGTTAGTATTGGATGTCCCTTTGCCAAGGATCTTGGCCAAGAAATGCTCCTGTGGGGAGCGTGAGGTTCATCAACAAAGATGTAGTATCAGGCTCCAACATACCCTGTATCTGGTGTTCTTTTTACTGCTCTTCTTCTTCCTCCATCGGTCCTTGCATCTGAGTTGAAGCATCTTCTTTTCAATTCAACTTTCCTGGCTGTTGCTCAATCCGATTGTCAAACTATGTATGTAACAACCCAGCATACATGAGCTATGGTAGCCGGAACCTACACCCATACAGGTAGCCCGGAGGTGAACTGGTAGGAACCGGCAGGCAAGTGAGTACTTGACCTACGGAGACCCAATGGCCCAGGCTCCGAGATGAGCAGACTTAGGGGGCACAAGTACTTAGGTACATGGCTACACCCAAGACTGGTGTCAGCATACTTAGGGACCTATGAAGGGGCAGTTAAACAGCTAGGCCGGTAACTGGAGAAAGGCCCAGTGTGTCTATCTCCGGAAGTGGGATAGATAGGGTAACAGGAGAAAGTCCTCTTGTCCGCCAGACAAGATTACCCTACCTTGGGTTACCCTGTTCAAGGGCCTTAGTTACCCTACCTTTCAACACGAAGTCCCTCAGGGAGTTTGGGAAAAATGACTGGAATGTTTCTTACACGAAGCCATGCATAATACTGGAATCTGGAGTTCCAGGAGATGGAATTGGGCGAGCTACGCAGCTACGAAGAAGCTGTAAATTGGAGACATTATTCCTATCATGCCCCTCCGGCCCCGCCTGGAGGCCCGGACATCATGGGCAAACGGTTGCGTAGTTCTGTTCAGTCTGGCAAAGAAGGATCTTTGGAGACCTATGCGCAACACCGTATACGTTTCTGCCATCCGGTCGACCGTAGGCTGTTCGCAGGATATATAAGGGAGTATAGGGTGGAAGGTGGAGTACCTCCTGCAAGTTGTTCGGAGTAAAATGAAGCAAAACTAGCGGAGTTAACGGGAGTTATCCGTAGGGGTCCCGAAGGTAGTCCCGGGTGGTACTGGGGTGACTGGGAAAGTTTTACACCTACCAAACCCGAAAGTGTCCCCAACGCCATAGGCTCGGAAAGGGAAGTGCAGAGATACTGGAAGCAGGATTCCTACCACAGGTAAGGTGGATCCGAGGTGCTGGTCATGGGTAGCGCCCATTGGACCACTCCCGAACCACCGCATCCTGGGGAAGACACCGGAAGCCCGAGACTCGTAAATAGTAGATAGATAAACTGCTCACAGTCGCTTCGGGGGTGATGTAGGAATCAACGCACATGGGAAGAGTGTCATAGATAGTCTAGTTGAGCAGGTGTCTTGACGGTTAGCCACTGGCAAGTCACCGATGCGCAGAGGTTTTCACTCTGGGGGGCACAATGGAAATGCGCCGCAGAAACGAGATGTGCATATGGTAAATGCCGACTAGAGAGTGTCGACACATGCATGCCCGAAAGGGGTGCCAGGAGAGGTGTCGGACCACTCTTAGCGGAGAAGGGTGTGCTCGAACAGTTGGAGTAAAGTGATAGGGGAGTTTCTGGCATAAGATAAAACTACTGGAACATCTATGCGAGAACTCTCCTACTCCAACAATCAATCCTCTCGAGACTTTAATTGAGTGAAGCGTCAGGCTTAATGATATTATGTTTTACCGTTTTCTTTACTCTTACATCTCTGTGAACTTTTGGCGATAAGTTTGAAGTTGTTCGGTACGGTCGCAACCTGGGGATCCATCCTCCTAAGGGTGCCCCCGTTACAATGTAAGAAATGCCGACTATTGGTCTTGTCAATAGTGTAAGAGGTGTTTGGCGGTAATGTCTTTGAGGTTGGAATAGTCTGTCAGGATCATGACTTGGGGGCTGATAACGTAGCATCTCCACTACTTGAATGTACAGACCACTGCCATAGGCTCCTTGTCTTAGATATCATAATAGCATTCAGCTGAGACGTCGTTTTAAGGATCAAAGGTACCGGTTGGAGTACTTCTTTCTTGTCATATTTAGTGTTTGTTACAGGACCTTTGGGGCCCTGTAACTGACATTACCCCATCCTGAATCCCCACCCCACCCTGTCCACTGGCCCAGGGCATGACTGTTTTTTTTTATCTCCTGCCCTATTCCCCATCCGGCTGTCCAATCTGTTCATAGCCCCACACAGGCCCCCGTCTTGTAATCATGCCTGTCTGGTGCCCTTCACTTTTTGCCATTAGCAGTTCAGACCCCCAAGCTTTCTCCTCCCCCTCTATAGCTACTTCTGTAGGTTCCCATTAGTGTTTGAGTCTCTTCTCTTTCATGATCTACTGTCACCTGTAATTCTCTCTAGTACATTATGTGCCAAAATCGTACAAAAAAATTGTATACAAAGTTATATGCACAAAATCATATGCACAAAACAATAAACTACCATACAAATTATTTAAACCACCTGCAAAAAAATCATATGTACATAAACACTATGTACAAAGTTAGCTATTGTGTATCTTGATCTCTTTGACAAGACTAACTTGTATACATGAATAATGTAACACAGATTTGATATCATGCTATTTTGTCCTGATGTCCAATTTGAAACTATGTTTCACCCTCCAATAGTACCATATCACATATACTTATAGAGTGCCCTCCACAATAATACCAGAGATAGACAATATTTGTGAATTTGGGTAATAGCTATGCTAAAGCTCTTGTAACTTTTGACTAGCAATACAAATATGGTAAGACATAAAGTACCCAGCCACACCCTGGCTATAGATAACCACAACATCCTGAAACAGAAAAAGGGAAAGGAAAAGAGAAGAAATTGTAATAAATCAGAGAAGCAAAATTACCAACAGAACATGAAAGGAAATGCCTTGGTAGGCTTAATGCCTACCAATCCAACCATCCTGAGTTCTACGACTCCCAATTCTACTACTTTGCGCACCACTAATCCCCACAGAAAAACTACTATCAGACTCTTGAGCCCTGTATTGAGATCCAGTACTCCAGCTTCTCCTATGACTTAGCTGTACCTGACTCGTACTAGGGCCACTCTCCTCCTTATTGCCCCCCCTATTTCCCCCCTCATGGCCCCCCTTATTGCCCCCCCCCATTCACCCCTTCCGGAGGTGAACTGGTAGGAACNGGCCCCCCGTCTTCCCTCCTCATAGCTCCCTCATTGTCCTCTCTATCCCTATCTCTACCAGCACTATCACCCCCCCATCATTACCCTTCCCACTATTTTCTCTATTCCTATTACCATCATCATTCCACTTAGCATTCCTAACCATCTGTGATAAGCGACGATGCCAGGGGTACCTGGTGGTGGGAGGTTTATTGTCATTGTTATAGTCATTTTGGTTATCGCCCTTGGGGTTCGGAGCAGCTCACTTCAGATAGTCTCTCTGCGCCTCTCATGTTTCGCAATCAGGCTTCCCAGCTATAACATTTATAGTATTGTCAACAAATCTCAGGTCGGAGACCACGAGAGCAAGATAACCAGCATGTACTGCATTTAAAGTACCAGCTGTATAGAATTAGTAAATTATCTGACTTTATTAGAATAGGAACTTGCTAGACACATTTATAACCAAATGCTCCTCAACTGCCACCTGCAGCGATTCAACAGCCAACCTCTGCCGGTCTTGTTGCTGTTGAAGGGACAGGCTAACAATATTCTCCTGGTGGAAACAGTAAGATGACACTTTCAGGATCAGGTATCCTCACGATCTGGTATTATCCATCCCTGCCATACTTGACAATCTCCACTATTGCCACTCTACCTGCTAGGTATTGGACCAGCTGCTACATACTATCAACAACTCTCGGAGCTGTCTTTCTGATAATGTAGGAGCTTGAGGGCCCCCAATTACCACTCCCCTGCAAGCTCAAGACACTTCCCTGCTCTCGCACTTGCTGTCCGGAAGCTATTAGTTAAGAATTCTGTACTTTTGAAAAAAAAGAGCCCATACTGTTCTGCGCGGTAGGTTCCACAGTAGACGAAGAAGGTTGTTGTCATGAGCAGTAATGGTTTTACCAATAGTGGAGACTTCTGATTAGAGATTTTCATCGTTGGGTATGTGTAAGAGTAGGGTGACTAGCAGAAGTGTGAGTACAGGTATATGTTTATACTTCAAAGTTGGGCAGATAGATGTGTATGCATCCTGTAGTTTCTCTTGTGAAAAGGTAGTGGTATTTGTGTTCACTGCAAGGAAGTCGTTTGGCACAACCCTAATGAGAGGAAGTACGATACTTTATGACGGAAAAAATACTATTCGCGATTTCATCAACCCTACTTTTCAACCGACCCCCTGTGACATATAAAGGACTTTCCTGTAGTCTTAAGATGTCATGATTTATGAGAACTGGTCAACATGCATGGATAGGCTAGTTACTATAAAAAATTGTGCATATTGTAATAGATGTCAAATTGTACATAGGCTGAGATCATGTTTATCTGTACCCAAACACACCCTGTGCTATAATTTCTATACCAACTTGTCTTGGAAAGGATATACACAGGCTTGTATATGTACAGCTATCTCTTGGGTTACATATCAAGATGTGTAGTATAATTTGCAAATGATGTTAATAGTCAGCAATGTTTTTTACCTCAAATCCAATTGAATACCCAGCCCACAGCCACTCTCATTAATTGATCTATCTAGTATAAACTAGGAGTCCTGAATCTTGATATAGTACAAAGGAGGCGCATATTAGAGTTGTTTGTTAAAGTGGATTTTTGGCTTTGAATGCATAACCAGACCTTGTTTTCAAGTTAGCTTTCTGTTGTACTCTTCCTTTTTAGTGCAAGACAAAGCACCACTTTTACTTTCTTTTCAAAAACTCATCTCAAGACCAATATACTATATAAGTTCACCCAATCCTCTGCTGGACTACTTCTCCATACCTACCAAATTAGTGTAGCAAGTGTACCAAAAAGAGAAGAACCCCCTGACTACTTCTACCTTTCTACCCCACTACCTCCTATATTCCTACTCGTCTATCCCCCTATCTGGCTACCACTCTATCTCTCTACCCAGTTACTCCTTATACGAATCATGTACAAGGCTACTCAGAGTCAATGGGCATTAGTACTACCAATAGTTAGTTAGTCCAATCGCTATCTTTGTGCCTACAATTCATACGCATAAATTGATATGCATGAATTGATATGCAAAATTCATATACGCAAGCGAATACTGAGAAATAGAACAAATACAAATAATGCCCTCTGCTAGCAAGTGGAAACCTGTGCTGGTTGGGGCTTTGGTTTGCTGAGTAAATCTGGAAACTATTTATCAGAACAAGTACAAGGTCATTCTTATGTTTCTCAAAACTGAATTCAAATGTGCACGTGTAGGATGAGGTAATCAACTAAAGCAAGGCCAGGACTTCGCGCATGGCCAGCAGGGATACCGTGAGCTTGTGAGTGACATCAAAGATGAGAAAGACCAAGTGATGCTCATGGAGAAGAACGAGATCATAGAAGAGTAATATCGGACAATCTTGGCTGAATGGTAGCAAGACTATCCCAACTGGGTAGGCGAAAATATTTTGTGGCCTGACAATCCCCCAATCCCAATTGAAGTTTCTACTCTGCTGGGTTTGCCAGTTGCGGGAAATCATTCCGCAAAGCTACCGCCTGCTATTCAAATAAGGAACCTCCAAGATTCTGTGACCAAAAGACTCCAAAGCCATTCGTCCAGCTCGTCCTCTTACACCAGCCTATCAATCACTCCTCCTCTCTTCTTGTCCCAAACGGCTCTCTCTTCTTGCCTCTCTACCTCTCAATCTGAGGCACTACCATCCACCCCAGAGGCTTCTTCTCTTCCAGTTGGTCATCTATGGTGAAGTCATTTGTTTTCAATTACGGTGGTACAATGGACCACAGGTGCGACTAGGTCGACAACATCTTGTGCTAGGGGTCTCTTTGAGTTGCTTCCAGCATGATTATAAGTTGCAACGATTGCAAGTAATAGAACTATAAAGGAGCACCTTCTCTTGTACCCGAGACTTAGGATTGGACTGGGAAGAAACTCTGGTGCTGCTATAGTACAATTAAGGCAGTGATTATTAAACCCCATGTAAGTGATTTTGTAGTTCTATTAGTAATGTAAGTACCAATATTCAGGTTTCCCTAGCCTGAACAAGTCTCTTAATACCTGGCTACAAAGAGGGTAGTACTTCCAAGTACCATCTTACCAAGGAGAATATAGAAGGGCATTGGAACACAATAGTCCATGAGGAGGAGCTAGATGGCTAGGGACAACCTTTGAGTGATTGCGTGAAGCTTCTGGGGTGGCTTTTACATAATATAAATGTTTGTGAATAGAGGGAGAAAGATGATGAGTATGAAGATGTGGACTTCAAGTTTGTCGACCTCTAGGAGTCTGCCAATAATACCAGTGGTAGTAGTGAGAACTCTGCTAATGGGGGCTACAGTGAAGATATGGCGGGCGAGTGGGGTGAGGGGGCAGTTGGGGGGGGCATGAGAACGATTAGGGAAGTGAGGAGATGGAGGTGGGGGAATTCTCCTCTTAGAGGTTTATGAGGGGTGTGGATGTAGATATCGAGATGATAGGGATGGGGGAAATCTTTGGGTCAGACAAGGGAGAGGGGGGGGCAGGGAACCCATGTCAACTTGATTCTAACACATCCATTAGTGAACCCTACTTGGATGAAGTAGAAAACCATTTTTGCACCGGCATACAAGGGTTTAGAGAATGGTTGCCTCAGTAGGCCATAACAATCAAGGACTTCTTCATCTGTTCAGAAGAGCAAAGAAACAGAAATTAAACATCTTGTTGGCAAGAGGAGCCAGTTCCTTGCAGGCAATGCTCCACTACTTGTTGATTAGAAGATGGTGGTGAGGAAAGATGTTCGGGATGAAGGAATCGACCCCAAAGAGATAGATGATACTCACTATGAGATAGACAGGCCCAGCCTCCTCAGTATGGCTAGCCAGGGATTCCCCAGGTACAGAAAAAAGGAGTCTGAAGATTAATTCCGCGCCCTTTTCCTAGACTTTTCTTCTTGCACTATCTCTATTTTCTTTTTCCTTTTCTCTTGCTCTGTCTGGGGTTTTTTTTCCTTTTCCTCAAGCTCTCCTAGTGTTTTTCTTTTTCTTTTTCTGTTGCTGCCTCTAGGATCTGTTTGTCTGTTCCTCCTGTCTTGGTTTCCTTGGCCATCCCCCTTATCTTCTTTGTACTATTCCCCTATATCTCTATTAAAATCTCTTTGTTACTTCTACATACTTTTTCTACTATCGAACTACCTGGCTGGTCTTGCTCTGGATTCTTGCTCTCGTCTTTCTATTTCTGAAATGTATTAGTTAGATTTTTAGTATTTCTAACTGGTATCTCGATCGATTTTTATCTTTCTTACTTTCAACTGATAGCACTACATACATCCTTAAGCTCAATCATTTTCTACGTTGCCTAGGTGGAGATTACATTCATTTTGGGTAAACAGATTATATGGGGTCCCAATCTGCCATATAATGTGGAGTTTATTTGATTTAAAACCAATTTCATATTACCATAATTTATGTATATTGATTGACATAGTTTATTATATACTGTGTGACCAATTGCCTAGGCCTAAATTCATAAGCTATAGGCATATGTCTAAAGCTATAACCCAACCATATGCTCGCAGCCAGATGGTCAAAGCTGTTTACCCAAACTCATGCCCAAAGCCATTGTAACGGGAGAAGACCTAGGAAGATGGGTCTCCAGGTTGCGACGGCACCGAACAACTTCAAACTTATCGCCAAAGGTTCACACAGATGTAAGAGTAAAGTAAACGGTAAAACTTAATATTGTTAAGCCTGACGCTTCACTCAATTAAGGTCTCGAGAGGATGGATTGTTGGAGTAGGAGAGTTCTCGCATAGAGTTTAAGGTAGTTTTATCTTATCCCAGAAACTCCCCCATCAGTTTACTCCAACCATTCGAGCACACCCTTCTCCGCTAAGGGTGGTCCAACACGTCTCCTGGCACCCCCTACGAGCATGCATGTGTTGACAGAATCTGGTCGGCGTTCACCTTATGCAGTTATCGTTTCTGCGGTGCATTTCCATTTTGCCCGCCGGAGTGAAAGGTTCTGTGCATTGCTGTCTTACCTGTGGCTGACAGTCAAGGCACCTCATGAATTCGACTATCCACAATACGCGTCCCATATCTACTGATCTCTACTTGACTGTGGAGTTTATCGTGAGCAGTTTATCAGTTTACTATTTACGGGTCAGGGGCTTCCGGTGTCTTCCGCAGTGCACGGTAGTGCGGCAGTAATCCAATGGGCGCTACCTATGACCAGTACCTCGGAGCTACCTTACCTGTGGTAGGTCATACTTTTAGTGTCTCCGCACTTCCTTTTCAGAGCCTATAGCGTTGGGAGCACGTTCAGGCTTGGTAGGTGTAAAACTCTCCCAGTTACCGCGCCACCACGCTGGACTACCTGCGGGACCCGCATGGTTAACACTCGTTAACTCCGCTAGTTGTGGTCCATTTTACTGCGAAAAACTTGGAGGAGGTACTCCACCTTCCACCCTATGTCCCTTTATATATCCTGCGAACAGCGTACAGTCGACCGGATAGCAGCGACGTATACGGTGTTGCAAGCCTGTCTCCAAAGATTCTTCGTTGCTAGACTGCACACAACTACACAACCGTTTACCCATGATGTCTGGCCCTCAAGGCGGGGCCGGAGGAGTTTGATAGGAACAATGTCTTCAATTTACAGCTTCATCGAAGCTACGTAGCTCTCCCAATAGCATCCCCTGTAACCCCAGATTCCAGTATCAGGCATGGATTCGCGTGACAACGATTCCAGTCAATTTTCGCAAACTGCGCAAGCGACTTCGTATTGAAAGGTAGGGTAACCCAGGACTCTGCGCAGGGTAACCCAAGCCCCAAGGCAGGGTAACCTGAACCCGAGAGTAGGGTAACCTTGTTCAGCAGACAAGATAACTTTCTCCTGTTACCCTGTCTATCCCGTCGCCGGCGATAGGCCTTTCTGACCTGTCTCCAGGTACCCGGCCTTGCCGAGCGACTGCCCCTGCAGAGTTTCCTCAGTATGCTGACACCACTTCCGGGTGTATCCCAGTACCTGAGTCCCTGACCAGCCAGTTCTGTTCATTGTCGGAGCCAGGGCCATCAGTGCTCCGTAGGTCAAGTACTTACTTGCCTGCCGGTTCCTACCAGTTCGCCTCCTGGCTACCTGTATGGGTATTTGTTCCCTTTGCCATAGCTCATGTATGCTGGGTCATTACATTTCTCCCCTCTTCTCTGCGGTCCCTCCCGGACCACTAGCCTTGTCTCGTATTCCGACGACTCGATTCCCCCATGACCCTATGGTCCCTGGGCTTGGACGGATATCTTTGGTGGAAATCCAGAATGGCCTGTAAGCCTGTCCCTTCTCGCCTCTCATAGGGTGCCCATGAATTCTCCTCAGCCCCGTACCCTTCCCATGAAACCAGGTACTGGACGACGCATGACGGAAACTTGGCCTTCGCTCCTCCATAACATCGGCTATCCACAACAGATTCAATGACGTAACTGGGCTCGTTGCCTACAAATTCCGGGCTAGGGACTTCCTGGACCCTACCTCCGGCCGGATCCTCACAATATTGTTCAACCAACATGACATTGAACACGGGGCGGATACTCCCTCTGGTGGGGAGTTGGAGTTCGTAGGCTCGGTTACACACTCGACGTTGAACCACAAAAGGGCCAAACACCTGCTGGTCCAGCTTCTCCATCAGACCCTTGGTGCGGATGTTCTTTCGGTTGAACATCACGGGGTCCGCTTTCTTTGCCCGCCCAGCGCTCACATCCTCCCTGGTAATATAGTTTGGTGATGGCAGCCTCTTCGGGTCATGGCCTTTCTGTTACCTTCCTTGTGCCCATTGAATCGTTTCTCTGACCTCTTCCCAGGTTGCTTCCCATTTGTTGACCAAGAGCTGACTCCAGCGGTGTATTCCTTGAGTTTCAGACATGACACCCGACCAGTTTGTCCTTGGGTTAAACCCATAGCTGATCTCAAATGGTGACAACCTGGTGGATTCTGATGTCCAGGTGTTGTACGCATACTCCGCGAGGGGTAACAGCAAAACCCAATGATCTGGCTGGTAGGAACAGTAACTGCGCAAGTACTGCTCCAGTGTCTGATTAACCCTCTCGGTCTACCCATCAGTCTCAGGGTGGAATGCAGGGGAAACATTTAGTTTCACTTGCGACAAGTGCATTAGACTCATCCAGAACTTGGATCTGAATCGGCTCTCTCGGTCGGAGATGATTGACTTGGGGAGTCCATGAAGGGGCCAAACTTCCTTCAGGAATATCAAGGCAAGCTCCTTGATAGGTACCTCCCTGGTCAGGGGTATGAAACCGGCCATTTTCGAGAATCTGTCAACTATGACGCAGATCTTGGTATACCCTTCGGACTCCGGCAGCGCTACAATGAAATCCATTGAAATCGCTATGCACAGCCGCATAAGAACACCAATAGGTTCCAGTAGCCTGAACTTCTTGTGCCTGATGGATTTATATCTTTGGCATGCATCACATGTCCGCACGTAGTCAGTGATGTGCTCATCCATCTTAGGCCAATAGAGGTTAGCCGTAACCCTGCCAATAATCTTGCAAGTCCCGAAGTGTCCCGCGATTCGGGAGTCATGTTCTGCCTTCTTCATTGTCTACTTCAGATCCTGACCCTTGGGAACATACCACCTGTTCTTGTAAAGGAGTAACTCCTTTTCCGTCGTGAAACGTCGGTCGACCTCTGTGTCACCGGAAGCTGTTGCCTTCAGGATTCTTAAGTACTCCTGGTCTTCGCTTGTAGCTACCCGCAGTTCATCCAAAAAGGAAGACTGTAGCCAAAATCAGTGGCACCGCTGCAACACTTGTGGTTGCAAGATATCCCGTTCCTGGCTCCCAACCCACAGTCCAGGACGAAAAAACGACTGTGGCGGAAAATCACTCCCCCCTTCAGGGCAGTAGTCCCTAAGCCGCGACAAGGTATCTGACTTCTCATTCAACCATCCTTATTGGTAAACCTCCTTGATGTTAAACGCTTGCAGGAACTCAGCCCAGCGGTGCTGCCTTCGGTTCAGGACCTTGGTACTATTGATGTACTCCAAGTTCTTAAAATCCGTATAGCCCACCAACTGGTCCATTATCGAGCGCAGCAGATGATCCTATTCCTTGAACACTGCCATGGTGGCGATCATTTCCTGGTCATGGACATCATAATTAATCTTCGCTGGGCGAAACGTTCTACTATGGTAAGCCACTGGATGCCATCTCTCATCTTCTCAGAACTGGGAGGGAACGGCTCCTAATGGAAAGTCACTAGCGTCGGTTTCCAGCCCGGTTGGCCGTTCAGGGTCAAAGTGTGCTAGGATTGGTTTGGACGTGCATGCTTCCTTCAAATGCTGGAAGGCCTGCTCACAGGCAGGTGTCCATTCCCATCAGACATCCTTCTTTGTCAAGTCCGTCAGAGGTTTCGCTGTCTTGCTGAACCCTTCCATGAACCGACGATAGAAGTTGGGAAAGTCCATAAAGCTTTGAATGTCAATAACGCATGTTGCAGGTGCCCAATCCCTAATTGTGTGCACCTTCTCTAACAACATAGAGATCCCCATATCGGAGATCTTGTATGCGTGGAATTCCACCTCCCGTTGGTGGAAACTGGACTTCTTCATGCTTACACATACTCCAGGTTTCCGCAATTTCTCCATCACACGCCTCACCAGCGCGACGTGCTCTTCCATAGTTTCGGAGCAGATCAGGATGCCATCCATGTATGCAATGACTCCTTCGTCCCTGAGATCCTGAAAGACCTCATTTACCACGCTTTGGAAAGTTACCGGGGCATTACACAACCCAAATGGCATGACCGTGTATTCATATAGTCCTTATCTGCACCGGAAGGCCGTCTTGCATTCCTCGCCTTGCGCCATCCTCTGCAGGTAGTAGCCGTTCTTTAAGTCCAACTTCGTGAATACAATAGCTTTTCCAAAGCTATCTCACAGTTCGTTCATGAATAGTAGATGATACTTGCTCTTTACGGTGGTTTTGTTCAGCCCTCAGTAATCTATTACCTGTCTTAGTATACCATCTGGTTTTGGCATAAAGAGGATAGGGGCTGCTGCTGAGGAACTGGATCGCTGTAGGTTTCCAGTTTGCAGCATGTCATGGAGATAATCCCGCAGTGCCTTAAGCTCCTTTTCCGATAACGGATAGATAGGCCCAAACGGAGGTGGAGTTCCGGGTTACAACTGGCTGGTATGGTCATACGTCAAGTGCCCCGGTAACGCCTCAATCCGTTATTGGCTGCACATATCCCCATAGTCCTTATACTCATAGAGTTGTAACGGGGGCACACCTAGGACGATGGATCCCAAGGTTGCGACCACACCAAACAACTTCAAACTTATCGCCAAAAGTTCACAGAGATGTAAGAGTACGGTAGACAGTAAAACTTAATATCGTTAAGCCTGCCGGTTGACTCAATTCAGGTCTGGAGAGGATGGATTGTTGGAGTAGGGGAGTTCTCGCATAGACTTTCAGGTAGTTTTATCTTATGCCAGAAACTCCCCCATCAGTTTACTCCAACTATTTGAGTACACCCTTCTCCGCTAAGGGTGGTCCGACACATCTGCTGGCACACCCTTCGGGCATGCATGTCCCGACACACTCTAGTTGGCGTTCACCTTGTGCGGTTATCGCTTCTGCGGTACATTTCCATTTTGCCCGCCGGAGTGAAAACCTCTGCGCATCAGTGTCTTGCTAGTGGCTAAGAGTCAAGACACCTCATGAACTAGACTATCTATGACACCCTTCCCATATGCATTGATCTCTACTTGACTCCGGAGGCTACCGGAAGCGGCTTATCTAGTTACTCTTTGACGGGTCGCAGGCTTCCGGTGTCTTCCGCAGGGCGCGATAGTGCGGCAGTGATCCAAGGGGCGCTACCCATGTAACGGGGGCACCCCTAGGAAGATGGATCCCAAGGTTGCGACCGCACCAAACAACTTCAAACTTATCGCCAAAAGTTCACACA
>PYWC01000020.1:298579-323977 GCA_003182015.1 Tuber magnatum | reverse complement strand
TGCAAGCGTGTCAGCAAGGATTCCTCTTTGCTAGACTGCACACAACTACACAACCGTTTGCCCATGACGTCCGGGCCTCAAGGCAGGGCCGGAGGGGTATGATGGGAATAATGTCTTCAATTTACAGCTTCCGCGAAGCTACGTAGCTCATGCAATAGCATCCCCCAGAACCCCTGATTCCAGTATCACCCATGGCTTCGTGTGGCAAACATTCTAGTCAATTTTCCCGAACTCCCCTAGGGACTTCGTATTGAAAGGTACGGTAACTCAGGACTCGGGGCAGGGTAACCCAAGACCCCGGACAAGTTAACCTTTCCGTATTACCCTGCCTATCCCGTCGCCAGTGAATGACCTTTCTGACCTGTCTTCAGTTACCCGGCCTCGCTGAGCAACTGCCCCTTCATAAGTCCCTAAGTACACTCACCAGCCAATTCTGTTCATTGTCGGAGCCCGGGCCATCGGGTCTCCAAAGGTCAAGTACTTACTTGGGTGCCAGTTTCTCTCAGTTCGCCTCCTGGCTACCTGTATGGGTATAGGTTCCGTTTGCCATAGCTCATGTATGCTGGGTCATTACATCACTTCCCTCTTCTCTAAGGTCTGTCCCGGACCGTTAGTGTCGTCTCTTATTCCCACGACCCGATTTCCCCCGACCCTATGGTCCCTGGGCTTGGACGGATATCTTTGGTGGAAATCCTGAATGGCCTGCAAGCCTGTCCCTTCTGGCATCTCATAGGGCTCCCATTAGTTCTCCTCAGCCCCCTAAACTTCCCAGGAAACCAGGTACTGGACAAAGCACGCCAGAAACTTCGCCTTCGCTCCTGCGTACCATCGGCTGTCCACAACAGCTGCAATAATGTAACCGGGCTCGTTGTCTATAAGTTCCGGGGTAGGGGCTTCCTTTACCCTACCTGCTTCCGGAACCTCGCGGTCGGGTTCGAGCAACGTGAGATTGAAAACCGGGTGGATGCTCCATCTGGTGGGCAATTGGAGTTCAAAAGCTCGGTTACCCACCCGACGTTTGACCACCAAAGGCGCAAACATCCACTGGTCCAGCTTCTCCATTGGACGCTTCGTGCGAATGTTTTTCTGGTTCAACACCACGCGGTCCTCTTTCTTTGCCCGCCTAGCAGCCACATCCTCCAGTGTTGCGTACTCCGGTGATGGCAACCTTTTCTGGTCATGCCATTTCCATTGCCTTGCTTGTGCCCGTTGGATCCTTTCTAGAATCTCTGCCGAGGTTTCTTCCCATTTCTTAACCAACAGCCCACTACTAGGGTGTATTCCCTAGTTATCAGACATGATACCCGACCAGTTTGTCCTTGGGTTAAACCCATAGTTGATCTCATAAGGTGACAACCTGATGGATTCTGATGTCGAGGTGTTGTACCCATACTCCGCAAGGGGTAACTGCGAAACTCAATCATCTTGTTGGTAGAAACAGTAACTACGCAAGTACTGCCCCAGTGCTTGATTAACCCTCTTGGTCTGCCCATCAGTCACAGGGTGCAATGCAGTCGAAACGTTTAGTTTCACTGGCAACAAGTGCATTAGACTCATCCAGA
The DNA here is from genome assembly GCA_003182015.1 of Tuber magnatum. NCBI lineage: Eukaryota > Fungi > Ascomycota > Pezizomycetes > Pezizales > Tuberaceae > Tuber > Tuber magnatum. The sequence goes on along the minus strand of PYWC01000020.1, from coordinate 322,415 downwards.
ACTTGGATGTGAACGGCTATCTCGGGCGGAGATGATTGACTGGGGGAGTCCCTGAAGCCGCCAGACTTCCTTCAGGAATATCAAGGCAAGCCCCTTGATAGGTACCTCAGTGGTCAGGGGTATGAAACCGGCCATTTCCGAGAATCGGTCCACTATGACCCAGATCTTGGTATACCCTTCCAACTCTGACAAGGCTACAATGAAACCTATTGAAATCGCTGTCCACAGCCTCATAGGAACATCAATATGTTCCAGCAGCCCGAACGTCTTGTGCCTGATGGATTTATGTCTTTGGCACGCATCACATATCCGCACGTAGTCGGTGATGTGCTCATCCATCTTAGGCCAATAGACGTTAGCCCCAACCCTGCCAATGGTTTTGTAAGTCCCGAAGTGTCCCACGATTCGGGAGTCATGTTCTGCCTTCATGATTGTCTGCTTCAGACTCGGACCCTTGGGAACATACCACCTGTTCTTGTACCGGAGTAAGCCCTTTTCCGTCGTGAACTGTCGCTCAACCTCTTTGTCCCCAGCAGCTGTTGCATTCAGGATTGTTAAGTACTCCTGGTCTTCGGTTATCGCTGCCCACAGTCGATCCAAAAAGGAAGAGTGGAGCCGAAATCCCTGGCACACCTGCAACACTGGTGGTTGCAACATGTCCCGTTCCTGGCTCCCAACCCACTGTCCGGGGCTAAAAAACGACCATGGCGGAAAACCACTCCTGCCTTCAGGGCGGTAGACCCTATGCCGCGACAAAGCATCTGCCTTCTCCTTCAACCGTCCTTCTCGATAAACCACCTTGAAGTTACACTGTTGCAGGAACTCAGCCTAGCGGTGCTGCCTTCAGTTATGGACCTTGGTACTATTGAAGTACTCCAAATTCTTATGATCCGTATAGATCACCAACTGGTCCGTTGCCACGCGTAGCAAATGATCCCATTCCTTGAATGCTGCCAGGATGGCTGTCATTTCCTTGTCATGGACATCATAATTAATCTCTGCTGGGTGGAACTTCCTACTATGATAGGCCACTGGATGCCATCTCTCGTCTTCACAGAACTGGGAGAGAACGGCTCCTAATGCAAAGTCACTAGCATCGGTTTCCACCGGGGTTGGCCGTTCAGGGTCAAAATGTGCTAGGATAGGTTTGGACGTGAATGCTTCCTTCAACTGGTGGAAGGCCTGCTCACACGCAGGTGTCCATTCCCAGCGGACATCCTTGTTTGTCAAGTCTGTTAGAGGTTTCACTATCTTGGGGAACCCTTCTATGAACCCTGGATAGAAGTTGGCAAAGCCTATGAAGCTTTGAATGTCGACGACGCATGTCGGAGGTGCCCAATGGCTGAGTGTCTGCCCCTTCTCCGACAATATAGAGATCCCCATATCGGAGATCTTGTATCCGTGGAATTCAACTTCCCGTTGGTGGAAACTGGACTTCTTCATGCTTACACATAGTCTAGCTTTCCACAATTTCTCTATTACAGGCCACACCATTGTGACGTGTTCTTCCCTAGTTTCGGAGTAGATCAGGATGTCATCCATGTACGCGCTGACTCCTTCGTCCAGGAGATCCTGAAAGACCTCATTCATCATGCTTTGGAAAGTTGCCCGGGCATTACACAACCCAAACGGCATGACCATGTATTCATGCAGTCGATATCTGCACCGGAAGGCCGTCTTCCATTCCTCACCCTCTGCCATGCTCACAAGGTAGTAGCCGTTCTTTATGTCCAACTTGGTGAACACAATGGCTTCTCCTAACCTATCCCGCGGCTCGTTCATCAACGATGGAGGATACTTGCTCTTCACCCTGATTTTGTTCAGCCCGCGGTAATCTATTACCAGTCTTAGTGTACCATCTGGTTCTGGTATGAAGAGGATAGGGGCTGCGGCTGTGGAACTGGATTGCCGTAGCTTTCCCGTTCACAGCATCTTATTGAGATATTCCCGCAGTGCCTTAACGTCCTATTCTGATAATGGATAGATAGGCCCGAATGGAGGTTGAGTTCCAGGTTGCAACTCGATCATATGGTCATACTTCGAGTGCTCCTGTAATGCCTCAATCCATTCTTGACTAAAGGTATCCCCATAGTGCTTCTACTCCAGGAGTAGCTTAACCGTAATGTCGGCACCTTCCTCAGCGGAGAATTGCACAATTCCCAATAGGTACACATTACTAGGGTCCTCGGCTAGTAACCCTTCATCGGTCATGAACACTAACCACCCCTGCTCTGCCAGGCAGTTAGCCTTGTAGATATCTGATTGCCAGGTTTGTGATCCTGTCTTCCAATCTATGTCAGGGTTATGGTCTTTCAACCAAGACAGAGGTAGCTACCTATCCACCTTGGTGTTGGGCATATCGACGACTTCAAAGCGCATCGCATTGTGGTGGTTATCTATCCTCATTTCAAATGACTTGGTATAGTGTAGACCTGACCCAGGAATGTGATTACCGCTAGCGTCGCTTATCGGCAGGTGTACCTTTCGTTGTACACATGGTGCCTGAGTCTGCTTGACCCATCTGCTACTAAGCACCGGCCCCGTAGCTCCAATATCGCGGAGCAGGAGCGTTTCTGCGCTAACTGGTCTAGCTCCTACCTTCCAGTCTAACTTAACCTGCAGGTGGATGGACTTAGTATGACGAGGCAAGTTGTCAAGCTTCTGCCTCTTCGCTTCCCTTGGTGACTTAGTCATCTTGGCTTAGCAATTCCCTTTGGTCTCTTGCCTTTCGACACAAGAGCGGCCACAGTGGGTTGGTAAACGTTAAGGGATTGGGATTCGTCTTTCTTAATAGCTAGGGTGTTTACTATCACTCCAGCATGATTTCGGGTACTGAACCCTCCTCGGCCAAAGTTGGAAATAGCATCATTTATTTGATCAAGTCCAGCCTGAACCAATTCCGTTTATACTAAACTTAACCACTTTTTCCCGAGGTGGGTAGATGTCCGCTGTTGGACCGGTTCCAAGCAAGGCAGCCTTGCTTCCCCAATGATGAGCGTCTCCTGGAGCGGCAGCTCACCCAACCTGAACCGAAATAATGTCCTATGACTTGTCCATCCAGGTAAGGAAATCCTGAAAGAGATATGAATAACTAGAACAAAGGAAATGACCTGAAACCCACCAATGGAGAGACAGCCCGATCCACTATGCATGGCCCGCAACATCTATCTGCCCACACACCCTGGGTGTAGTCAGTATCAGGGTCGTCAATGCAGTAGATGGGTACTTACCCATCCCAGAAGCCACCTCCGGGTTTCCTTTTCATCCATCCTTCATGGGTCTATGGATATAGGTTAGTAAGGTTATACCTTAAGTGAAATAAATTCTTACCTATTCCGAGCCGTCAGTATCAACCTCCATGATCGGAGGTGATGTCTGTCGGACTTCAAGTATCTTGGACGAGGTAGCCGGCAGGGGCGCTTCAATGCGCTTTAGCCGCTTGTCTTGTCCTGTGGGCTCGCTTACCGGGACTGACTGCTTCAACCCACGAGCTTGTTTGGAGGAACTGATTACTGGGGATGTGGTGGTACACTTTCTCCAGAAGCGACCACTTTGTACACACCTGGTGCACTGGTTGTGCTTTCTCCGACGTTCGGTCAAACTCGACGGGATTTCCTTATGCACTATTGCATACTCAGAAGTTGCCGGCTTTGCCTGTTTTTCCACAAATTGAAATTAGTAGGTTTGGCAGGCCTTTGGTTCTGTCTGCGCGAACCTTTATCCTTCTTTTTAAACCTTCCAGAAGTTGAGTACCTCGCGTCCTTCTTTTCCATTGGCTGAGACCTTTGGACATGGTGGATGACTCAGTTGCTGAACCGGGTGTTGTCTTCCAGTGTGTGTCCGACCTTCTGAAGAAGATCAAGGTAGTCGTTCAGGTCGGTTGGATGGGGCTCCTTCAGTGCCCACGCGTTCCTAACCACTTGGGTAATGCCCCACCGTACCTTATCTCGTACCTGCACCCGGTCTGTATAGCTAAGCTTATACATGTAGTCAATTATCTGGTCCATGTACTCATCAATGTGATGTGGCTTCATCACTAGGTCTTGCCACTCAAACAGGGATCGGTCTCGTTCTGCTTGGTCACCGCCGAAACTCCATTCCAGCCGTTCCCGGAACCCATTCCACATTCTCAATGCGTTACTGTTGTTAACAGGAACTCCAGTATGCTTGGCTGCCTCCTTATTAATGTGGGAGTGCAGCCCAAGATACCATGTTCGGGCGGTATCTTCTAGAAGGGGAATCACCAGGTTTACGTTGTCCATAACGGTCAACCTGCACCCAGCAAAATACTCCAACCTAACCTCCACCAGTGTCAGAAAGCTGGCGAGTTTGGTGACCTTTCCCTTAAACGCCGGAAGGCTGCTCCGCTTTTCTGGCTTCTTCTGCCGCTGTCTGGATAATGGCCGTGCAGCCGACCTACTCCATAGTTCCCTTGACAGCTCCTTAGCCCAGCGCTCCCACCGTCATTTCTTCTCATCCCTCCAGTCTTCCTTGCAAGCACCGAGAAAAGGGGTCAAGTCAGCGCGAGAATCGGGATCATCATCATCCGAGGTATCATGGTCAGAGTCCCCAGGATCTCCACCTGCTCCCGTAGTACTACCGACAGGTGGTCCATTTCCACCTCCACTACACCCTGTATTTCCACCTGGGGTCTCCCGGGGTCTATCATACCCATCAAACCTTTCCTCCTGGCCATCCCGATTCCTATCCTCCGGGGGGTTAGCCCCTGATGGTACTGATGCCGGTGGTGGAACAGGTCGTTGCCCACTCTCAGGAGTTGGGTTCGGAGCCGCCTGAGTTGCTCCCAGAAACGACTGAAGCTCGGGACAACTCAAGGGTTGCATTGAGGGTCCCGCGTGTCTCCATGAACCACAGTACCCACATGGTGGTCGTCCGTCTCCCTCCTTCTATCTTCTTCGGTGCCTTACCGGGGTCCATGGTCCCTTCCTGCAGCCCTACGTGTTGTAATGAATCTACCCCATGCGGGTTTCTTCCGATTTGCAGCCCGACTGACAGGACTCGTCTTGGCTGTCCGACTCACCACTAGTGATCGTGGGGAGGATGGAGGGCAGAGTTGGTTTTGAGGGGGCAGAGGGGATCACGGGTGCCCAAGGAACAGAATGAGCAGGTGTCCCAGGTCCGAGGATCGGAGTCCCTCGTGATGGAGCGATGGGTGCACGCTCTTCCTGGGGCCTTACCAGTTCAAAGAATCCAGGTGAAGCCGCACGCGGCGGCTGGTACCCTGGGGTAGCCGATACTGCTGGCGGGAAAGCTGTGACAGGGAAGATATCAGGAGTGGACAATGAAACTGGTAGACGTGTGGGTCTTCGGGCAGCGATGGGAGGTATAGGGGTTGCAACTAAAGGCGTTGCGGGAGGGATGATAGGGGCAGGGGTCGGTCGAGGTGTAGGGTCAGGCGTTGCTGGTGTCGTAATACCCTTTAGCTGAGAGGTTCTCTTTCTTATGTGACGTCTATCCGTTGGTCTGAGCACAGGGCTGCCCGACCGACTGCGGGCAATTGAGGGGGGGACCAAGAGGGAGCCTGTAGATGCTCTTGAGAAGGAAGAGGTATAGCTATTGCCATCACCTTTCAGGCTTTCCAACATTCGTATGCCGATTGGGCTCAAGTAAGCCCTCGATTGGTCGACTCTGTCTCTCATAGCCAGCTCCATGCCGAAGTTCTCGGGCTTGTTATGGGTGAGCAGGAGTGGGGGCACTGCCTCTAACATCAGTGCGTGTTTCTCGCCATCAATACTATACCCGCCCTCGAAAGCCTTTTCCAAAGCTGTCATCCGAGTCTTCAATGCTTGCTGATCCCTTATCATCCGCAGGTCTGCCTCCTGCTCAACTTTCATCCATTCCACCGCTGCCATAGTAATCTGTGTTCGGAACACCTGCTGCTGCTGGTTGTTCTAGTTCTTCAGTTCCCGCTTTTCTTCCTCAATCGACTTGGCAACCTCCCGGACGATATAAGGTTCGCGGAATTCTCGGGAGAACTGGCTAAAGGGAACTCTGTGCGGCGGGGGAGGGAGCATGTTATGGACTAGGGTAGGGTCTTGAAAAAATGAGAGCGCCGCGGCGCGAGGGTCTGTAATCAGGAGTTCAAGACATTCAGGAGGTAACTGAATAGGAGCGGCCTCCAAGAGCCACTGGTGGCTGTCCCAGTCGGTACCACGAACATCCGCAAAAACCGATGGACGAAACGTGTTGGCGGTGTTCTCGTCAAAGTCAAGGTCTGAATCCGAGTTGGATTCCATTCTGGTTCGAAGTTCGGTACTAGGCATTGCGCTTTCCACCATGCGCTACTGGTTCTAGACGATGGTACCAGTATTCACGCAAGGTCAGTGCCGAAGGTCGGAAAGAATTAATCAGGAGAGGAGTTAAGCGAGGAGCTCGCGAAACCATATACTGTAACGGGGACACCTCTAGGCAGATGGATCCCAAGGTTGCGACCGCACCAAACAACTTCAAACTTATCGCCTAAAGTTCACACGGATGTAAGAGTAAAGTAGATGGTAAAACTTAATATCCTTAAGCCTGACGCTTCACTCAATTAAGGGCTGGAGAGGATTGATTGTTGGTGTAGGAGAGTTCTCACGTAGACTTTCAGGTAGGTGTATCTCATGCCAGAAACTCCCATATCAGTTTACTCCAACCATTCGAGCACACACTTCTCCGCCAGGGGTAGTCCAACACATCGCCTGGCACCCCCTGTGGGTATGGATGTGTCGACACACTCTGGTCGGTGTTCACCTTATGCGGTTATCGTTTCTGCGGTGCATTTCCATTTTGCCCGCCGGAGTGAAAAGTTCTGCGCATCGGTGTCTTGCCAGTGGCGAACAGTCCAGACACCTCATGAACTGGACTATCTATGACACCCTTCCCATATGAATTGATCTCTACTTGACTCCGGAGGCTACCACGAGCGGTTTATCTAGTTACTCTTTTACGGGTCGCGGGCTTCCGATGTCTTCCGCAGGGCGCGATAGTGCGGGAGTGATCCAATGGGCGCTACCCATGACTACTACCTCGGATCTAGCTTTCCTGTGGTAGGAATCATGCTTTTAGGTTCTCTGCACTTTCCTTTCAGATCCTGTAGCATTGGGGGCACGTTCCGGCTTGGTAGGTGTAAAACTCTCCCAGTGGCCCCAGCACCACCCGGGAATACCTTCGGGACACCCACGGTTAACACCCGTTAACCCCGTCAGTTCTGGTCCATTTTACTCCGGTCAATTTGGAGGAGGTACTCCACCTTCCACCCTATGGCCCCGTATACATCCTGCGAACAGCCTACGGTCAACCGGATGGCAGCGACGTATACGGTGTTGGAAGCATGTCTCCCAAGATTCCTCTTTGCCTGACTGCACACAACTACACAACCGTTTGCCCATGACGTCCGGGCCTCCAGGCGGGGCCAGAGGGGTATGATGGGAATAATGTCTTCAATTTACAGCTTCCTCGAAGCTACCTAGCTCGCCCAATAGCATCCCCCAGAACCTCAGATTCCAGTATCATACATGGCTTCGTGTGAGAAACATTCCAGTCAATTTTCCCACACTCCCCAAGGGACTTCGTATTGAACGGTAGGGTAACTCAGGACTCTGGGTAGGGTAACCCAAGACGCAAGGCAGGGTAACCTGATCCCAAGAGTAGGGTAACCTTATCTAGCGGACAAGTTTACTTTGCCTATTACCCTGCCTATCCCGTCGCCGGTGACAGACCTTTCTGACCTGTCTCCAGTTACCCGGCCTAGCTGCGCAACTGCCTCTTCATAAGTCCCTCAGTATGCTGACCACCCAATTCTGTTCATTCTCGGAGCGCGGGCCATCGGGTCTTCACAGGTCAAGTTCTTACTTGCCTGCCGGTCCCTATCAGTTCGCCTCCTGGCTACCTGTATGTGTATAGGTTCCGTTTGCCATAGCTCATATATGCTGTGTCATTACCGGAGTAGCTTAACCGTAATGTCCTCACCTTCCTCATCGCAGAATTGCACAATTCCCAGTAGGTACACATTACTAGGGTCTTCTGCTAGTATCTCTTCCGCGGTCATGAACACTAACCGCCCCTCCTCTGCCAGGTGGTTAGCCTTGCAGAAGTCTGAGTGCCAGGTTAGTGATCTGGTCTTCCAATCTATGTCGGGGTTATGGTCTCTCCACCAAGGCATTGGTAGGTATCCATCCACCTTGCTGTCGGGCATATCAGGGACTTCAAAGTGCATCCCATTGTGCTGGTCACCAATCCTCATTTCTAATGACTTGGTATACTGTAGACCTGACCCAGGAATGTGATTACCGCTAGCGTCGCTTAGCGGCACGTGTACCTTCCGTAGTACACAAGGTGCCTGAGTCTGCTTAACCCACCATCTACTAAGCACCCGCCCAGTAACTCCACCGTCGAGTAGCAGGAGCGCTTCTGCGCTGACCTGTCTACCTCCCATCTTCCCGTCTAACCTGACCCGCAGGTGGATAAACTTAGTATGATGAGGCAAGTTGTCACACTTCTGCCTCGTCGCTTGTCTTGGTGACTTAGTCATTTTGGCTTAGTAATTCCCTTCAGCCTCTTGCCTTTCGACATCAGAGCCGGCCACAACGGGTCGGTAAACATTAAGGGATTGGGATTCGTCTTTTTATCACTAACTAGGGTGTTTACTATCACGCCAGCCTGATTTTGGGTACTGAACCCTCCTCAGGTGAACTTGAAACTAGCATCATTTATTCGATCAAGTCTAGCCGGGACCAATTCTGCTTGTAGTAAACATACCAATATTTTCCCTAAGGTGGGTAGAAGTCCACTGTTGGACCGGTTCCAAGTGAAGCAGCCTTGCTTCCCCAATGTCGAGCGTCTCCAGGCGCAGGACCTCACCCAGCCTCCACCGAAATAATGTCTTCTGCCTTGCCCATCCAGCTAAGGAAATCCTGAAAGAAATACGTATAACCAGAGCGAAGGAAATAACCAGAAACCCAACAAAGGAGAGATAGCCCAGCCCACCACGCATGGCCCGTAAAATCTACCTGCCCACACCTCCTGGGTGTAGGCAGTATCATGGTCGTTTCTGTGGTAGAAGGGTACTCACCCATCTCCGAAGCCACCTCCGTGGCTCATGTCTAACTATCCCTCCGGGGTCCATGGCTAGGGGTTAATAAGCATGCACCTTAAACAGAATGGGTTCTTACCTATTCCGATCCCTTAGTATCAACCTCCACGATCTGAGGTGATGCCTGGCGGACTTCAAGTATCTTTGACGAGGAAGCCGGAGATGGCCCTTCAATGCCCTTCAGCCACTTGTCTGGCCCTGCGGGCTCGCTGACCGCGGCCAACCGTTTCAACCCAGGAGCCTGTTTGGATGAAATAATGACCGGGGACGTGGCGCTACACTTCCTCCAGAAGTGACCACTTTGTCCACAGTCGGTGCACTGGTTGTGCTTTCTCCCACGTTCGGTCAGAGTGGACGGGATTTCCTTATGCGCTATTGCATAGTAGGAAGTCGCCGGCCTTGCCTCTTTCCCCGCATTGAAATTAGTAGGTTAGGCAGACCTCTGGTTTGATCTGCCCAAACCTTTTTCCTTCTTCTTGAACCTGCCCAATGTTGAGGGTCTATCCTGCTTCTTCTCAGCGGGTTGAGACCGGCGGACTAAGTGGTTGACTCGGCTACTGAACCGGTTGTTGTCCTCCAGCCTGTACCCAACCTTCCAGAGAAGATGAGGGTACTCGTTCAGGTCGGTTGGACGGGGCTCCTTAAGTGCGGACTCATTCTGAACCTCTTGTGTAATGCCTGATCGAACCTTGTCTCGTACCTGTACTGGATCTGTATAACTAACCTTATATATATAATCAATTATCTTATCCAGGCACTGATCCATATGATGGGGCTTCATCACAAGGTCTCGCCACTGGAGAAGGGATCGATCTCGCTCGGCCTGGTCTCCATTGCAACTTCGTTCCAGCCATTCTCGGAACCCTTTCCATGTCCATATGGGGTTGCTGTCTTTGACCGGGATGCCAGTGCGCTTGGCGGCTTCCTGGTTAATGTGCCCATGCAACCCCAGATACAATGCCCAGGCGGAGTCTTCAAGAAGACGGATCACCAAGTTTACCTGATCTATGTCGGTTAACTTGCAATCGGTGAAGCATTCAAATTTGACCTCTACCAAGGTCAAGAAGCTCGTGAGTTCTGCGACTTGGCCCTTGACCGGAGAGATACCACTCAGCCTCTCCGGCTTGTTCTGCCAGTGGCTTAGTGTTGGCCCCGAAGCCGTACCAGTACCGCTCAGGGGTCTCACCAGTCTCTTGGCCTGGTGATCCCACCGTCGTTTCTTCTCCTTGCTCCAGTCCTCCTTGCAAGCACCAAGGAAGGGGGTCAATTCCGCGAGAGAATCTCCATCGTCACCACCATCTGAGCTGTCATGGTCAGAGACCCTTGGATCTCCAGCTGCTCCTGCGGTAGCACCTCCAGGTGGGGCATTTCCCTCGCCACTACATCCGGTATTCTCGCCTTGGGATTCGCGTGGTCCATCGTACCTATCAAACCGTTCCTGCTGGCCATCCCGGTTACCATTCTCTGTGGGGTTAGCCCCTGCTCGTCCTGATGCCGGTGGTGGAACAGGGCATCGCCCTCTCTCCGGAGTTGGGTTGGGCACCGTCTGTGTTTGCTACAGAAAAGACTACAACGTGGAACAACTCAAGGGTTGCATCGCGGGGCCAGTGTGCCTCCATGACCCATAGTACCCACATGTCGGTCATCCGACTCCTTCTTTCTGCCTCCTTTTATGCCTAACCGGGGTCCGTGGCCCTTCCTACACCCATAGGAGTGGTAATCAATCCACCCCATCTGGGTCTCTTCCAACTTACAGCCTGATAGACAGAACTCGTCTTAGGTGTCCAAATCTCCACTTGTGATGGAGGAGAGACCGGCGGGAAGACGTGACTTCGAGGGTGCCATGGGGACAACTAGTGCTCAAAGAACGGGGCGAGCAGGCTTCGCAGGTCCGCGGATTGGAGTCCCTCATGAAGCAGCCATGGGTGTTTGCTCCTCCTGGCGTCTTACCTGTACGAAGAATCCAGGTGACGCTGCGCGCGGTGGCCGGAACCCTGGGGTAGCCGATACTGCTGGTGGGAATGCTGTGGCAGGGAAGGTATCTGGAGTCGGCAACGAAACGGGCAGAGGTGTGGCTCCTGGGGCGGCGCTGGGAGGTGCGGGAGTTACAACTGATTGGGTTGCAGGGGAGATGTTTGGAGCCGGGGTTGGACTAGGAGTAGGGTCAGGTGTATCTGGTGCCGGGATACCCTGCGGTTGGGACATCCTTTTCCTTACATGACGTCCATTAGTTGGCCCGACCGTTGGGCTGCCCCACCTACTACGGGCAACTGAGGGGGGGACCCACAGCGCACCTGTAGATGCTCTTGAAAAGGAGGGGGTATAACTGGAGCCCTCGCCTTTCAGGCTTTCCAACATCCGTATACCGATTGGCCTCAAGTATGCCCTGCACTAGGCGTCTCTGTCTCTTATGACCAACTCCATACCGAAGTTCTCGGGCTTGGTATGGACGAGTGGGAGTGGGGGCGAGGCCTCTAACACTTGGACACCATTCTCAGCGTCGATAGTATACCCTCCCTCAAAAACATTTTCCAAGGCTGCCATCCGAGTCTTCAATGACTGCTGGTCCCTTATCATCCGCGGGAATGCCTCCTGCTGCACCTTCATCCATTCCACCGCTGCCGTGGTGATCTGTGTTCGGGACACCTGTTGATACTGGGTGTTCCAGTTCTGCAGTTCAGGCTTCGCTTGCTCAGGCGACTTGGTTACTTCACGGATGAAGTAATGTTCGACAAAGTTGCGTCAGAACTCACTAAAGCGAATTTCATGTGGCGGGGGAGGGGGCATGTTGTGTACTAGGGTAGGGTCTTGGAAAAATGAGAGGGCCATGGCGTGAAGGTCTGTAATCATGGGGTCAAGACATTCAACAGGTAACTGAATAGGAGTGGCCTGCAAGAGCAGCTGGTTGGCATCCCCGTAGATACCGCGAACATCCGCAAAAACTGACGCTCGAAACATGTTGGCCGTGTTCTCGTCAAGGTCAAGGTCAGAATCCGAGTTGGATTCCATTCTGGTTCGAAGTTTGGTACTAGCCATTGCGCTTTCCACACTGGGCTACTTGTTCTAGACAAGGTTACTAGTATTCACGCCAGGTCAGTACAGCAGGTCGGAAACAATTAATCAGGAGAGGAGTTAAGCGGGGAGCTTCCTTTACGATATAATGTAACGGGGGCACCCCTAGGAAGATGGATCCCAAGATCGCGAGCGCACCGAACAACTTCAAACTTATCACCAAAAGTTCACACAGATGTAAGATTAAAGTAACAGGTAAAACTTAATATCGTTAAGCCTGACGCTTCACTCAATTAAGGTCTCTAGAGGATTGATTGTTGGAGTAGGAGAGTTCTCGCATAGACTTTGAGGTAGGTGTATCTCATGCCAGAAACTCCCATATCAGTTTACTCCAACCATTCGAGCAGACCCTTCTCCGCCAGGGGTAGTCAAACACATCTCCTGGCACCCCCTGCGGGTATGGATGTGTCGACACACTCTGGTCGGTGTTCACCTTATACGGTTATCGTTTCTCCGGTGTATTTCCATTTTCCCTGCTGGAGTGAAACCTTCTGCGCATTGGTGCCTTGCCAGTGGCTAAGAGTCAAGGCATCTCATGCATTAGACTATCTATGACACGCTTCCCACATGAATTGATCTCTACTTGACTCCGGAGGCTGCCGTGAGCGCGTTATCTATTTAATGTTTACGGGTCTCAGGATTCCGGTGTCTTCCGCAGGGCATGGTAGTCCGCGCATGATCCGATGGGCGCTACCCATGACCACCACCTCGGATCTACCTTACCTGTGGTAGGAATCATGCTTTTAGGGTCTCTCCACTTCCCTTTCAGAGCCTATAGCGTTGGGAGCACGTTCCGGCTTGGTAGGTGTAAAACTCTCCTACTCGCCCTGGCAGCACCTGGGACTACCTTCGCGACCCCCACGGTTAACACCCGTTAACTCAGTCAGTTTTGGTCCGTTTTACTGCACACAAATTAGAGCAGGTACTCCACCTTCCACCCTATGCCCCCTGGTATATCCTGCGAACAACCTACGGCCGACCGGAGGGCAGCGACGTACACGTTGTTGCAAGCATGTCTCCCAAGATTCTTTTTTGCTGGACTGCACAGAACTACACAACCGTTTGCCCATGACGTCTGGGCCTCAAGGCAGGGCCGAAGGGGTATGATGGGAATAATGTCTTCAATTCCCAGCTTCCTCGAAGCTACATAGCTCACCCTATAGCATCCGCCGGAACCCCAGATTCCAGTATCACGCATGGCTTCACGTGACAAACATTCCTGTCAATTTTCCCTAACTCCCCGCCGCACTACCATATTGAAAGGTAGGTTAACTCAGGACTCCGGCGAGGGTAACCTGATACCGAGAGTAGGGTAACCTTGTCCAGCAGACAAGATAACTTTTCCCTGTTACCCTGTCTATCCTGTCGCCGGCGATACACCTTCCTGACTTGTCTCCAGTTACCCGGCCTAGCTGAGCAACTGCCACTTTAGAAGTCCCTAACTACACTACCACCGCTCCCTGGTGTATCCAGGTACCAGAGTCCCGGACCAGCCAATTCTGTTCATTCTCAGAGCCCGGGCCATCGGGTCCCCGTCGGTCATGTACTTACTTGCCCGCCCGTTCCTACCGGTTCGCCTCCTGGCTACTTGTATGGGCATAGGTTCCGTTTGTTATAGCTCATGTATGCTGCGTCGTTACAGCCATACACCTAACTATATACCCAAAACTATATACTTATAGCCATATGCCCTAAGCCCAACCATATGCTCAAAGCTATAATCCAACCATATGCCGAGAGCCATATGCTCGGAGCCATATGCCCAAAGCCAGATGCCCAACCAATGCCCAAATTCAGATCTCTGCTGCTGTTTCCTGAGTAATACCAGCCCTATATGTTTAATACTGATTTCAGAATTCAACTGAGCGATAAAATTAGCTGGTATTTGTTTTAGAAAGGCTAATTCGGGTGGTTAGCAGGATAGAATTCTATCTCATAATCAGAATCGGAATCTACAATTGCACAACGAACATCGTCTATGATAACTCTACTACTAGTACTTCCGCAATACATTATTTTCTTTGAATGCAACAAGGCATGGATACACATTCCTACCTTCAGAGCAACTTGAATCACACTATATTCCATATTCTCACTGGGCAAGAACCCCAATACCATCTCTTCTCCTTGATGCTAAACATTTCCAGACTTGTCCTGCAGTATTTTTCTCTTCAACCAATATGGCCTTCCTAATACTGGGATATCCATTGTTGACTTTGGATAACCAAGGACATCTGCAACCCAGGATTATAAGTAGTGTTTGAGGCATGAGTTGCTCCTGATAGTTGATTTGCAAGCAGAGGATATAACTTTATAGCCCTAGGAAACCCAGTTGAGATCCGCATGTGACACTGGGTTTGGCCCCAGGTTACCATACTTGTCAACAGCACTGGAAGAGATATTCTTTCGATCAAGAAAACTGTGCTCTGGCCATGCATCGGCAGCCGCACAAAGTAGTACGGGCGGTTAGATATTATGGTCGATATGACCAAGTGGCTAGGATCTGCAAATAGTGTGGTGTCTGAGACTCAGCACCACACGAACTGGGAACGATGGATAGCGAGGAAGTGAGAAAGCCAATAGTCAAGTTGTAATAGCAAAGTTTAGCAATGGCCTTGGAGACTGACTCCAAAATTCTTGATAGTTACCAGCAGGAGGATGTAGATTTGAAAGTAGTACGGGAACTCTTGAATAAGATAGCAGCAAGATAAGAAGCAACCAAGCATCATGAAAGCTTGCACCCAGGTATTTATTAAGCTAATCAACATCTGGCTCACTGCAGTATAGCCAAACTGCTAATCAATTGCACAAATCTAGAAAGTCATGGTAGAGAACACATTATTCTGAAAGAGAGTCTGGAACCAAGTGCTAGGTTGGTTTAACCTTTACTACAAAAGGGGTGAATTGATACTACTAAAGGGTTTTCAAGCTTAACATGTAGCCATCAATTGTATAAATGAAATCAGGTGCTTGTATGATGACCTGGGATTCCAGTATGCAAGTTCCAACATTTATGCTGTTGGCCCACATCTGAACGATTTGACTTCCATGCTTGCATTTCCCCACTCAAGTCTACAGAGCTGCAACAGGTATAGTCACACAATTCTTGGTAACTGGCTATCAGCTCACGGTTTGTCTCAATCTCACAAGTGGCTTTTACAGTAAGGGTAATAGAGGTTTGAGTATCAGCTTGCATAAAATACAGTAATAGAGTACAGAAAAAGAAGTTCACAGTACTCCTGTTAAAGGACATGTGTAATCGGGGCACGACTAGGAAGATGGATCCCAGGATTGTGACCGCACCGAACAACTTCAAACTTATCGCCAAAAGTTCACACCAATGTAAGAGTAAAGTAAACAGTAAAACTTAATATCATTAAGCCTGATACTTCAGTCAATTAAGGTCTCGAGAGGACTCATTGTTGGAGTAGGAGAGTTCTCGCATAGACGTTCAAGTAGTTTTATCTTATGTGAGAAACTCCCCCATCAGTTTACTCCAACTATTTGAGTATGCTCTTCTCTGCTAAGGGTGGGCAGACAGGTCTCCTGGCACACCCTTCAGTCATACATGTGTCGACAAACTCTAGTCGGCATTCACCTTACGGGTTTATTATTTCTGGGGCGCATTTGCATTTTGCCCACTACAGTGAAACGCTATTTGTATCGGTGCCTTGCCAGTGGCCAACAGTCAAGAGACCTGATGGACTGGACTATCTAAGACACCCGTCCCATGTGCATTGATCTCGACATGACTCTGGAAGCTACCATGAGTGGCTTTGCTATCTACCATTTATGGTTCTTGGGCTTCTAGTGTCTTCCATAGGTTACAGTAGTCCGGGAGTGATCCAATAGGCACTACCCATGACCACTACCTCGCATCCACATGACCTGTGCTAGAAATCATGCTTTTAGTGTCTCTACTCTTCCCTTTCAAAGCCTATGGTGATGGGGATACGTTCGAGCTGGGTAGGGGTAAAACACTCCCAGCTGCCCTGGTACCACCGGGGACTACCTTCGTGCCCTCCACCGCTAACCCCCATTATCCCCATCAGTCTTGGTCCGTTTTACTATGAAGAACCTGGAGGGGGCACTCCACCTTCCACACTGCGCCCCCTTGTATATCCTACGAATGGCTTACAGTCGACTGCACGGCAGTGACCCATGCGGTGTTCTAAACATGTCGGGAAAGGCTCAGCTTTGCCAGACTGCACACACCCAGGCAACCATTTTCTTATGATATCCGGGCCTCAGCGGGGGGCTGGAGGGGCATGGGGGGAATAATATCTCCAATTTACGGTCTCTTCAGAGCTGCATAGCTTGCCCAATAGCATCTTGTTGAACTCCATATTCCATTATTATATGAGGTTTTGTGTGACAAACATTCCGGGCCTTTTTCCTGAACTCCTCCAGGGACTGCGTATTGAAAGGTAGCGTAACGCAACGCTTTTGACAGGGTAACCTGAGCCCTATGGTAGCGTAACCAGATCCTGAGTATAGGATAATCTTGTCTGGTAGAAAAGATAACTTTAACCTGTTACGCTGTCTACTTCATTGCCGCAGATAGACACTTGTAACCTTTCTCCCATTACCTGACCTAGCCCAGTAATGGCCCCTTCAGAGGTCCCTATGTATGCTGACACTGCTCCCGGATGGAGCCAGGTACCTAGATAGCTGGTCAGCCATTTCTGTTCATGTTGGAGCCTAGGCCATCACGTCTCCATGTGTCAAGTGCACCCTTGCCTGCTGGTTCCTACCAGTCAGCGGCAGAGCTGGCAGTATGGGTGTCGGTTCAGGCTGCTATAGCTCATGTATGCTGGGTTGCTATATCGCTCACCTCTTCTCTACAGTGCATCCCAGACTAGCAGTATCATCTTTTCTTTTCCCGACTCAATTCCTCCAAGACTCTATACTCCCCGGGCTTGGACGGATACTGCTGGTGGAAATCTGCAATGGCCTGCAAACCTGTTCATTCTAGCATCTTATATAGCTCCTGCAGGTTCTCCTCCACTCTATAGCCTTTCCATGAAGCCAGGTACTGGACAAAGAATGACGCAAACTTCGCCTTTGCTCCCCATACCATCCACTGTCCTCTACACCCTTGATAACGTAACTTGGCTTGTTGTCCAAAACCTCCACGGTAGGGACCTCCTTGAGCCCACCCGCTTCCAGATCCTTGCAATATGGTTCTAGCTACATTGCATTAAAAAGTCGGTGCACGCTCCCCCTCCCAGCCAATGTGAGTTCATAAGCTCTGGTACCTACCGGACATTTGACTCCGAAGAGGGCAAACATCCTGTGGTTTAGCTTCTCTATTGGACATTTGGCATGCATGTCCTTTCTGTTCCACCACAAGCCGTCCACTTTCGTAGTGCACCCAGAGGCCACATCCTCCCAGTAATATAGCCTGGTGAACACAACCTTTCCTGGTCGCACCATTGCCATTCTCTTTCCTGTGCCCCTTGAATCTTTTCGCGAATCTCTTACCAGGTTCCTTCCTATTCCTTAACCAAGAGCTCACCACCAGGGTGTATCCCTGGATTATCAGACACTACACCCAACCAATTTGTCCCTGGATTAAACCAGTAATGTGTCTCAAACCATGACAACCTGGTGGATTCTGATGTTGAGATGTTGTCTACATACTCTGCACATGGTAGTAGAGAAACTCAATTATCTTGTTAGTAGGAGTAGTAACTATGCAAGTACTGCTCTCATGTCTGATTAACCCTCTCAGTTTGCCTATCAGTTTAGGGGTAGAAAGCAGTCAAAACATTTAGTTCCACTTGCAACAAGTGCATCAGACTTATTCAGAACTGGGATGTGATGTGGCTATCTTGGTTAGAAACAATTAACTCTGGGAGTCCATGAAGGTGCCAAACTTCCTTCCACAATATCAAGACAACCTCCTTGATAGGCACCTTGGTAGTCAGGGGTATAAACTGTACCATTTTTGACAATATGTCCGCAATGACCTGAATCATGGCATACTGTAACCGGTACGGGTTACTAGGGTTTTATGTTTGGTTTCACAGTATCGTTTGATACTTGTATTGTTTCGTGTGCTATCGGTGGATACACACATTGTTTTATGTTTGGTTTCACAGTATCGTTTGATACTTGTATTGTTTCGTGTGCTATCAGTTGATACACACATTGTTTTGCAATATCGCTCATACTGGAAATAAGCGATATGCTGTATTTAAAGACCGCTGATTCCCGCGATGGAAACAGCAGACTTCGACAGATAGTATTCTTAAATATACTTGGTTGAGCGGTTACTTCTTTGATCGCCTATTACACCCCGTTCGAAGCCTCCTTTGGCAAGCAGCGCTCGTTTCGTGTTGACCACGAAGCCATCTGCTCCTATCGTACCGCTACGTGACTAGGGCCTAGCCCGAACACGTTACACATACCCTTCGGACTCAGGCAGTCCTGCAATAAAGTCCATTCCAATCACTGTCCAAGGCCTGACAGGAACATTAATACGTTCCTGCCCACCAAACTGCTTGTTCCCTGATGGACCAATTCCTTTGGCATGCAGCACATGTGCAGCCATATTCTGTGCTATGCTCGTCCATCTTAGACTGGTAGATGTTATCCCTAACCCTGCCAATGGTTTTGAAAGTCCTGAAATGTCCCACGATTCAGGAGTCATATTCAGCCTCCATAATTGTCGGCTTCACATGTGAACCCTGGGGAACATACCACCTGTTCTTGTACAGGAGTAACCCCTTTTCTGTCGTGCAGTGTCGGTCAACCTCTTTGTCACCGGTAGCTGTTGCCTTCCCAATCCTTAAGTCTCCCTGGTTCTGTTTTATCCCTAACCGCACTTGATCTGAAAAGGAAGACTGGAGCTGAAACTCTTGGCACCCTGGCAACACTTATAGTCATAAGTTGTCTCATGCTTGGCTCCCAACCCACTATGAGGAGGGAAAAAATGACCGCGGCGGAAGCTCACTTCCCCCCTTCAGTATGCTTGTCGCTATCCGCCTACAAAGTATCGGCCTTGTCCTGCAACCGCCCTTCTCAGTAAACCAGCCTGAAGTTAAATAGTTGCAGGAATCCAGCCCCGCAGTGCTGCCGGGGGTTAAGGACCTTAGTACTATTGCAATACTGCAAATCCTTGTGATCCCTATCGATTACCAATTGGTCAGTTACTGAGCACAGTAGATGATCCTATTGCTAGAATGCTGCCAAAAGAGCAGTTATTTGCTTGTCATGTACCTTGTAATTTATCTCCGCTGCGTGAATCTTCCCACCATAATAAGCCACTGGATGTCTCATCCCATTTTCACAAAGCATGGGGAGGGGAGCTCCAAATGGAAAGTCGCCAGTGTTGGTTTCCAGCTTGGTTGGTGGTTCAGGGTTGAAACGTGTAAGGATAGGTTTAGATGTGAACACTTGCTTCAAATCGTTGAGGGCCTGCTTATAAGTAGATGTCATTCCGACTGGATAAGCTTCTCCGGCAACTCCATCGGATGTTTGGGTATCTTGCCGAAATGATCCCTGAACTGACAATAGAAGTTGGGAAATCACCTAAAGCTTGGGATGTCGACGACCCATGTCTGAGGTACCCAATTCCTGATTGTTTGCACCTTCTCTGACAATATAGAGATCCCCATACCTCAGATATTGTATCTCCAGAATTCAACTTCCCGTTGCTGGAAACTGGACTTCTTCCTGCTTACACATATTCTCGCTTCCCACAATTTCTCCATTATGCGTCCCAACAGCACTACATATTATTCCATGCTTTTGGAGTAGATCAGGATGTCATCCATGCATGCAATAAGTGCTTTATCCAGGAGGTCCCAGAAGACCTACTTTATCATGCTCTGGAAAGTTGCACGAGCATTGCATAACCCAAACAGCATGACCATGTATTTATACAGTCCATATCCACACTGTAAGGCCCTCTTCCATTCCTCACCTTCCGCCATCCTGAGAAGGTTGTAGACCTTTTTCAAGTCTAACTTAATAAGCATGATGGCCTTTCCTCACCTATCTCGCCGTTCATTAATCAGTAGTAGAGTATACTGACTCTTAACCCTGATTTTTTCAGCCCTTGGGAATCTATTATCCGTCTTAATGTACCAACTGGCTTTGGCGCGAACAGGACAGGGGCTGCTGCAGGGGACCCAATCGCTGCAGCGTCTTAGTTTGTAGCATCTCCTTGAGATATTCATAGCGTGCCTTAAGCTCGCTTTCCAATAAGCAATAGATAGGCCCAAATGGACTTTCAGTCCTGAGTTGCAATTCGATTGTATGGTTATACTTGCGGTGCTCCGGCAACAGCACAATCCCTTCTCGTCCGAAGATATCCCTGTCGTTCTTATACTGAGGTAGTAGCATGATGGTAATTTGGTTACCTTCCCCCTTGGTCAATTCTACAATTCCCAACTGATACGCATTACTAGTGTCTTAGGCTATTAACTCTTCACCTGTCATGAATACTCGCTGCCTCCGCTCTGCAAGATAGTTAGCCTTGCAGAAATTGGAGTGCCACGTTTGTGATCTAGTCTTCCAATCTATGTCAGGGTTATGGTCCTTCAACCAAGATGTAGGTAGGTGCCCATCCACCTTGGTGTCGGGCATATCCGTGACTGCAAAAGACATCTCATTATGGTGGTCACCTATCCTCATCTCCAATGGCTTGGTATAGTGTAGACCTGACCTAGGAATGTAATTACCGCTTGTGTTGCTTATCGGGATGTGTACCATGCGCCGTACTCAAGCTGCCTGAGTCCGCTTAACCCATCGGCTACTAACACCTGGCCCAGTAGCTCTACTAGCAAGTAGCAGGAGGGCTTGTGCACTTACCTGTCTAGCTCCAATCTTGCAGTGTAACTTCACTCGCGGGTGAATAGACTTGGTATGATGAGGCAAGTTGTCACATTTCTGGCTCCTCGCTTCTCTTAGAGACTTAGTTATCTTGCCTTACAAATTATGGTCTCTTACCTTACGACACAAGAGTGGCCACCACAGGTTGGTAAATGTTCGGGACTGGGATTCATTTTATCACAATTGCCAGGCTGTTTACCATCACAGTAGCATGATTTCGGGTACTAAACCACCCTGAGTTAAATGTGGAAATAGCACTGCTTATTTGATCAAGCCCAGCCTGAGACAATTCCGCTGGTACTAGATACCACGATTTTCCTGATATAGGTAGAGGTCCACTGTTGTACCAGTTCCTAGTAAGGGATCATTGCTTCCTCAATGTCGACTGTCTCCTCTAGCAAGACCTCACCCCCCCTTAACCAAAATAATATCCTACGACTTGCCTATCCAGCTAAGGAAATCCTGAAGGAAATGTTTATAACTAGAACAAAGGAAATGACCAGAAACCCAACAAAGGAAAACATAGCCCATTCTACTGTGGGCGGCCTGCAAAATCTATCTGCCTACACTCCCTGGGTGTCATCTGTACCAGGCTTGTTCATACAGTAGAGGGGTACCTACCTATTGTACAACCTACTTCCTGGGTTCCTTTTCACCCATCCCTCATAGGTCTATAGATACAGGTCAGTAAGGGTAGACCTTAAGCTGAATAGGTTCTTACCTATTCCAAGCCATCAGTATCAACCTCCATGGTATGGGGTGATTCCTGTTGGGCTTCAAGTATCTTCGACAAGGAAGCTGGAGGGGGTGCTTCAATGCACTTTAGCTGCTTGTCCATACCCATGACCCCCTTACTGGGGCTGACTGTTGCAACCCAGGAGTGTGTTTGGATGAACTAATGACTTGGGATGCTACAGTACACTTCCTCCAGAAGTGACCACCTTGTACACCCTTGCTCCACTGGTTATGCTTTCCCCGCTGTTCGGTCAAAGTCAATCGGATTTCCTTATGTGCTACGGCATACTCACAAGAAGCCGCCTTGGGCTGCCTCCCCTCATTCTAATTAGTAGGTCTGACACGGCTCTGGTTCTGTCTTGCTGAACCTTTTTACTTCTTTTTAAACATTTCTGAAGTCCATGACCTGTTATCCATCTTGTTGGTTTCCTGCGAGGGTTGGAAAGGGTGGATAACATGGTTGCTGGACCGGTTTTTGTCATGCAGTATATGTCCAACTTGCCGAAGCAGATCAAGATGGTTGTTCAAGTCCGTTGAGGGGGCTCCTGGAGACCCTATACATTCTGAACCTCTTAGGTAATGTCCAATGATATCTTATCTCGTACCTGCACTGAGTCAATATTGCCAACCTTATGTATGTATTCAATTACCTTGCTCAGGTACACATTTATGTGATGTGGCTTCATCACCGGGTCTCACCACTTAAGAAGAGCTTGGTCGGGTTGCACGCAACCACCACCCAAACTCCGCTTGTGCTGTTCACAGAATTCTTTCCACATTCTCAATGGGTTCGTATTGTTAACAGGGGCCCCTGCATGCTTGGCTGCCTCCTTGTTGATATGGTAGTGTAGCCCTAAATACAATCCCTGTGCAGAGTGTTCACAAAAGAGTATTAGCAGGTTTACCTTATCAATATCAGTCAACATGTACCCAGCAAAGTAGGCGAACTGAACCGCCAGTAGTGTCAGTAAGCCCACGAGTCCACTGCCATTTCCCTTAAATGCCAGAATGCTACTCATCTTTTCCGCCTTCTTCTTCTGCTATCTGGGGGATGGCCATGAGGTCGATCTGCTCTAGAGTTTGTACAATGGCTGGTTAGCTCAGGGGTCCTAAGCCAATTTCTTCTCATCACTCCAATCCTCGCTGTAAGCGCTGAGTAAAGAGGCCAAAGCAGCAGGAGAATGGGCATCACCATCATCCCAACTGTCGTGATCGGAATGCCCTGGATCTCCTCTCACTCGCCCTACACCACCCCCGGGAGGCAACTTTCCCTCTCCACTACAGCTTGTTTTTCCACCTTGGGTTTCCTGTGGTCTTTTGTATCCATCAAGGAATTCCTCCAGGCCATCTTGTGTAACGGGGGCACCTCTAGGAAGATGGATCCCAAGGTTGCGAGCGCACCAACCAACTTCAAAGTTATCGCCAAAAGTTCACACAGATGTAAGAGTAAAGTAGACAGTAAAACTTAATATCCTTAAGCCTGACGCTTCACTCAATTAAGGTCTGGAGAGGATTGATTGTTGGAGTAGGGGAGTTGTTGTATAGACTTTCAGGTAGTTTTATCTTATGCCAGAAACTCCCCCATCAGTTTACTCCAACTATTTGAGTACACCCTTCTCCTCTAAGGGTGGTCCGACACGTCTCCTGGCACACCCTTCGGGCATGCATGTGCCCACACACTCTAGTCGGCGTTCACCTTATGCGGTTATCGTTTCTGCGGTGCATTTCCATTTTGCCCGCCGGAGTGAAAACCTCTGCGCATCCGTGTCTTGCCAGAGGCTAACGGTCAAGACACCTCATGGACTAGACTATCTATGACACCCTTCCCATATGCATTGATCTATACATGACTCCAGAGGCTACCGTGAGCGGTTTATCTGGTTACTCTTTTATGGGTCGCGGGCTTCCGGTGTCTTCCGCAGGGCGCGATAGTCCGGGAGTGATCCAATGGGCGCTACCCATGACCACCACCTCGGATCTACCTTTCCTGTGGTAGGAGTCATGCTTTTAGGGTCTCTGCACTTCCCTTTCAGAGCCTATAGCGTTGGGAGCACGTTCGGCCTTGGTAGGTGTAAAAATCTCCCAGTCACCCCG
>PYWC01000020.1:220393-296828 GCA_003182015.1 Tuber magnatum | reverse complement strand
TTGGAGGAGGTACACCACCTTACACCCTATGCCCCCTTGTATCTCCTGCGAACAGCTTAAGGTCGACGGGACAGCACCGACGTATATGGTGTTGCAAGCATGTCTCCAAAGATTCCACTGTGCTAGACTGCACACAACTACACAACCGTTTGCCCATGACGTCCGGGCCTCAAGGCAGGGCCGGAGGGGTATGATCGGAATAATGTCTCCAATTTACAGCTTCCTCGAAGCTACGTAGCTCGCCCAATAGCATCCCCCGGAATCCTAGGTTCCAGTATCATGCCTGGCTTCGCGCAACAAACATTCCAGTCAATTTTTCCGAACTCCCCAAGGGACTTCGTATTGAAAGGTAGGGCAACTCAGGACTCTGGGCAGGGTAACCCAAGACCCAAGGCAGCGTAACCTCATCCTGAGAGTAGGGTAACCTTTTCCAGCGGACAAGTTAACTTTTCCCTGTTACCATGCCTATCCCGTCGCCGGGGATAGACCTTTCTGAGCTGTCTTCAGTTACCTGGCCTAGCTGAGCAACTGCACCTTCATAAGTCCCTAAGTACGCTGACCAGCCAATTCTGTTCATTCTCAGAGCCCAGGCCATCGGGGCTCCATAGGTCAAGTACTTACTTGCCTGCTGATTCCTATCAGTTCGCCTCCTGGCTACCTGTATGGGTATAGGTTCCGTTTGCCATAGCTCATGTATGCTGGGTCGTTACATCACTCCCCTCTTCTCTATGGTCCGTCCCGGACCATTGGCGTCGTCTCTTATTCCCAAGACTCGATTCCCCCCAGACCCTATAGTCCCTCGGCTTGGCCGGATATCTTTGGTGGAAATCCCGAATGGCCTGCAAGCCTGTCCCTTCTAGCATCTCATAGGGCTCCCATGAGTACTCTTCAGCCCCGTAGCCTTCCCATGAAACCTGGTACTGGATAAAGCGCGACGGAAACTTCGCTTTGGCTCCTGCATACCATCGGCTGTCCACAACAGCTTCAATAACGTAACTGGACTCGTTGTCTACAAGTTTCGTGGTAGGGGCTTCCTTTACCCTACCCGCTTCCGGATCCTTGCGATAGGGTACGAGCAACATCACATTGAAAACCGGGTAGATGCTCTATCGGGTGGGCAATTGGAGTTCATAAGCTCAGTTACTGACCCGACGTTTGACCACGAAAGGTCCAAACATCCGGTGGTCCAGATTCTCCATTGGACGCTTCGTGTGGATGTTTTTTCGGTTCAATATCACGCGGTCTGCGTTCTTTGCCCGCCCGGCAGCCACATCCTCCAGTGTGACCTAGTCCGGTGAGGGCAACCTTTTCTGGTCATGCCATTTCTGTTGCCTTCCCTGTACCCGGTGGATCGTTTCCCGAATCTCTGCCCAGGTTCCTTCCCCTTCCTTAACCAAGATCTCCCTACCAGGGTGTATTCCCTTGTTATCAGACCTGATATCCGACCAGCTTGTCCTGGAGTTAAGCACATAGTTGATCTCAAAAGGTGACAAGCTGGTCGATTCTGATGTCGAGGTGTTGTACGCATACTCCGCAAGGGGTAACAGTGAAGCCCAATCATCTTGTTGGTAGGAACAGTAACTACGCAAGTACTGTTCCAGTGTTTGATTAACCCTTGCGGTCTGCCCATCAGTCACAGGGTGGAATGCAGTCGAAACGTTTGGTTTCACTTGCAACAAGTGCATTAGACTAATCCAGAACTGGGATATGAACCAGCTATCTCAGTCGGAGATGATTGACACGGGGAGTCCATGAAGGCGCCAGACTTCCTTCAGGAATATCAAGGCAAGCTCCTTTATAGGTATCTCAGTGGTCAGGGGTATGAAGTGGGCCATTTTCGAGAATCGGTCCACCATGACCCAGATCTTGGTGTACCCTTCCGACTCTGGCAGCGCTAGAATGAAATCCATTGAAATCGCTGTCCACAGCCTCATAGGAACATCAATAGGTTCCAGCAGCCCGAACTTCTTGTGCCTGATGGATTTATTTCTTTGGCACGTATGACATGTTCGCACCTAGTCAGTGATGTGCTCCTCCATCTTAGGCCAATAGAAGTTAGCCCTAACCCTGCCAAGGGTCTTGTAAGTCCCGAAGTGTCCCGCGATGTGGGAGTCATGTACTGCCTTCATGATTGTCTGCTTCGGGTTCCAACCCTCGGCCACATACCACCTGTTCTTGTATAGGAGTAAGCCCTTTTCCGTCGTGAAATGTTGGTCGACCTCCTTCTCACCGGCGGCCGTTGCCTTCTGGATTCTTAAGTACTCCTGGTCTTCGGTTATCGCTACCCGCAGTTGATCCAAAAAGGAAGACTGGAGCCGAAATCCCTGGCACACCTGCAACACTTGCGGTCGCAAGATGTCCTGTTCCTGGCTCCCAACCCACCGTCTGGGGCGAAGAAACAATGGTGGCCGAAAATCTCTCCCCCCTTCAGGGCGGTAGCCCCTACGCCACGACAACACATCTCCCTTCTCATTGAACTGTCCTTCTCGGCAAACCACCTTGAAGTTAAACGGTTTCAGGAACTCAGACCAGCGGCGCTGCCTTCGGTTAAGGACCTTGGTACTATTGAAGTACTGCAAATTCTTATGATCCGTATAGATCACCAACTGCTCCGTTACTGAGAGTAGCAAATGATCCCTTTCCTTGAATGCTGCCACGGTCGCCGTCATTTCCTTGTCATGAACATCGTAATTAATATCTGCTGGGTGGAACATCCTGCTATGATAGGCCACTGGATGCCATCTCTCGTCTTCACAGAACTGGGAGAGAACGGATTAGAATGCAAAGTCACTAGTGGCGGTTTCCAGCTGGGTTGGCCGTTCAGGGTCAAAATGTGCTAGGATAGGTTTGGATGTGAATGCTTCCTTCAACTGGTTGAAGGCCTGCTCACACGCAGGTGTCTATTCCCATCGAACATCCTTCTTTGTCAAGTCTGCTCGAGGTTTCGCTATCTTGCTGAACCCTTCTATGAATCGACGATAGAAGTTGGCAAAGCCCATAAAGCTTTGAACGTCGACGACGCATGTCGCAGGTGCCCAATCCCTGATTGTTCGCACCTTGTCTGACAACATAGAGATCCCCATATCGGAGATCTTGTATCCGCGGAATTCAACTTCCCGTTGGTGGAAACTGGACTTCTTCATGCTTACACATAGTCTAGCTTTCCGCAATTTCTCCATCACACACCGCACCATTGCGACGTGTTCTTCTATAGTTTCAGAATAGACCAGGATGTTGTCCATGTACACGATAACTCCTTCGTCCATGAGATCCCGAAAGACCTCATTTATCATCCTTTGGAAAGTTCCCGGGGCATTACATAACCCAAATGGCATGACCGTGCATTCATACAGTCCATATCGGCACCGGAAGGCCGTCTTCCCTTCCTCATCTTCAGCTATCCTCAGAAGGTAGTAGCCGCCCCTTAAGTCCAACTTGGTGAACACAATGGCTTTTTCTAATCTATCTCGCAGCTCATTCATCAACGGTAGAGGATACTTGCTCTTCACCGTGATCTTGTTCAGCCCTCGGCAATCTATTACCAGTCTTAGTGTCCCATCCGGTTTTGGCGCGAAGAGGATAGGGGCTGCTGCTGCGGAACTGGATCGCCAGAGCTTTCCCATTCGCAGCATGTCATTGAGATATTCCCTGAGTGCCTTAAGCCCCTTTCCCGATAACGGATGGATAGGCCCGAACAGAGGTTGAGTTCCAGGTTGCAACTCGATCGTACGGTCATACTTCGAGTGCTCCGCTAATGCCTCAATCCGTTCTTGACTAAACATATCTCCATAGTCCTTATGCTCCGGGAGTAGCTTAACCGTAATGTCGGCACCTTCCTCATCGGAGAATTGCACAATTCCCAATAGGTACACAGTACTAGGGTCCTCGGCTAGTAACTCTTCATCGGTCCTGAAAAATAACCGCCCCTGCTCTGCCAGGCAGTTAGCCCTGCAGAAATCTGAGCGCCAGGTTAGTGATCCGGTCTTTCAATCTATGCCAGGGTTATGGTCCTCCAACCAAGACATAGGGAGGTACCCGTCCACCTTAGTGTCGGGCATATCTGCGACTTCAAAGCGCATCTCATTGTGGTGGTCACCTATCCTCATTTCCATTGACTTGGTGTAGTGTAGATCTGACCCCTGAATGTGATTACCGCTAGCGTCGCTTATCGGCACGTGTACCTTTCATCGTGCACATAGTGCCTGAGTCTGCTTAACCCATCTGCTACTAAGCACCGGCCCAGTAGCTCCACTATCGCGTAGCAGGGGCGCTTCCGCGCTAACCTGTCTAGCTCTTACCTTCTAGTCTAACTTAACCTGCAGGTGGATGGACTTAGTATGACAAGGCAAGTTGTAACGCTTCTGCCTCTTCGCTTCCCTTAGTGACTTGGTCATCTTGGCTTCGTAATTCGCTTTAGTCTCTTGCCTTTAGACACAAGAGCGGCCACAGCGGGTCGGTAAACGTTAAGGGATGGGAATTCGTCTTTCTCAATAGCTAGGGTGTTTACTATCACGCCAGCATGATTTCGGGTACTGCACCTGCCTCAGGTAAACTTGTAAATAGCATCATTTATTTGATCAAGTCCAGCCTGAACCAATTCCGTTTATACTAAACATAACCACTTTTTCGCGAGGTGGGTAGATGTCCGCTGTCGGACCGGTTCCCAGCGAAGTAGCCTTGCTTCCCCAATGTCGAGTGTCTCCTCAAGCGGGACCTCACCCCACCTCAACCGAAATAATGTCCTATGATTTGTCCATCCAGCTAAGGAAATTCTGAAAGAAATACAAAGAACTAGAGCAAAGGAAATAACCTGAAACCCAACAAGCAGAGATAGCTCCATCCACCGCGCACGGCCCGCAACATCTATTTGCTTACACCCCCCGGGTGTAGTCAGCATCAGGGTCATCAATGCAGTACACGGGTACTTACCCATCCCAGAAGCCACCTCCGGGTTTCCTTTTCATCCATCCCTCATGGGTCTATGGATACAGGTTAGTAAGGTTATACCGTAAGGGGAACAAATTCTTAGCTATTCCGAGCCGTCAGTATCAATCTCCATGATCTGAGGCGATGTCTGTCGCACTTCCAATATCTTTGACAAGGTAGCCGGAGGGGGCGCTTCAATGCGCGTTAGCCACTTGTCAGTTCCTGTGGGCTCGCTTACCGGGACTGACTTTTTCAACCCACGTGCTTGTTTGGATGAACTTACTACTGGGGTTGTTTCGGTACACTTTCTCCATAAGTGACCTTTTTGTCCACACTTGGTGCACTGGTTGTGCTTTCTCCGACGTTCAGTCAAAGTCGACGGGATTTCCTTATATGCTATTGCATACTCAGAAGTCACCGGCTTTGCCTGTTTCCCCACATAGAAATTAGTAGGTTTGGCAGGCCTTTGGTTCTGTCTGCCCGAACCTTTATCCTTCTTTTTAAACCTTGCGGAAGTTGAGGACCTATTGTTCTTCTTTTCCGTTGACTGAGACTATTGGACAGGGTGGATTACTCAGTTGCTGAACCGGGTGTTGTCTTCCAGTGTGTGTCCGACCTTCCAAAGAAGATCAAGGTAGTCGTTCAAGACGGTTGGATGGGGCTCCTTCAGTGCCCATGCGTTCCTAACCTCTTGGGTAATACCCGACCGTACCTTATCTCGTACCTGCACCAGGTCTGTATAGCTAAGCTTATACATGTAATCAATTATCTGGTCCAGGTACTCATCAATGTAATATGGCTTCATCACTAGGTCTCGCCACGCAAGCAAGGATCGGTCTCGTTCCGCTTGGTCACCGCCGAAACTCCTTTCGAGCCGTTCCCGGAATCCTGTCCACGTTCTCAACGGGTTACTATTGTTACCGGGAACTCCAGTACCCTTGGCTGCCTCCTTATTGATGTGGGAGTGCAGCCCAAGATACCATGTTCGGGCGGCGGCTGCTAGAAGGGGAATCACCAGGTTTACCTTGTCCATATCGGCCAACCTGCACCCAGCAAAATACTCGAACTTAACCTCCACCAGGGTCAGAAAGCTGGCCCGTTCGGTGACCTTTCCATTAAACGCCGGAATGCCGCTCAGCTTTTCCAGCTTCTTCTGCCGCTGTCTGGATCATGGCCATGCAGCCGACCTGCTCCGTAGTTCCCTTGACAGCTTCTTAGCCCGGCGGTCCCACCGTCATTTCTTCTCATCGCTCCAGTCTTGCTTTCGAGCGCCGAGAAATGGGGTCAAGCCGGGGAGAGAATTGGCATCATTATCCGAGCTATCATGGTCAGAGTCCCCAGGATCTCCACCTGCTCCCGCAGTACCACCGACAGGTGGTGAATTTCCACCTCCTCTACCCCCAGTATTTCCACCTGGTGTCTCCCGGGCTCTATCATACCCATCAAAGCTTTCCTCCCGGCCATCCTGATTCCCATCCTGGCGGGGGTTAGCCCCTGATGGTACTGATGCCGGTGGTGGAACAGGTCGTTGCCCACTCTCAGGAGTTGGGTTTGGAGCGCCCTGAGTTGCCCCTAGAAATGACTAAAGCTCTGGACAACTCAAGGGTTGCATTGGGGGCCCCGCGTGTCTCCATGACCCACAGTACCCACATGTTGGTCGTCTGTCTGCCTCCTTCTGTCTTCTTCGGTGCCTTACCGGGGTCAGTGGTCCCTTCCTGCACCTGTAAGTGTGGTAGTGAATCCACCCCATGCGGGTTTCTTCCGATTTGCAGCCCGACAGACTGTACTCGTCTTGACTGTCTGACTCACCGCTAGTGATCGTGGGGAGGACGGAGGGAAGAGTTGGTTTAGAGGGGGCACAGGAAATCACGGGTGCCCAAGGAATGGAACGAGCAGGTGTCCCAGGTCCGAGGATCGGAGTCCCTCGTGATGGAGCCATGGGTGCACGCTCTTCCTTGCGCCTTACTTGTTCAAATAATCCAGGTGAAGCCGCACGCAGCGGTCTGTATCCTGGGGTAGCCGATACTGCTGGTGGGAATGCTGTGTCAGGGAAGGTATCAGGAGTGGGCAACGAAACTGGTAGAGGTGTGGGTCTTGGGGCGGTGATGGAAGGTATAGGAGTTGCAACTGAAGGCGTTGCCTGAGGGATGATAGAAGCAGGGGTCGGTCGAGGTGTAGTGTCAGGCGTGTCTGGTGGCGTAATACCCTTCGGCTTGGAGGTCCTCTTTGTTATTCGACATCCATCTGTTGGCCTGACTGTGGAGCTGCCCGACCGACTGCAGGCAATTGAGGGGGGGACCGACAGGGAGCCGGTAGATGTTCTTGAGAAGGAAGAGGTATACCTAGAGCCGTCACCTTTGAGGCTTTCCAACCTTCGTATGCCGATTGGGCTCAAATACGCCCTCCATTAGTCATCCCTGGCTCTCATAGCCAACTCCATGCCAAAGGTCTCGGGCTTGGTATGGACGAGCGGGATTGGGGGCGCTGCCTCTAACATCAGTACGTCATTCTCGCCATCAATACTATACCCGCCCTCGAAAGCCTTTTCCAAAGCTGTCATCCGAGTCTTCAATGCTGGCTAATCCCTTATCATCCCCAGGTATGCCTCCTGCTGGACTTTTATTCATTCCACCCCTGCCGTAGTAATCTATGTTCGGAACACCTGCTGCTGCTGGTAGTCCCAGTTCTTTAGTTCCCGCTTCGCTTCCACAATCGACTTGGCTACTTCTCGGACAATGTAAGCTTCTACAACCTCGCGGGAGAACTCGCTAAAGGGAACACCGTGCGGCGGGGGAGGAACCATGTTATGGACTAGGGTAGGGTCTTGAAAAAATGAGAGCGCCGCGGCGCGAGGGTCAGTACTCAGGAGGTCAAGACATTCAGCAGGTAATTGAATAGGAGTGGCCTCCAAGAGCAACTGGTGGCCGTCTCAGTCGATACCGTGAACATCCACAAAAACCGATGCACGGAACGTGTTGGCGGTGTTCTCATCCAGGTCAAGGGCTTAATCCGAGTTGGATTCCATTCTGGTTCGAAGTTCGGTACTGGCCATTGCGCTTTCCACCAGGGGCTACTTGTCCTAGACAAGGGTACCAGTATTCATGCAAGGTCAGTGCCGAAGGTCGGGAACAATTAATCAGGAGAAATTGGTGACCGTCCCATTCAATACCGCGGACGTCAGCGAACACCGAAGCACGAAATGTGTTGGCGGAGTTCTCGTCAAGGTCAAGGTCTNCCAGTATTCATGCAAGGTCAGTGCCGAAGGTCGGGAACAATTAATCAGGAGAGGAGTTAAGCGAGGAGCTTGCTTAACCATATACTGTAATGGGGGCACCACTAGGAAGATGGATCCCAAGGTTGCGACCGCCCCAAACAACTTCAAACTTATCGCCAAAAGTTCACACAGATGTAAGAGTAAAGTAGACGGTAAAACTTAATATCCTTAAGCCTGACGCTTCACTCAATTAAGGTCTTGAGAGGATTGATTGTTGGAGTAGGAGAGTTCTCGCATAGACTTTCAGGTCATTTTATCTTCTGCCAGAAACTCCCCCATCAGTTTACTCCAACTATTTGAGTACACCCTTCTCCGCTAAGGGTGGTCCAACACGTGTCCTGGCACACCCTTCGGGCATCCATGTGCCGACACACTCTAGTCGGCGTTCCCCTTATGCGGTTATCGTTTCTGCAGTGCATTTCCATTTTGCCCGCCGCAGTGAAAGCTTCTGCGCATCGGTGTCTTGCCAGTGGCGAACAGTCCAGACACCTCATGAACTAGACTATCTGTGACACCCTCCCCCTATGCATTGATCCCTACGTGACTCCGGAGGCTACCGTGAGCAGTTTATCTAGTTACTCTTTTACGGGTCGCGGGCTTCCGGTGTCTTCCGCAAGGCGCGATAGTCCGGGAGTGATCCAATAGGCGCTACCCATGCCCACCACCTCGGATCTACCTTTCCTGTGGTAGGAATCATGCTTTTAGTGTCTCTGCACTTCCCTTTCAGAGCCTATAGCGTTGGGAGCACGTTCGGTCTTGGTAGGTGTAAAACTCTCCCAGTCGCCCCAGCACCACCCGAGACTACATTTCGGGACCCCCACGGTTAACCCCTGTTAACTCCGTCAGTTCTGGTCCGCTTTACTCCCAACAACTTGGAGGAGGTACTCCACCTTACACCCTATGCCCCCTTGTATCTCCTGCGAACAGCTTAAGGTCGACGGGACAGCACCGACGTATATGGTGTTGCAAGCATGTCTCCAAAGATTCCACTGTGCTAGACTGCACACAACTACACAACCGTTTGCCCATGATGTCCGGGCCTCAAGGCGGGGCCGGAGGGGTATGATGGGAATAATGTCTCCAATTTACAGCTTCCTCGAAGCTACGTAGCATGCCCAATAGTATCCCCCGGAATCCCAGATTCCATTATCATGCATGGCTTCGCATGACAAATATTCCAATCAATTTTTCCGAACTCCCCAAGGGACTTGGTCTTGAAAGGTAGGGTCACTCAGGACACTGGACTGGGTAACCCAAGACCCAAGGCAGGGTAACCTGATCCCAAGAGTAGGGTGCCCTTGTCCAGCAGACAAGTTAACCTTTCCCTGTTACCCTGCCTATCCCGTCGCCGGGGATAGACGTTTCTGACCTGTCCTCAGTTACCCGGCCTAGCTGAACAACTGCCCCTTCATAAGTCCCTAAGTACGCTGACCATCCAATTGTGTTCATTCTCGGAGCCCGGGCCGTCGGGTCTCCATAGGTCGAGTACTTACTTGCCTGCCGGTTCCTATCAGTTCGCCTCCTGGCTACCTGTATGGGTATAGGTTCCGTTTGCCATAGCTCATGTATGCTGGGTCCTTACATCTTGATTCTGATCTGTGGGCGGCCTAGTCCCTGATGGTACTGATGCCTGTGGTGGACCAGGGCGTCACCCACTCTTGGAGGGTGGGTTTGGGGCTGCCCGAGTCATCCGCGGAAATGCCTGCAGCTCTGGAGAAGTCAAGGGTTGCAGTGGTAGGCCAGCGTGCCTCCATGACCGACAATACATACATGTTGGTCATCCATCTCCTTCCTTCTTTCTCCGTCTGTACTTTACTAGAACCCACGGTCCCTTCCTGCACAAATACTGGTGGCTAGGAATCTGCCCACGTGGATCTTTTCTGATTTACAGCCTGACAAATAGAACCCATTGTGACTTTCCAAGTGTACACCCAAAATAGCAGGGAGACAGGATGGAACAGTTGGTTTTGAAGGGGCCGAGAAAACTAGTGGTGCCCATGGAACAGATTGGGCAGTTGTCCTAGGGCTGGGGATTGGAGTTCTCCGGGAAGGAGCCACAAGTGTTTGCTCTTGCGGGTGTCATACCTGCTCCAAGGATCATGGTGACATGCCCGGCAATGGTCTGAACATGGGGGTAACTGCTACCCCAGGCGGAAAGGTTACCGTAGCAGAGGGGTCAAGAACAGGCAACAGGAGTGGTAGAGAAGTGTGTCTTGGCACGACTAGAGGAGATATGAGGGTTGCGACTAACAGATTCCCTGGAGGAATAAACAGAGTGGGGGTTGGACAAGGTATAGGGTCAGGTGTATCTGGTGCTGTAATACCCTGTAGCTTCGATGTCTTTTTCTTGACACGACATCCCGTGATTGTGCCAAGTGCAGAACTGCCCCAAGAACTGTGAGCGATGAGCAAGAGGATCATGAAGAGCCCATGGCTCCTCTAGGAAAAGAGGTGGTATAGCTGTAGCCTTCACCTTTCAGGCTTTCCAACATTCGTATACCAACACAGCTTGAGTACACTGTCCCTTGTTCGTCTCTTGCACCCATAGCCAATCTCATGGCGAAACCTGCGGGCTTGGTATGGATGAGCGGAAGTGGGTGCATGGCCTGTATTATCATGATATTATTCGCGGCAACCATACTATACCCTGCTTCAACGGCCTTTCCCACTGCTGATCTCCAGTCCTTTAGTGCTTACTGATCATTCAGCATCTGCAGGTATGCCCCCTGCGGGACTTGTTCGAAATCATGCTGTTTAGCATGCTCGCAACCGCACTCCTTTGTCGCCTGTTGATCCATTTACTTTCTACCATCCATTGATTTTCGCCAATTATCGCCTGTTGTTATTGTCCCGCTTGGTCACCTGCAGGTCTGCGCCCCGAAGTCCTCCCCCACTGTTCTGTTGTTCCATCATTCTTTGTCGCCCACAGGTTTTCACCCATCGCCATTGTCCATTGTTGCCAGATGGGGCATGGAGACTACACGACCGGGAGAGTCCCTTGCGATAGAGTAGGATGCGTGAAGGAATGGGTTCCGTGGAGGAGCGGTATATGGGAAGGAGTGGTATGTGGATAGGAGCAGGATGTGCAATGGGTGAGAGCGTTATTTGAACGGCCTGTATTTCTTTGGTTAGCATGGGAGTCTGAGAGCAACTGCAATAGAAATTTGTGGCGGCCATTGGAAAGATAGAAGGAGTGGAGGATATCCTTTTTGGGGATAGATACATCCCCTGTGTTTACCGTTAGCTAGTTTCTTATGACAGCATGAAACAGTGATCTTACCCAAGTCCTATTGTATTGATCGTATGCATCATGTGTTGATGAGAACCAAACAGTTGGTGTGGAAAGATTTTCACTTACCCCGCTTTGTGACCACTCTTGGCATTTCGAAACAGCCGAGTGATGGTGTGTCATCTGGGTCACAATCATGGTTTTCTGCCCCAGAGACATACCTGTTTAAAAGGTTATGAGCCTGGGTTGCTCCCAGTCCCAAGGTATCAATAGGATACCGTTGTGCCCTCATGTCACCATTCCCGCCACCATTTTCGTCACCATACCCTGCACTATTCTTGTCACTGCTCTTATTGCCATTCTCGTCATTGGACCCATCGCCTCCCTCCAAGATACCTAAGTCCTCAGCCCTGGCAGTTAAGATCCTGGCATCCCTGAGTATTAAACCCCTCACTAAGGCTGCCAGTTCCGACAAACGGAGGCCATCCGTAATCGATATTCTCGCTGCGAGGTCGAATTGGCTAATTGTGTCAGTCAAGTTGAAGTGTCCTCGTACCCATACTGCAGAGCCTACCACCTGAAAGGAGAAAGCTAGTAAGGCCCTGGGCATGCTGAGCAGGCTGTTGGATGGTGCACACCATGAGTTGTACGCAGAAGTGCGAGACCCTCAAGAGTTATGGGAGAGATCAGAAAAGGGATATGCTGGAAAGAATCTTGCAATGATCTGGTTTCTGCAGGAAGAACTACCCAACGTTGAATATCGGAATAATAACCTTGTTGAATATATTTCTGTTCTTGCAAAATTATTTCACCAGTTAGCCGCTGTCAGTGAATTTCAGGCTAGGGAAGAATAAGAAGTGCCTTTACCTGTCCAAGGTACCGATACCCTTCTACCCTTTCGGTACCCCTATTTGCAATGGTCCTGTGTCTGACAAGACACCTTATGATAAGATTTGTGACCGCCTAAGCCTGGCACCCCAGCGGTTTATCAAGAGTGTTAGTGCCGAGCGTGAAGCCACAAATGGATTCTTTGCTCCCAGAGGAAGAAAGAAAGACCAGGGTAAGAAAACCTGGAAGAGGAGAGAGAGAGGTCAGCGAGAGGATAGAGGTCAGTGAGAGGATCGGCAAAGTACTGGGAAAGATTCTTGCTTCTATTGGAAGGAGAAGGGTCACTGGGCCAATAAGTGTCTACAGAACCAGCAGAGTGATAGAAGGAGAAGTAGAACAAGTTGAGGACAGGAGCAGAGTGCCAACAAGGCTTCGCTAGAGCCAAGGGCATAGACTGCAAGGGACGAAAAATCACCAAAGATTTCATGGTACCGATGGGTTTTGGATTCCAGTGCTACTTACTATATAACCTCCAATCACTCACAGTTCCAAACCTTTATCCACATTCAAAGTTTGATCCATATCGCAAATGGTACTACAATGACTGCTCAGGGGCAGGGGGATAAACTCTGGACTCTGGGTGTTGATGGAGTTGAAAACTCGGTAGTCCTATCAGGTGTCTTATATGTGCCTGAGATTGGAAGAAGCAGACTTGTTTCCGTTTACTGTATCCAAGCTGCCGGAGATACAGTTATCTCTGATGCGAATGGTAGAGTGACTATTCAGCAGAGAAGGGAGATTCGTGGTATCGCAAGACTCGTGCAGAATGCATACACCCTCCAAACTTTGCACTTAGAAAGTATAGAGGCCAGCCAGGCCAGCAAAGCAAGTCTTGGTACAATAATGAAATGGCATCGCCGGCTAGGTCATATCAGTATTGATAAAGTTAAACAGCTTGGTAAGGATAGCCCAGAGGAGATGGTTATTGAAGGACCTAGGAGCACTTCAAATCCCACCTGTGTTAACTGGATTGCTGCAAAGCAAACCCAGAGTCCTAACTCCTTCCCCGCTACCGATATAATAACTGTACCACTTGAGCTCATCCACACTGATCTTGCAGGCCCTATGCAGGTTCCTGCACGTGGCGATTCCCGCTTTGATCTACTCTTCATCGATGATGACACAAGACATACAGTGGTTTTTACCATTACTCAGAAATCCCAAACCTTCTCCAAATTGCCAGAGTACAAGGCATTAGTTGAGAACTATCACGATAGCAAGATCAAGGCTATATGAAGTGATTATGGGGGAGGATACACCAGCCAGGCATTTGCTAAGTTCCTTTATGATTCAGGCATATCACATGAGAAGACGGCTCCATACTTACCGGAACCGAATGGGGTAAGTGAGCGAGCGAACCAAAAATTGGCAGTGCAAGCCAAGGCAATTCTCCTAGATCATGGGCTACCCAACAAGGTTTGGGGAGAAGCAATGCACACGACTGTCTACCTCAAAAAGCAATCCTCTACCATTTCTGGAAACCAGACACCCTATGAGATGTTGACTGATTAGCGTCCCAATCTATCCCATCTTCTTCCTTTTGGTACCCCTGCATTTATCATATTCCTAAGATCAACCGAAGCAAGTGGGGGAACCATGGTGAAAAATGCATAGTTGTTGGTTATAAAGGAATAAACTAATATCGGATTATAGTGGATAATAAGATTTCTATTGCAAGAGATATCAGAGTGATTAAAGAGTTAGATAATCAGGAAGAGAGAGAGTACTATGAGTTGGAATCAGATTATGATAGTAGCAAGGAGGCTGCTGCTAATCCTATTCACCCAGTTCTAGAAGTTGAAACCCCACTCACTACATCACCAACTTTTCCTCCACCTCCAACTTCTCCTCCACCTCCAACTTCTCTGTCAGTTGGTCCAACACCAGGCTCACCAGTAGCACTCCCAGAGCCACCAGCTACGGTTAGGCCTACCAGGGAAGAAGGTAACCCTGTACCTTCACTTGCCTCTACCAGACCTTGCCGAGCAAATGCTGGGAAATGTACCTCTACCCAGTTCCATCATGAAGTATTCCTTGCTACCTCCTACTTGGATACCAATGAACCTCTATCCTACACAGAAGCGGTCAACTCAGCCATGGTAACAGAATAGATCACTCCAATTGATAAAGAGCTATAGTCAATCATCGACCACAAGACTTGGAAAATAGTGGATTTACCCAGAGGAAGAGAACTGACAAAATGCAGATGGGTATTCAGAGTAAAGAGGGGGGCTGGAGGAGATATGCGGAGGGATAAGGCTCGCTTGGTAGTAAAGGGATTTACACGGTACTATGGAATTGACTACATAGAGACTTTTGCACTGGTTGTCAAGCTCACCTCTCTGAGAATTATTCCCTCCCACACTGCTGCTCATGATGATAAGATTGACCAAAGAGATGTTAAGAGTACCTACCTCCTTTGAAATTTTGAAGAGGAAATTTACAGCGAGATTCCAGAGGGCTTGGTTGTGGATCGCACTAAGGAAATGGACAGAATAGGAAGAAAGAGAAAGAAGATTTGCCAGCTCTATAAGAGGTTGTATGGGTTGAGGCAGTCAGGAAGGATCTGGAATGAAGAATGGGACAAACACTTGGTAGGAAGATATGTATTCAAGGAAAGCAATGATGATCATGCTATCTATTTGAAAGTGATGAATGGTCAATTCCGTTGGGGGCTGAGTTGGGTTGATAATGTTTTATGGATAGTACCTCAGGCAATGGTTGATGAAGCGAAAGGTCAACTGGCAGCACAGTTCCCGGTTACAGACCTTGGGAAAGCTCACTTCTTTCTAGGAATAGTAATCACGTGGCGACCCAGACAAATCACCCTCAAGCAAGCCACCTATGTCAAAAAGATTCTGGAGTGGTTTGGTCTTGCAAAGGCCTACATCGTCTCTACCCTCCTAAATCTAGGCACCAAGCTGCACACCTTACTCACTTCCAGCATCGCTCCTCCGGCTGAGGAGGAAGATAGCAAGGCAGATAAGGGGGAATAGCGAAGCATGATCGGGAGCCTGATGTACCTCATGCTCTACACCACACCAGGTATTGCCTATGCTGTTGGAGCCTTAGGAAGATTCAACAACTTGCCCAGGAACAGTCGTATGAGAGGAGCAACACCCCTACTCTGCTATGTGAAGAGGACCTCAGATCTTGAATTAAGTCTTGCTCCCTTTGCCAGTATCCTACACCCAGTACAATACAGCGATGCTGACTGGGCGGGAGCTTTGGATACCCACAAGAGCACTGGTGGCTATATGTGTATGCTCACGAATAAGGACAACCAAATCAGATCAGCAGTTTCCTGGTCCAGCCAGCAACAGCAGATAGTTGCCTAATCCTCTACTGAAGCAAAATGCATGACAGTCACTCAGGCAGTAAAGGATGCTATTTTGGTTTCACGGATTATCAGGGAGTTGCAAACCACCCTGCATGGCAACGATACAACTTATGAAAGTTTTTTATCACAACTACAACCACAACCGCAACCTCCACAAACCCTAACCAAAGTCTTTGTCGACAGCCAAGGCTCTATAGCCCTTGCCCACAAACCTAAGTTCCATGCTAGGGCCAAGCATATCGCTATTCAGGAACACTATGTTAGGAAGAAGGTGGCAAATGGGGAGATTGAGGTAGAGTACCTTTTTACAGGAGACATGCTCGCTGATTGTCTCACTAGAAATCTCAGCCAGGACAAGGTGGAAAGGTTCAGAGCAGGGATGGGTTCACATTAAGTGGGAGCAGTGGGAGAACAGGAGTACAGGTTTAGAGAAGTTCTTTTATTTCTATTCTTCTGTTTTTTCCTATTTTACATGATGTAAGCTCACATAACTGGCAGAGTGGGAATGGTGGGAATCATGCTGCTCGGCATGCTCACGAGAGCACTCCTTTGGCGCCCATTCATCTATTAACTTTCTGTTCTCCATTCCTTTTCCACCTTTATCACCCATTGTTGTTTTCTCTCTTTGTTGCTTAGAAGTCGTCGCCCTAAAGTGTCTACTTACTGTTGGGGTTTTCCGTCGTTCTTTGCCATCCGGAAGTCTTCATCTATCACTATCATCACTTGTTGATAAACAGTGCATGGAGGCTGCAACACTGGAAGAGTCCCTTGTGAGGGGGCAGGATGTGTGAAAGAATAGCATGCGTGGAGGGGTGGAATACGGGGCAGAGTGTTATGCGGGGAGGAGTGTGATGTGCTGTGGATGGGGGCGTTCTTTGAAAGGCATATATTTCTTTTGTTAGCATGGGAGTCGGAGAGCAAATGGAAAGGATATTTGTGGTTGCAATTAGAAGAATAGTGGGGGTGGAGGATTTCGTTGTTTGGAATATATATACCCCGTGTCCTTACCATTAGCTGGTTTCTTTTAACAGAGCAAAGCAGAGGTTATACCCAGGTCCTATTGGGTTGATTGTGAGCATCGTGTATTGACGAGAACCAAAGAGTTGATGGGAAAAGATTTTCAGTTACCAGACTTTTTGATCACACTTGGCGTTTCGAAACAGGTGAGTGATGGTTTGTGATCCCAGTCGGGATTGTGGTTTTCTGCGCCGGAGACATAACCGTTTAAGAGCACTATCCTCCCGCCCAGAGCTGTAACAACCCAGCACACATGAGCTATGGCAGTCGGAACGTACACCTATACAGGTAGCCTGGAGGCGAACTGGTAGGGACCGGCCGGCAAGTGAGTACTTGACCTACGGAGACCCGATAGCCCGGGCTCCGGGAATGAACCGAATTAGCTAGCCAGGTACAGAGGTACCTGGGTACACCTGGGAGAGTTCTCCGTGTACCTAGGGACTTCTGAAGGAGCAGTTGCTCAGCTAGGCCGGGTAACTGGAGACAGGTCAGCAATGTCTATCGCCGGCAACGGGATCGACAGAGTAATAGGGAAAAGTTATCTTGTCCGCTAGACACAGTTACCCTAACCTCTGGATCAGGTTACCCAGCTATGAGGCTTGGGTTACCCGGCCCAATATCCTGAGTTACCCTATCTTGCAATACGAAGTCTCTCTGGTAGTTCCTGAAAAATGAGCACAATGTTTGTCATGCGAAGCCACACATAATACTGTAATCAGGGGTTCTAGGAGATGCTGTTGGGCAAGCTAGGCAGCTCCGAAGAAGCTGTAAATTAGAGACATTATTCCTATCATGCCCCTCGGGTCCCGCCTTAAGGCGCGGACATCATAGGGGAACGGTGGCGTCGCTGTGTGCCGTCTGGGAAAGTGCCAGGTTTGGAGACCTGCTTGCAATACGTTACACATCGCTGCCGTCCGGCCGACCATAAGCTGTTCGCAAGATATATGAGTGGGCATAGGGCAGAAGGTGGAGAACCTCCTCCAAGTTGTTCTGAGTAATGCGGACCCAAGCTGGCGGAGTTAACGGGAGTAAACCGTAGGGGTCCGGAAGGTAGTCCCAGGTCGTGCCAGGGCAGCTGGGAGAGTTTTACACCTGGCAACCCTAAAAGTGTCCCCAATGTCATAGGTTCTGAAAGGGATGTGCAGAGACACTATAAGCATGATCCCTACTGACACGCAAGGTGGGTCTGCGGTAGTAGTCATGGGTAGGACCTATTGGACCCCTTGCGGATCACCATGCCTTGCGGAAGACACCTGAAGCCTGCGAACTGTAAATAGTAGATAGATAAAAGCCTCCTGGTACCTTCGCGGGACAAGTAAGGATCAATGCAAATGGGAAAGCTGTGATAGACAGTCTAATTCATGCGGCATCTTGACTGTTAGCCAGTGGCAAGATGCCGATGCGCAAAGGTTTTCACACCGGTGGGCAAAATGGAAATGCACTGGAGAAACGCTAGCAGAATAAGATGAATGCGGACTAGAGGGTGTCGACACATGCATGCCCGAAGGGTGTGCCAGGACATGCATCCGACCGCCCTTAGTGGAGAAGTGTGTGCTCGAATGGTTGGAGTAAACTGATGGTGGAGTTTCTGGCATGAGTTAAAACTACCCAAAAGTCTATGTGAGAACTCTCCTACTCCAATAATCAATCCTCTCGAGACCTTAATCGAGGGAAGCGTCAGGCTTAACGATATTGAGTTTTACTGTTTACTTTACTCTTACATTAGTGTAAACTTTTGGCGATGAGTTGAAACTTCTTCGCTGCCGTCGCAACCTGGGGATCCCCCTTCCTAGGGGTGCCCCTGTTACAGTATAGTGTTAAGCGAGCTCCTGGCTAAACCCCGCTCCTGATTAATCGTTTTTCGACCTTCGGCACTGACCTTGCATGAATAGGGTTAATCTTGTCTAGAACAAGTAGGCCAGGGTGGAAGGTGGAATGCCTAGTACCGAATTTCAATGCAGAATGGAATCGAACTCGGATTCGGACCGTGATTTTGAGGAACATGCCGCCAACATGTTTCACACGTCGGTTTTCGCGGATGATCGAGGTATTGACTGGGATGGTCATCATTTGTTTCTGGAGGGTGCCCCTATTCAGTAACCTAGTGAATGCCTTGACCTCTTGATTACGGACCCTTACCCTGTGGCGCTCCCATTTTTCCAAGACCCTACCCGGGTCCACAACATGACTCGTCCTCCACCCCCAGGGGTCCTATTTAGTGAGTTCCCACACGAGTTCATCGAACCTTACATCCTCCGGGAGGTAGCCAAGTCGATTGAGAAAGCGAAGCGGGAACTAATGAACTGGACCCCCCTCCAGCAGGGGGTGTTCTGGAAACAGATCACTACGGCAGCGGTGGAATGGATGAAAGTGCAGCAGGAGTTATACCTGCAGATGATAAGGGATCAGCAGGCATTGAGGACTCGGATGACAGCGTTGGAAAATGCCTTCGAAGGAGGCTCTAGTATTGATCCTGAGAATGATGTGCTGATGTTACAGGCCGTGCCCCCACTGCCACTCATCCATACAAAGCCTGAGAACTTTAGCATGGAATTGGCCATGACAGCCAGAGATGAGCAATGGAGGGCATACCGGAGCCCAAGCGGTATACCCATGTTGGAAAGCCTGAAAGGTGATGGCTACTGTTATAGTTCCACCTTCTCAAGAGCATCTGCAGGCTCCCTGACTGTCCCTCCCTCCCTCGTCCATAATCGTTTGGGAAGCCCAACGGGTGGGCCAACTGGTAGACGTCGGGTAAGGAAAAGGACATCCAAACGGAAGGGCATCACAGCCCCAGGTACTCCGGACCCAACTCCTTGTCCAACCCTGGCCCCTGTCATTCCGCCTGCAACACCGCCAGTTGCAACTCCGGTACCTGCCATAGCCGCCCCAAGACCCACACCTCTACCAGTGCCCCTATCAGTCCCTAGTTCTGACCCCTCTCCTGCCGCTCCTTTCCTACCCCCGGCTTCAGGCCTTCCGGGATTCCGGTCGCTGCGTGCCGCATCACCTCGGTTCTTTGAACATGTACGGCGCCACCAAGGGCGAGCACCTGGGGCTCTATCGCAAGAGACCCCTATCCCTGGGCCAGGACCACCTGCGCGCAGGGTTTATTGGGCACTGGTCATCCCCACGTCACCCTGGAAGGCAAGTCTGCGGCCCAGTCTCCCCACCATCACAAGTGGCGATTCCGACAGCCAAGATGTGTTCTGTCTGTCAGGCTGTAAGTCGACAGAGACCTGGATGAGGTGGATTTATTACCACTCCTATGGATGTAGGAAGGGACCATGGACCCCGGTGAGGCCTAGACGGAGGCAGAAAGAAGGAGATGGACGACCAACATGTGGGTAATGTGGGGCAAGGAGGCACGCTGGGCCCCGCCATGCACCCCGTGAGTTTTCTCAAGCTGCAGTCTTTTCTGCGGATAACATGGAGGGCATCCAAGCCAACTACTGAGAGTGGGCGACGCCCTGTTCCACCACCGGCATCAGGACCATAAGGGGCTAAC
This sequence comes from Tuber magnatum, assembly GCA_003182015.1. Classification (NCBI taxonomy): domain Eukaryota; kingdom Fungi; phylum Ascomycota; class Pezizomycetes; order Pezizales; family Tuberaceae; genus Tuber; species Tuber magnatum. The sequence goes on along the minus strand of PYWC01000020.1, from coordinate 276,646 downwards.
CCGCAAGAGGATGGTAACCAGGATGGTCAGGAGGAACGGGTTGATGGGTACGATAGACCACTGGAATCACAAGGCGGCAATACTGCAGCTAGTGGGGACGGAAATGCACCACCCCGAGGTGGTACGGCGGGAGCGGGCAGAGGTCCAGAGGACTCTGACCATGACAGCTCTCATAATGATGACGATGGAGATTCTCTTCCAGACTTGACCCCCTTCCTCGGTACTCGCAAGGATGACTGGAGCAGCGAGAAGAAACGGCACCGGGATCGCTGGGCCAAGAGGCTGGTGAGAGCCCTGAGGGGTAATGGTTCAGCTTCTGGGCCTATGCCATGACAACGGTAGAAGAGGCCGTAGAAGCTGACTGGTATCTGTCCATTTATGGGCAAAGTTACAGAACTCGTGAGCTTCTTAACCCTGGTAGAGGTCAAATTTGAATACTTTACGGATTGCAAGCTGACCGACATAGGTACGGTAAATTGCTGATCACCCTTATTGAGGACTCTGCCCGGGCATGGTATCTGGGGTTGCATGGGCACATTAACAAGGAAGCTGCCAAGCGCACTGGCGTTTCTGTCAAAGAAAGCAACCCCTTACGGACATGGAAAGGGTTCCGAGAACTGCGGCAATGAAGTTTTGGCGGAGACCAGGCCAAGCAAGATCAATCCCTTCTCGAGTGGCGACACCTTGTGATGAAGCCCTATCACATGGATGAGTACCTGGATAAGATAATTGATTATATGTATAAGCTTGGCTGTACAGATCCAGTACCGGTACGAGACAAGGTGGGATCAGGCATCACACAAGTGGTTCGAAACAAGTAGGCAATCAAGGAGCCCCATCCGACCGACCTGTACCAGTACCTTGATCTTCTCCGTGAGTTCGGGCACATGCGGGAGCACAACCAGCGGTTCAGTAACCGTCGCATCCACCCAGCCCCCTGATCCCAACCCGCGGATAAGAAGCAGGATAGATCCCCGACATCAGCCAGGTTCAGGAAGAAGGAAAAAGGTTCAGGCCGACAGCAGCGGAGGTCTGCCAAACCTAGTGATTTCAACGCGGGGAAACTGGCAAAGCTGGCGACTTCGGAGTATGCCATAGCGCATAAGGAAATCCTGTCAACTTTGACCGAACGCCAGAGGAAGCACAACCAGTGCACCAAGTGCGGTCAAAGAGGTCAGTTTCGGAGAAAGTGTACCACGATGGCCCCAGTTGTTAGTTCATGCAAACAGGCCCGTGGGTTGAAACGTTCAGCCCCGGTAAGGGAGCCTACAGGAATGGACAAGTGACTTAAGCGCATTGAAGCGCCCCCTCCGGCTTCCAAGGCAAGGACGCTTGAAGTCCGCCAGGTATCACCGCAGGTCATGGAGTTTGTTACTGATGGCTCGGAATGGGTAAGAACAGAGTCTGTTTACGGTGTAACCTTATTAACCCACAGCCATAGACCCCTGAGGGATAGATGGACATGAGCCACCGAGGTAGCTTCGGAGATGGGTAAGTACCCTTCTACCACATAAATGACCCTGATACTGACTACACCCAGGTGGTGTGGCCAGGTAGATGTTGCAGGCCGTGTTTGGTGGGCTGGGCTATCTCTCCTTTGTTGGGTTTCTGGTTATTTCCTTGGTTCAAGTTATGCGTATTTCTTTCAGGATTTCCATAGCTGGATGGGCACGTCATAGGACATTATTTTGGGCCAGGCTGGGCGAGGTGTTGCTAGAGGCGACGGTCGACATTGGGGAGGCAAGGCGGCTTCGCTTGGAACCGGTCCGACAGTGGACTTCTACCCACCGCAGGAAGGATTGTTATCTTTAGTGCAAGCGCAATTGGTTCAGGCTGGACCTGATCAAATAAACAGGGCTATTTTCAAGTATCCCTGAGGCGGCTTTAGTACCCGAAATCATGCGCGTGTAGCAGTGAACATTCTAGTTATTGAACAGCAGATCGTAATTGCTTACGTTTACCCACCCATTGTGGCCGCTCTTGTGCTGAGAGGCAGGAGACAAAAAGAAGTCCCTAAGTCAAGATGACTAAGTCCCCAAGACAAGCGCAGAGGCAGAAGCATGACAACTTGCCTCGTCATACCAAGTCTATCCACCTGCAGGTCAAGTTAGACTAGAAGATAGGAGCTAGACAGGTAAGGGCTGAAGGGATCCGGCTACTCGGTGGTGGAGCTACTGAGCCGGTGCTTAGTGGCCGATAGGTTAAGAAGACTGAGGCACCTTGTGTACGACGAAAGGTACCTGTGCCGATAAGCGACACGAGTGGTAATCACATTCCTGGGTAAGGGCTACACGATGCCAAGTCATGAGAGACGAGGATAGGCAACCACCATAATGAGATGTGCTTTGAGGTTGCGGGTATGCTCGACACTAAGGTGGATGGGTACCCACCCATGTCTTGGCTGAGAGACCATAACCCCGACATAGATTGGAAGACAGGATCACTAACCTAGCCCTCAGATTTCTGCAAGGCTAACTGCCGGGTAGAGCGATGGCGGTTAGTGTTCATGACTGATGTAGAGTTACTAGCCAAAGACCGTAGTAATATGTACCTATTGGGAATTGTATAATCCTCCGATAAGGCAGGTGCAGACATTACAGTTAAGCTCCTCCTCGAGTATAAGGACTGTGGGGATATCTTCAGTCAGGAACGGATTGAGGCACTACTGGAGCACTGGCAGTATGACCAGACGAGCGAATTGCAACCGGGAACTCAACCTCCATTTGGGCCCGTCTATCTGTTATCGGAAAAGGAATTTAACGCACTCCGGGAATATCTCAATGACATGCCGCGCCAGGGAAAGCTAGGGTGGTCCACTTCCTCGGCAGCAGCCCCTACCTTCTTCATGCCAAAATGAGATGGTACATGAAGACTGCTAGTAGATTACCAAGGGCGGAATAAAATCACGGTGAAGAGTAAGTATCCTCTGTGCTTGATTAATGAACTGCAAGATATCTTAGGAAGAGCCGTTGTGTTCGCCAAGTTGGACTTGAAGAACGGCTAACACCTTCTGAGGATTGCAGAAGGTGAGGAATGGAAGACGGCCTTCCGGTGCAGATATGGACTGTATGAATACACAGTCTTGCCGTTTGGGTTGTATAATGCCCTGGTAAGTTTCCAAACCATGATAAATCAGGTCTTTCAGGATCTCTGGGATGAAGCAGTCATTGCAAACATGTATGACATTCTGATCCACTCCGAAACTATGGCAGAATATGTCACAATGGTGAGGTGTGTGATGGAGAAATTGCAGAAAGCTACACTATGTGAAAGCAAAAAGAAGTTGAGTTTCCAGCAACGGGAGGTTGAATTCAGTGGATCCCAGATCTCCGATATGGGGATCTCTATGTTGTCGGAGAAGAGGCAGACAATCAGGATTGTACACCTCCGGTATGCGTCGTCACCGCCCAAAGCTTTATGGGCTTTGCCAACTTCTATCGTTGGTTCCTAGATGGTTGCGGCAAGATAGCGAATCCTCTGACTGATATGACAAAGAAGGTTGTCCGATGGGAATGGACACCTGCATGTGAGTAGGCCTTCAACTGTTTGAAGGAGCCGTTTACGTCCAAACCTATCCTAGCACCTCTTGACCCAGAACAGCCAACCCGGCTGGAAACCGACACTAGTGACTTTGGATTAGGAGCCGTCCTCTCCCAGTTATGTAAAGATCAGAGATGGCATCCAGTGGCCTATCATGGTCGGAAGTTTCACCCAGCGGAGAATAATTATAACCTCCATGACAGGGAAATGACTGACCTCGTAGCGGCATTCAAGAAATGGGATCTTTGCTACGCTCCGTAACGGACCGGTTAGTGATCTATATGGATCATAAGAATTTGGAGTACTATAATAGTACCAAGGTCCTTAACCAAAGCCAGCACCGCTGCGCTGAGTTGCTACAACTATTTAGCTACCTGATGGTTTACCGCACATGGCGGTTGAATGAAAAGGCAGAGACTTTGTCACGCCGTAGGGACTACCGCCCTGAAGAGAGGAGTGGTTTTCCGCCACAGTCGTTTTTTCACCCCGAAAAGTGCGTTGGGAGCCAGGAATGGGACATCTTATGACCACAAGTGTTGCAGGTGTGCCAGGGATTTCGGCTCCAGTCATCCTTTTTGAATCAGCCGTGTGTAGCGATAAAGGAAGCCAGGAACATTTAAGGATCCCGAAGGCAATGGCTGCCAGTGACAAACAGGTCAACCGATATTTCACAAGGGAAAAGGCCTTACTCCTGTACAAGAACAGGTGGTATGGTCCCAAGGGCCACAATCTGAAGCAGACAAACATGGAGGCAGAACATGACTCCCGAATCAGAGGGCACTTCAGGACGTACAAAACCATGGGCACGGTTAGGGCTAACTTCTATTCGCCAAAGATGGACGAGCACACCACCAACTATGTGCGACCATGTGATGCAGGCCAGAGAAATAAGTCCATCAGGCACAAGACATACGGGCTGCTGGAACCTATTGATGTTCCTATGCAACCGTGGACAGATATTTCAACACACTTCATTGTAGCGCTGCGAGAGTCCGAAGGGTATGCCAAGATCTGGGTCATGGTAGACAGATTCACGAAAATGGCACATTTCATACCCCGGAGCATGGAGGTACCTATCACGAAGCTTGCCTTGATATTCCGGAAAGGAGTTTGATGCCTTCATGGACTCCAAGAGTCAATCATCTCTGATAGAGATAGCCGATTCACATTGAGGCGCTGGATGAGTCTGATGTACCTGTTGCAAGTGCAACAAAACCTTTCGACTGCATTCTACCTGGAGACTCGTTGGCAAACTGAGAGGGTTAATCAGAAACTGGGGTAGTACTTGCATGGTTACTGTTCCAACCAAGAAGATGATTGGGTTTCGCTGTTACCCCTGGCGGAGTATGCGTACAACACCCCAACATCAGAATCCGCCAGGTTGTCACCATTTGAGATCAAGTATGCGTTTAACCCCAGGACAAACCAGTCAGGTGTCGTCTCTGATAATGAAGCGATGCACCATAGCAGTGAGCTCTTGTTTAAGGAACGGGAAGGAACCTGGCAGGAGGCCCGAGAAACAATGCAACGGGCAAAGGAGAGGCAACAGAAATGCCATGACCAGGAAAGGTTGCCATCAGCGGACTATGTTACCTTAGACGATGGGGCTGCTGTGCGGTCAAAGAAAGCGGACCGCCTGGTGTTGAACCGAACAAACCTCCGCACAAAGTGTTCAATGGAGAAGCTGGACTACTGGATGTTTGGACCTTGGGTGTTAAAACGTGGGGTGGGTAACAGAACCTAGGAACTCCAACTACCCGCCAGATGGAGCAAGCAGCGGGTTTTCAATGTCACGTTAGTCGAACAGTACTATGAGGATCCGAGATCCAGTAGGGTCAAGGATGTCCCTACCACGGAGCTTGGGGACAAGGAGCCAAGTTACATTATCGAAGCTGTTGTAGACAGTCAATTGTATGGAGGAGCAAAGCGGCAGTTTCCGTCACGCTTCATCAAGTACCCAGTTTTATGGCAAGGCTACGGGGCTGAGAAGAATTCATGGGAGCCCTATGAGATGCTAGAAGCGACAGGCTTACGGGCCATGCTGGATTTCCAGGAAAGATATCCATCCAAGGTCCGGGACCATAGGCTCTGGGGAGAATCGAGTCCGGGGAATAAGAGACGAGACCAATGGTCCGGGACGGACCGTAGAGAAAAAGGGAGTGGTGTAAAGACACAGCACACATGAACTATGGCAGTCAGAACCTACACCCATACAGGTAGCCTAGGGGGGAACTGCTAGGGACCAGCAGGCAAGTGAATACTGGACCGACGGAGACCCGACAGCGCGGATGTCGAGAGTGAACAGAATTAGCTGCCCAGGTACTTAGGTACCTAAGTACGCCCGGGAGAGGTGTCAGCGTGCTTAGGGACTTCGGAACGCGTGGTTGTTCAGCTAGGACGGGTAACTGGAGACAGGTCAGAAATGTCTATCGCCGGTGACCGGATAGACAGGGTAACAGGGAATGGTTATCTTGTCCCCTGGACCAGGTTACCCTACCCTTTGGATCAGGTTACCCTGCCATGGGGCTTGGGTTACCCTGCCCAAAGTCCTGAGTTATCCTACCTTTCAATTGGAAGTTTCTTACGGAGCTCGGGAAAAATGACCGGAATGTTTGCCATGCAAAGCCAGGCATAATAATGGAATCGGGGGTTCTGGGAGATGCTATTGGGTGAGCTAGGCAGCTCGGAAGAAGCTGTAAATTGGAGACATTATTCCTATCATACACCTCCGGCGAGGCCTTAAGGCCTGGACGTCAGGGGAGAAGGGTTGCATAGTTTTGTGCAGTCTAACAAAGTGCAAGGTTTCGAGACCTGCTGGCAACACCGTATACGTCACTGCCCTCCCGTCAACTGTAAGCCATTCGCAGGGGATATATGGAGGCATATGGCAGAAGGTGGAGTACCTCCTCCCTGGTTTTCGTAGTAAAACAGGTCAAAACTGGCCCAGTTAACGGGAGCTCACAGCAGGGGTCCAAAAGATAGTCACGGGTGTTGACGTGGCGGCCTAGAGAGTTTTACACCTACCGCCCCTGAAAGTGTCTCCAATGTCATAGGCCACGAAAGGGACGTGCAGAGAGAATACAAGGATGATTCCTAACACAGGTAAGGTGGGTCTGAGCTAGTGGTCATGGGTAGCGCCCAGTGGACCCCTTTCAGATTACCATCTCCTGCGGAAGACATGGGAAGCCCGAGAACCATAAATAGTAGATCGATGAAACGCTCACAGTAGCTTCTGCGGCCAAGTAGAGATCAATGCAAATAGGAAAGGTCTCATAGATAGTCTAGTTCATGCGGCGTCTTGACTGTTAGCCACTGGCAAGACACCGATGCGTAGACCTTTTCATTGTGGCGGGCAAAATGGCAATGCACCGCAGAAATGATAACCACATAAGGTGGACGCCGACTAGAGTGTGTCGACACATCGATGCCCGAAGGGTGTGCCAGGAGACGTGTCAGACCGCCCTTAGCCGAGAATGGTGTGCTTGAATGGTTGGAGCAAACTGATGGGGGAGTTTCTGGCATAAGATAAACCTACCTGAAAGTCTATGCGAGACCTCTCCTACTCCAACAATCAATTTTCTCGAGACCTGAATTGAGTGCAGCGTCAGGCTTACCGATATTATGTATTACTGTTTACCTTACTCCTACATTTGTCTCAACTTTTGGTGATAAGTTTCAAGTTGTTCGGTGCGGTGGCAACCTTGGGACCCATCTTCCTAGGGGTGTCCCCATTACAATCAAGTACCAAAGAAGAAGAATAAGTTGTATGTATATTTTGTCCAATGTTTCTACGACTTTCAAAACCTTTGCTCAGAATCAATAGTTAACCAAATCAAAATCCATAACTTCTAGCTCTAGCAGCAGCTGTTCCTACCAATCTGTAAGGCATTGAATTATTTATCCCATGAGTGGAGGATCGGGAAGATCAGCCTTAGCTGAGACTTAGAACTTTCTCATAAAATATTAATCTACTGGATTCCACAAGCAGTTCTTCTCAAAAGGTTCTGTTTTTTTCTGATAATCATTACATCCTCTTCTTCTATAGCCCTGATAATTTCTATAGGCCCTAGTTAAAATGTGGTTGTAGAGTTCGACTTTCTATCTCGGCAGTAAAATTATATTCAGTGACCAATTACTAGGGAGCAACACATCACTAGGCAAAACATGTTATAGCAGTCGTGCAAGTTCATGGAAAATAGTAGCTAAGTAATGAGCAATCTCACTTGTTAACATAGTATTTATATGCAATGGCTACAATCATGTATCACAATCGATTACTGGGAAAGCAAGACCCACAGTGCTATATTATATTTCAGTACTAAACCCTCTGTCTTGAAATTGCTTCAAATCATTACAAGAGCTGCAAAGAATTCCAGTGGGCAGATCTGATTGTAAAATGAGGTTGCGGTATCGGGGTGAAGGCTTTGTATAGGAGTACTTATATAGTATTAGCAAATTTGAATAAATACTATAATACGGTTATGTTGGATTATATTCCACCTAAGTGTACCTTTTGACCACTGCTCCAGATTCTGACTAGGATAAGCTTAAGCTCAATTATAGTCCATCTACTTTCCAATTCTCAATTCATATAGTTCCGGGCGAGATTCATAACATAATACTTGCAAATGGATTCAAGCATCCTCAGACTTGCAAGTCAGATGTGGAAGTCATACATAAAAATTATGCATTCAAAAACCATATGTAGGAGTTGTATGCATGAAATTTGTCGATTCCTATGAACTATCAATATACAACAATGCACATACAGGTAGACAATTAGAAGAACAAAGCAACAGCCAGGTGAGGTTCCTATGTCCATAGCTCAGAAAGAATATAACAGTTTATGTCATAATTTGAAACACCATTTTAGTAGAATGCAGGCAGCTGATAGAGTTGTATTATACCAACTATTGAGCCACCAATTATAGAGCAATATTGTGATCTTAATACTCATAATGCTTTCATAATCCCAGTCCTGTACAACAGGCAGCTTATACTTCCACAGTGGTAGTCAAAGAGCCTATGAGATATAATAGGAAGTGTCCATATGGGGTCAAGAGCGGATAGTCCAAGGCAGAGCATGCTGGGTAGAACAAGAGGGAGGGACAGGGGTCCAAACAAGCAATGTTTATACTAGGGTTCAAGGGTTGAAGAGTAGGGTCACAGGGATCAGGGTCCTGGTTCAAGTAGTCCAGTGACACAAAGAAGAAACAAAGTTACCATGTCTAAGTACAGGTGTAAACAGGAAATTACCTAGTTTCATAAAGAAAAACAATTCCCACGGGGCATACCTCTTTATATAAGCAGTGAAAGTCCTCCGCAGACAAATTCCGATATGTAATGGAGGCACCGCTAGGAAGATGGATCCCAAGATTGGGACCGTACTGAACAACTTCAAACTTATCGCCAAAAGTTCACCCAGATTTAAGAGTAAAGCAAATAGTAAAACTTGACATCATTAAGCCTGACGCTTGACTCAATTAAGGTCTCAGGAGGATTGATTGTGGGAGTAGGAGTGTTCTCTCACATACATTCAAGTAGTTTTATCTTATGCTAGAAACTTTCCCATTAATTTACACCAACTATTCAAGCATACCCTTCGTAGCTAAGGGTGGTCCAACAGGTCTCCTGGCACACCCTTTGGGAATGCATGTGTTGACATGCTCTACTTGGTGTTCACATTATGCGGTTATGGCTTCTGCAAGGTATTTCCATTTTGTGGGCTGCAGTAAAAACTTGTTGGTATCGGTATCCTGCCAGTGGCTAACAGTCAAGACACCCGGTGAACTGGACTGTCTATGACACCCTTTGCATATACAATGATCTGTACTCGACCTTGGAAGCTACAGTGAGCGGTTTATCTAGCTACCATTCAGGATTCTTGGGCATCCCGTTTCTTCTGTAGGATACGGTGGTCCAGGAGGAGTCCAAGGGGTGCTACCCATAGCTACTACCTCGGACCCATCTTACCTCTGCTAGGAAACATGCTTTTAGTGTCTCTACACTTCCCTTTCAGATCCCATAGCATTGGGGACACTTTCGGGCTTGTTAGGTATAAAACTCTGCCAGTCAGCTGGTATCACCCAGGACTGCGTTCGTGACTGCCACGGTTAACCCCCGTTAACTCCTGCAGCTTTGGTCCATTTTACCCTGAATTACTTGCAAGAGGTACGCCACCTTCCACCCTAGGCGCCCTGATATATCATGCGAACAGCTTATGGTCAACCGGATGGCACCGAGATATATGCTATTGCAAGCAGGGCTCCAAAGATTCCTACTTGCTAGACTGCACACAAATACACAAGCGTTTCCCCATGACCTCCAGGCCACAAGGCAGGGCTGGAGGGGTACGATAGGAATAATGTCTTCAATTTACAACATCTTCGGAGTTCGGTAGCTCGTGAAATGGCAACTCCCAGAACGGTTATTTCCAGTATTATGCATGGCTTCGCGCAACAAGCATTTCAGTCATTTTTTCCAAACTTCCGGAGGGACTTCTTATAGAGAGGTAGGTTAACTCTGGACTTTGGAGAGTGTAACACAAGTCCCGTGGCAGGGTAACCTGATCCTGAGGGTAGGGTAACCTTGGTTAGGGAACAAGATTACTTGTTGCAGTCACCCTGTCTATTCAGTTGCCGGAGATAGACACTTCCAACTTTTCTCCAGTTGCACAGCTTAGTGGAGTAACCACCCCTTTCGGAAGTCACTAAGTATGCTGACACTGCTCTGGGTTGTAGCCAGGTACCCAAGTACCATACCAGCCAATCCTGTTCATCTCATAGCCTGGGCCATCAGTTCTCCATCGGTCCAGTACTTACTTTCCTGTCGGTTCTTACCAGTTTGTCTCCTGGCTACCTGTATGGATGTAGGTTCTGGCTGCCATAGGTCATATATGCTGGGTCATTACACAATACCACTAACAACTTCCTCTCATAAAGCTGCACATTTCTATCATTTTCCAGCAGGTTCCATTACGCAGAACCTGGGCTAATCTGCCACTTCCATTATTAGAAAACTTTACAACCCAGCCCCCTCCATACCTGCAACGAAAACTCTTATGCCATTATACTCCTGCCAGGTCATCATGAGACGATGATAGCAGTGTAAGAAGCGCTATTTGCATTGTATATATACATAAAACTCAACCAGAGACTAGTTTCTATCCATATCTCTACTCTCCATTCAATTGAGCCCATATGCAAGTGATAGTCCTGTTATACCAATCTGTAGAACCCCAGCTAGTCTCTCTTGAGCTCCTTTTTCAAGTTCTACAGGACCTTGGTACCCAGATTTGGTTTCACTACCATCTTGAAATCCAGATCCTGCTTTGAACATGCCCCAATTACCAGCACTGACTTGGGTAACCAGTGATGTAAGTTCATCTGAGATATTTGGAAAGTTTTATCTCTACACTGAAGAATATCATGAGGGCTGAATAGAGTGGTGGAAAGAGATAGCAGAATTTGCAGCATATACTGTACAATGTGCTGACAGAAAGAAGATGAGATAAAATGCTGATCTTGGAGGCATAGACATGTAGAAATACTTTTAGCAATGCGCTGACTGCTTAGGTTAAACTGTTGGTATAACACGAGTGATGTGCATGATTTGGAGTAAGGTTTTTGCTCACTCAAGCAGTACAGGTATTAGCTTGATACACAATCACAAGAAGTCCTCCACATGCCAGAAATCTAGCAAGTCTACCATCTTTGACGGTGGGAGTTCACCTGGTACAGATGTCCTAATACTATTACAAAAAGAAACAAAAACTGGAAATCAGTATAGGCTAGTCGATCTAACAACACCAATTCATTTCAAATAGCCCATTTTTGAAGAATACTTCCTAAAGGCCTTTCTTGCAATAAATATTATATTTAATTGCTCACACAATCTTGTCTTCCACCAAGAATTCAAATACTTTTGGCTAGGGATTCAAATCCCATACCTGACAATGCTGGCAAGACATTTAAATCAGGGGAGTAACACTACTGTTGGTGAGATTGGAATCAGTTTGCCAGTTGATAGAAGAATGTCCCTGGTAGTGGATACATGGAGTTCAGTAAATAAACTTGTATTTCGGTCACTTGTGGCCTATGAGGTCACAGATAACAGGTAGATGGTTGAAGTGCGGACTGAGTCGGAGGAAAGAAAAGGTTCTGACACCTGTGCCAATATGGCAGGAATCGTTCATAAGGTACTTACTGAATGCAGGATTCAGGGTAGAATTCTTGGTTTTATAACTGACAGTGCTAGTAACAACCAGACCTTTGTGGAAGCCTGACATAGTACTTTAGGCTTGCTATCACTTGAATGGTTCCTGATAGAAAACCATATTCCTTGTATGCCCCATGTTGTTCAGCTTATTCTTACTGCATTTATGAGTTCTATCATGTGAAATTGAAGGATAATTATATGCCATCTGGCCTTAAGTAAGATTATATCGATAAGGTTGTAAGGTTGGATAATGGATTTCACAAGACAGTAGAAAAGATAATATCCAAAACCCCATACACTTGTAATAGTTTTACTGTAAATTACATATATCTTAGTACATACATACAAGCATATATGGACAAATTGATATGCCTAAACTAGTAGCTCTCGAGTGCTGAAGTAAGAATATGAATACTATAGGTTGAAGCCCAGGGCTTTGGAGAAGGAAAGATGGCATCTAATTCTTATCTAAACTGTTCGCAAACATCATACCTGGGTGGTTGAAGAAAGAATGCTAATCAGGTTGTATGTATATCAGGAGTAGAAAATAAGTATCACTATTGGAGCTGTGCCATAGTGCCCAGAGTACTGCATGGAGATGTAGAACGATACAGTTGAGATCCTATCAATGCTTACTGCTAAGATCAAAATAGGTCAGAACTGGAGTCGAAAGATGTTTGAGAGATCTGTACTATTTTGTAAATTTAACATGAATCCGGTATAAACCTTTTCTGAGTTTACACCACTGTGGACCTGTAAAGACCCAGCATACATGAGCTATAGCAGCCAGAACCTACACCCATGTAGGCAGCGAGAAGGCAGACTGGTAGGACCCAGCGAGCAAGTAAGTACTGGACCTATGGAGACGCGACAGCTCAGGCTCGTACATAAAAAGAGATAGCGGACAAGGGACTTAGCTACTTGGCTTCATCTGGGAGCAATTACACCATACTTAGGGGCCTCTGATGAGGCAGTTACCCAGCTAGGCTGAGTAACTGTAGGAAGGTTACCAGTATCTATCTCATGCGATAGAATAGATAGGGTAACAGAATAAAGTTATCTTGTCCACCGAACATTGCTATCGTACTCTCAGGATCAGATTACCCAACTATGGAGCTTCAGTTACCCTGTCTAAAGTCCTGAGTTATGGTATCTTTCAATACGAAGTCCCTCAAGGAGTTGGGGAAAATAACCAGACTGCTCGTCATGCGAAGGGGCAGATAATACAGGAATCTGGCATTCCAGAGATCCTATTGGACGAGCTACGCAGCTCTAAAAAGGTTGTAATTTGGATACTTTGTTCCTAACATACCCCTCCGGCCAGGTCTGCAGGCCTGGACGTAGTGGGCAAACAGTGGTCTAGTGGTGTGCAGTGTAGTGAAGAAGAACCTGGGGAGACCTGCTTGCAACACCATATATGTCGCTGCTGTCCAGTGGACTGTAGGCCATTCATACAATATATAAGGGGGCATAGGGTGGAGGGTGGAGTACATCCTCCAAGTTGTTTGAACAAAACTATAGGAAAACCAATGGGGTTGACGGGGGTTAACCATGGGGATCCCGCAGGTAATCCCGGGTGGTGCAGGGGTGACTGGGAGAGTTTCACACCTACCAAACCTGAACACCTGCCAAATGCCATAGGCACTGTAAGAGAAGTGCTGCGATACCAAAGGCATGATTTCTACCACCGGTAGTGTGAATCCAAGGTAGTTGTCATGGGTAGTGGCTATCGGATCACTTCCAGACTACTGTATCCTGCGGAAGACACTGGAAGCCCATGAATGGGAAAAGGTAGATAGATAAGCCACTCCCAGTAGCTTCCGGGATCATGTTGTAATGGCCCGGCATACATGAGCTATGGCAGGCGGAACCTATACCCATGCACGTAGCCAGTAGGCAAACTGGTAGGAACTAGCAGGCAAGTAAGTACTTGACCTACGGAGACCCCATGGCACGGGCTCCGAGAATGAACCGAATTGGCTGGTCAGGGACTTAGGTACCTGGAGACACCTGGGGGTGGTGTCCGCGTACTTAGGGACTTCTGAAGGGGTAGTTGCTCAGCCAGGCTGGGTAACTGGAGACAGGTCGGAAATGTCTATTACCGGCGACAGGATAGACAGGATAACAGGGAAAGGTTATCTGGTCTGCGGGACCAGGTTACACTACTCTTGGGATCAGGTTACCCTGCCCGGAGTCCTGAGTTAGCCTATCGTTCAATACGAAGTCTCTCAGGGAGTTCAGGAAAATTGACTGCAATGTTTGTCACACGAAGCCATGAATGATACCAGAGTCTGGGCTTCCGGGGGATGCTATTGGGTGAGCTACGTAGCTATGATGAAGCTGTTACGTGGAGACATTATTCCTATCATACCCCTCCGGCCCTGCCTTGAGGCCCGGACGTGATGGGAAAATGGTTGTGTAGTGGTGTGCAGTCTAGTAAAGAGGAATCTTGGCAGACATGCTTGCAACACCGTATACGTCGCTGCCCTCCAGTCGACCGTAAGCTGTTCGCAGGCTATGTAACGGGGCATAGGGTGGCAGTTGGGGAGCCTCCTCCAAGTTGTTCACAGTAAAGCGGACCAAAATGACGCGGTTCCCCGGTGTTAAGCGTGGGGGTCCCGAAGGTAGTCCCGGGTGGTGCCGCGATGACTGGGAGAGTTTTACAACCACCAAGGCCGAAAGTGCTCCCAATGCTGTAGGCTCTGAAAGGGAAGTGCAGAGACACTAAGAGCATGATTCCTACCACAGGTAAGGTAGATCCGAGGTAGTGGTCATAGGTAGCACCCATTGGATCACTCCCAAATTACCTTGTCCTGCGGAAGAAACCGGAAGTCTAAGACCCACACATAGTAAATTGATAAACCGCTCACGGTAGCCTCTGCAGTCAAGTCGAGATCAATACATATGGGAATGGTGTCAAAGACAGTCTAGCTCCTGAGGTGTCTTCACTGTTAGCCAATGGCAAGACACCGATGGGCAGAAGCTTTCACTCCGGTGGGCAAAATGGAAATGCAGCGTAGAAACGATAACCGCATAAGGTGGACGCCAACTAGTGTGTGTCGACAGATGCATGCCGGAAGGGTCTGCCAGGAGACGTGTCAGACCACCCTTAGCAGAGAAGGGTGTACTCGCATGGTTGGAGTAAACCTATAGGGCATTTGCTGGCATAAGATAAAACTACCTGAAAGTCTATGTGAGAACTGTACTACTCCAACAATCAATCCTCCCGAGACCTTAATTGCATGAAGCGTCCTGCTTACCGGTATTAAGTTTTACCAGTTTGTTTACTCTTACCTTGGTGTGAACCTTTGGTGATAAGTTTGAAGTTCGGTGCGGTCGCAACCTTGGGATCCATCTCCATAGGGGTGCCCCCGTTACAGTATATCGTTCAACGAGCTCCACGCTCTAGTCATTTTCTGAATAATTGTTCCTGGCATTGGGCACTGACCTTGCCTGAATGCTGGTAACCATGTCTCGAACGAGTAGCCCAGGGTGGAAAGCACAATGGCTAGTACGGAACTTCGAACCACAATGGAATCCAACTGGGATTCCGACCTTGACCTTGACGAGAACACCGTCAATACGTTTTCTGCATCCATTTTTACGGATGTTCGCGGTATTGACTTGGACGGCCACCAGCCGCTCTTGGAGGCCGCTTCTCTTCCGTTACCCGTTGCATGTCTTGACCCCCTGATTACAGACCCGCGGGCCGCGCCACTCTCATTTTTCCAAGACCCTATCGGTCTCCACAGCATGCTCCCTCCCCCACTGCACTGGGTACCCTTAAGCGAGTTCTCCTGCGAATTCGTCGAACCTTGGATCCTCCGGAAAGTGTCCTAGTCGATTCAGGAAGCGAAGCGGGAACTGAAGAACTGGAACACCCAGCTGCAGGAGGTGTTCGGAACACAGATCCCTATGGCAGCAGTTGAACGGATTCAAGTGCAGCAGGAGGCGTACCTGTGGATGATAATGGATCAGCAGGTATTGAAGACTTGGATGGCACGCTTAGAAAAGGCTTTTGGAGGATGGTATGGTATAAATGTGAAGAATGATGTACTGGTGTTAGAGGCCGCGGCCCCACTCCCGCTTGTCCATACCAAGCCTGTGAACTTCGCCATGGAGTTGGCCATGAGAGCCAGAGACGACCGGTGGACGGCATACCTGAGCCCAGTAGGTATTCGGATGTTGGAAAGCCTGCAAGGTGAGGGCTGCAGCTATTCCTCCTCCTTCGCAAGAGGATCTACAGGCTCCCTGTCGGTCCCCCCCTCAATTGCCCGCAGTAGGTTGGGAAGCCCATCGGTCGGGCCCACTGATGGACGTCGCCTAAGGACAAGGACATCCAAACCAAAGCGCATCACGGCACCAGCCACACCTGACCCTTCTCCTCGTCCCACCCTGGCTCCTAACATTTCCCCCTGCAACATCTTCAGTTTCAACATGTGCACCTCCCATCGCCGCCCCAAGACCCACACCTCTGCCAGTTTCGTTGCCCGCTCCAGATACCTTCCCTGCCACAGCATTCCCACCAGCAGTATCCGCGACCGCAGGGTTCCTGCCACGGCGTGCAGCGTCCCCTGGATTCTTCAAACCGGTACCATGCTAGGAGGAGCCAACACCCATGGCTCCATTACGAGGGACTCTAATCCCTGTACCTGGGACGCCTGCTTGGTCCGTTCCTTCCACACCAGTCGCCCCCACGGCACCCTCCAAGCCAAGTCTTTCGGCCGCCCTCCCCACGATCACAGGTGGCGATTTGCAAGGCCAAGACGAGTTTGGCCTATCAGGCTATAAGTCGAAAGAGACACGGATGGGATGCATTCATTGCCACCTCTATGGGTGTAGGAAGGGACCACGGACTCTGGTGAGAAATAGAAGGAGGCAGAAAGAAGGAGATGGACAACCAACATGTTGGTACCGTGCGTCATGGACGCACGCTGCCCCCCCGATGCAACCCTTGAGTGGTCCAGGGTTGCAGTCTTTTCTGCGGATAACACAGACAGCACCCAACCCAACTCCTGATAGTGGACGATGCCTTGTTGCACCACCGGCATCCGGACCATCAGGGGACAACCACCTGGAGGATAGTAACCAGGATGGCCAGGAGGGACAGTTTGATAGGTACGATAGACCACGGGAATCCCAAGGCGGGAACACTGCAGGTAGTGGGGACGGAAATGCACCACCTGGGGGTGGTATGGCGGGAGCAGGTGCAGACCCAGGGGACTGTGACCATAACAGCTCCAATAATGATGACGATAGGGATTCTCTCCCGGACATGACCCCCTTCCTTGGTACTCGCAAGAATGACTGGAGCAATAAGAATAAACTATGGCAGGATCGCTGGCCCAAGAGGCTAGCGAGAGCCCTGAGGGGTACTGGTTCGGCTTCTAGGCCAACACCAAGACACCGGCAGCAGCAGCCGGAGAAGCTGACTGGTATCCCTCCCTGCATGGGCAAGGTTACAGAACTCGCGAGCTTCTTGACCTTGGTAGAGGTCAAATTGGAATACTTTGCAGATTGCAAGTTAACCAACATGGATAAGGTAAACTTAGTGATCCCCCTTGTTGAAGACTCCGCCCGGGCATGGTATCTGGGGTTGCATGGGCACATTAACAAGGAAGCCGCCAAGTGCACTGGTGTCCCTGTCAAAGACAGGGATTGCTTACGGACATGGAAAGGGTTCTGAGAATGGCTGGAACCAAGTTTTGGCGGAGACCAGGCCGAGCGAGGTCGGTCCCTTTTTGAGTGGCCAGACCTTGGGATGAAGCCACAGCACAACGACGGGTTCCTGGACAAGATAATTGTTAATATGAATAGGCTTAGCTGCACAGATCCAGTACGGGTAGCAGACAAGGTTCCATCTGGCATCACACAAGAGGTTCGGAATGCATGAGCACTTCAGGAGCCCCATCCGATTGACCTGAATGAGTACCTTGATCTTGTCCAGAAATTCGGGGACACGCGGGAAGAGAACAACTGGTTCAGTAACTGCATCATCCACCCAGCCCCCTGGTCTCAAGTCTCTGATAAGAAGGAGGATAGATCCAAGACTTCTGGCAGGTTCAAGAACAAGAAAAAGGTTCGGCCAGACCAAACCAGCGGTGTGCCAAACCTGCTAATTTCAACGCGGGGAAAAACGGAAAGCCACTGACTTCTGAGTATGCAATAGCGCATAAGGAAATCCAGTCGACTTTGACCGAACGGCGGAGGAAGCACAACCAGTGCACCAAGTGCGGTCAAACAGCTCACTGTTGGAGAAAGTGTAGCGCAATGGCCCCAGTCATTAGTTCACCCAGACAGGCCCGTGGGTTGAAACGGTCAGCCCCAGTAAGTAAGCCCACAGGAATGGACAAGCGACCAAAGCACATTAAAGCAGCACCTCCGCCTTCCACGTCAAAGATACTTGAAGGCCGCCAGGCATCACCTCAGATCATGGAGGTTGATACTGACAGGTCGGAATAGGCAAGAACCCGTTCTGTTTAAGGTGTAACCATATTAACACGCAGCCATAGACCCCTGAGAGATAGATCGACATGCGCCATGGAGGTGGTTGCGGGGATGGGTAAGTACCCTTCTACCGCATAAACGACCCTGATACTGACTACACCCAGGTGGTGCGGGCTGGTAGATGGTGAGCGCCGTGCATGGTAGGCTGGGCTATCCCTCCTTGGTTGGGTTTCTGGTTATTTTCTTTGTTCTAGTTATACAAATTTCTTTCAGGATTTCCTTAGCTGGATGGGCAAGTCATAGGACATTATTTCGGTTGAGGCTGGGTGAGTCCCTGCTCGCGGAGACACTCGACAATGGGGAAGCAAGGCTTCTTCGCTTGGAGCTGGTCCTACAGCGGACTTCTACCAACGTGGGGACAAAATCGTTAGGTTTAGTACAAGCGGAATTGGCTGAGGCTGGACTTGATCGAATAAATTGTACTGTTTTCAAGTTTTCCACAGGAGAGTTTAGTACCCGAAATCATCCTGCCGTGATAGTAAACACCCCAGTTATTGATAAAAGACGAATCCCAATCCCTTAACGTTTACCAACACGTCGTGGCCGTTCTTGTGTCAAAAGGCAAGAGACTAAAAGCAATTACTAAGCCAAGATGACTAAGGTACCAAGACAAGCGAAGAGGCAGAAGGGTGACAACTTGCCTCGTCATACTAAGTCTATCCACCTCCGGGTCAAGTTAGACTGGAAGATAGCACCTAGACAGGTAAGCGCGGAAGCGCTCCTGCTATGCGATAGTGGAGCTACTAGGGCGGTGCTTAGTAGCCGATGGGTTAAGCAGACTCAGACAACTGGTGTAGGACGAAAGGTACAAGTGCCGATAAGTGACGCCAGCCGTAATCACATTCCTGGGTCCGCACTACACTATACCAAGTGATCAGAAATAAGGATAGGTGAGCACCACAATGGGATGCCATTTGAGGTCGCACATATGCCCGACACCGAGCTGGATGAGTACCTACCTATGTCTTGGTTGAAAGACCATAACCCCGACATAGATTGGAAGACTGGATCACTAACCTGGTGCTCAGATTTCTGCAAGGCTAACTGCCTGGCAGAGCAGGGGCGGTTAGTGTTCATGGCCGAGGAAGAGTTAGTAGCTGAAGACCCTACTAATGTATACCTATTGGGAATGGTGCAATTCGCTGATGAGGAAGGGGCCGAGATTACGGTTAAGTGGCTCGCCCAGTATAAAGACTAGACGGACATCTTCAGTGAAGAATGGAGTAACCCACTACCGCAGCACCCGAAGTATGACAATACGATTGAGTTGCAACCCAGAACTCAACCTCAGTTTCGGCCTATCTAGCGGTTATCGGATACGGGGCTGAAGACACTTCTGGAATATCTCCATGACGTGCTGCGAACTACAAAGCTACGGCGATCCAGTTCCTCGGCAGCGGCCCCTATCGTCTTCGTGCCTAAACCAGATGGTACATTAAGACTAGTAATAGATTACCGAGGCCTAAACAAAACCATGGTGAAGAGCAAGTATCCTCTACCATTGATGAATGAACTGCGAGATAGGTTAGGAAAAGCCGTTGTGCTCACCAAGTTGGACTTGAAGAACGGCCATTACGTTCTGAGGATGGCAGAAGATGTGGAATAGAAGACGGTCTTCGGGTGCAGATATGGACTGTATGAATACACGGTCATGCGGTTTGGGTTATGCAATGCCCCAGCAATTTTCCAAAGCATGATAAATGACGTCATTCGGAATCTCATGGATGCAGGAGTCATCAGGTACATGGATGACATACTGATTTACTCCAAAACTATAGAAGAGCACATCGCGCTGCCGAGATGTCTGATGGAGATATTGCGGAAAGCTAGATTGTGTGTAACAATAAAGAAGTCCAGTTTCCACCAACGGGAGGTTGAATTCCGCGGATGCAAGATCTCCGATATGGGGATCCCTAGATTGTCGGAGCAGGTGCAGACAATCAGGGATCGGGCACCACCGACATGCATCCTTGATTTTCAAAGCTTTAAAGGCTTTGCCTACTTCTATCGTAGGTTCCTAGAAGGTTGCAGCCAGATGGCGAAACCTCTGATGGACTTGACAAAGAACGATGTCGGATCGGAATGGAGATCTGCCTCTGAGCAGTCCTTGAACCATTTGAAGCAATCGTTCACATCCAAACCTATCCTAGCACATTTTGACACTGAATGGCCAACCTGGCTGGTAACGGACGCTAGTGACTTTGCATTACGAGCCGTCCTCTCCCATTTCTGTGAAGATGAGAGATGGCATCCAGTGGCCTACAATAGTAGGACGCTGCACCCAGTGGAGATTAATAATGATGTCCATGACAAGGAAATGACTGCCATCGTGGCGGCGTTCAAGGAATGGGGTCATTTGCTACGCTCGGTAACGGACCAGTTGGTGATCTATATGCATTATAAGAATTGGGAGCACTGCCATCATACCAAGGTCCTTAACGGAAGGCAGCACGGCCGGGCTGTGTTCCTGCAACCGTTTAACTTCAAGCTGGTTTACAGAGAAGGACGGTTAAATCAGAAGACGGATTCTTTGTCGCAGGGTAGGGACTAATGCCCGGAAGAGCGGAGTGATTTTCCGGCACAGTCGTTTTTTCACCCCGGACGGTGAGTTGGAGCCACAAACGGGACATCTTGCGACCACAAGGGTTGCAGGTGTGCCAAGAATTTGCCCTGCAGTCGTCCTTTTTGGATCAACCGTGGGTAGCGACAACCAAAGACCAGGGATCCTGGAGAATCCTGAAGGCAACTGCTGGCGGTGACCAAGAGGTCGACCGACATTTCACGACGGAAAAGGGCTTACTTCTGTATCAGAAGAGGTTGTATGTTCATAACGAGCAGAATCTGCAGGAGACAATCATGGAGCCTGGGCATGACTCCCGAATTGCGGGGCACTTGGGGACCTATAGAACCATTGGCAGGGTTGGGGCTCACTTCCATTGACCAAAGATGGACAAGTACACCAGCGAGTATGGGCGAACATGTGATGCATGCCAAAGGAATAAGTCCATCAGGCACAAGAAGTTCATTTTGCCGGAAATCTATTGATGTTCCTATGCAGCCGTGGACAGCGATTTCAATAGACTTCATTGTAGCGCTGCCAGAGGCCGAAGGCTATACCAAGATCTGGGTCATAGTGGACGGATTCTCGAAAATGGCCCTTTCATACCCAGGACCACGGAGGTGCCTATCAAGGAGCTTGCCTTGATATTCTTGCAGGAAGTTTGGCGCCTTCATGGACTCCCAGGGTCAATCATCTCCAATCAAGATAGCCAATTCACATGCAAGGTCTGGATGAGCCTAATGCACTTGTTGCAACTGAAACTGAAGGTTTCGACTGCATTCCACCCTGAGACTGATAGGGAAACCGAGAGGGTTAATCAAACACAGGAGTAGTACCTGCGTAGTTACTGTTCCTACTGACAAGATGAGTGGGCTTCGCTGTTACCCCTTATGGAGTATTTGAACAACACCTCGACATTAGAATGCAGCAGGTTGTCACTATTTGAGATCAACTATGGGTTTAACCACAGGACAAACTGGTCTGCTGTCATGTCTGATACTCAAGGAATACACCCTAGCAGGGAGCTCTTTGTGAAGGAAGGGGAAGGAGCCTGGGAAGAGATTCGAGAAATGATTGAACGGGGACAGGAAAGGCTACAGAAATGGCGCGACAAGAAAAGGTTGCCGTCACCGGACTATGTTACCTGGGAGGGTGTGACCGCTGGGCAGGCAACGAAAGCAGACCGCGTGAGGTCAAAGCCCAGAACATCCACACCAAGCATGGATGGAGAAGCTGTACCACCAGATGTTTGGCCCCTTTGTGGTCAAATGTCCAGTGGGTGACCAAGCCTACGAACTCCAACTACCCTACAGATGGAGCATCAACCCAGTTTTCAATGTCACCTTGCGCGAACCCTATCGTAAGAATGCAGCAGCGGGTAGAGTCCAGGAAGTCCATACCCCGGAACTTGTAGAGGGTGAGCCCAGTTAAGTTATCAAAGGTTTTGTGGACAGCCGCTGCAACGGAGGAGTGAAGACAAGGTTTCTGTCGCGCGTCATCCAGGTCCTGGTTTCATGGGAAGGGTACCAGGCGGAGGAGAATTCATGGAGCCCTATGAGCCACTAGAAGGGACAGGCTTACTGGCCATTCTGGATTTCCACCAAAGGTATCCGTCCTAGCCCAGCGACTATGGGGTCGGGGGGAAAGTGGGTCCAGGAAATGAGAGACGATGCTAGCGGTCCGCAACAGACCGCAGGGAACAGGGGAGTGATGTAACGACCCAGCATCCATGAGCCATGGCAGATGGAACATATACCCATACAGGTAGCAAGGAGGCGAACTGGTAGGAACCGGCATGCAAGTAAGTACTCGACCAGCGGAGACCCGATGGCCTGGGCTCCGAGAATGAACAGAATTGGTCGCCAGGGACTTAGGTAGTTGGATACACCCGGGAGCGGTTTCAGCGTACTTAGGGACTTCGGCAGGGGCAGTTGCCCAGCGAGGCTGGGTAACTGGAGACAGGTCAGAAATATCTATCACCTGCCACGGGATAGACAGGGTAACAGGGAAAAGTTATCTCGTCCGCAGGACAAGGTTACGCCACCCTGGGGATCCGGTTACCCTGCCCTGGGGCTTGGCTTACACTCCCAGGAGTCCTGAGTTACCCTACCTTTCAATACAAAGGCCCTCGCGGAGTGCGGGAAAATTGACTGCAATGTTTGACACGCGAAGCCATGCATGATACTGGAATCTGGGGTTCCTGATGCTGCTATTGGGCATGCTACGTAGCTTCGATGAAGGTGTAAATTGAAGAAAGTATTCCTATCATACCCCTCCGGCCCCGCCTTGAGGCCTGGATGTCATTGGCCAACGGTTGTGTAGTTGTGTGCATTCTGGCAAAGTGGAATCTTTGCTGACCTCCTGGGAATACCATATAGTTCTCTACCGTCCGGTCGACCGCAGGGTGTTCGCAGGATATACAAGGGGGCATAG
Source organism: Tuber magnatum (assembly GCA_003182015.1). Classification (NCBI taxonomy): domain Eukaryota; kingdom Fungi; phylum Ascomycota; class Pezizomycetes; order Pezizales; family Tuberaceae; genus Tuber; species Tuber magnatum. The sequence continues at coordinate 253,389 of PYWC01000020.1, read as the reverse complement.
GGTGGAAGGTGGAGTACCTCCTCCAAGTTGCGCGGAGTAAAACGGACCAAACCTGTTGCACTTAACAGGTGTCAACCGCGGGGGTCCCGAAGGTAGTCCCAGGCAGTGCTGGGGCGAGTGGGAGAGTTTTACACCTACCAAGCCCGAAAGTATCCCCAACGCTATAGGCTCTGAAAGGGAACTGCAGGGACACCAAAAGCATTATTCCTCCTACAGGTAAGGTAGATCCGAGGTAGTGGTCATCGGTAGCGCCCATTGGATCACTCTCGGACTACTGTGTCCTGCAGTAGACACCTGAAGCCCGAGACCCATAAAGAGTAAATACATAAACTACTCACAGTAAGCTTCGGAGTCAATTAGAGATCAATGCATATGGGAAGGGTGTCATAGATAGTCTAGTTCATGAGGTGTCTTGACTGTTAGCCACTAGCAAGAGACCGATACGCAGAGGTTTTCACTCTGGCGGGCAACATGGAAATGCACCGCTGAAACGATAACCCCAGAAGGTGAACGCTGACTAGAGTGTGTCGACACATGCATGCCCAAAGGGTGTGCCAGGAGATGCATCGGACCGGCCTTAGCGGAGAAGGGTGTGCTCCAATGGTTGGAGTAAACTGATGGGGGAGTTTCTGGCATAAGATAAAACTACCGGAAGGTCTATACAAGAACTCTCCTACCCCAACAATCGATCCTCTCGGGATCTTAACTGAGTAAAGTGTCAGGCTTAACGATATTAAGTCTTACCGCTTTCTTTACTGTTCCATTGGTGTGAACTTTTGGCACTAAGTTTGAAGTTGTTCGGTGCAGTCGCAACCTTGGGATCCATCTTCCTAGGCGTGCCCCTGTTACACATGTAGGCATTAATGCATATTGTAAGCATGCAATAAACAGTCCAGTTCTTTAAGTGTCTTGACTGTTAGCCACTGGCAAGGCAGTAATGTGAAGAGGTTTGTACTCCATTGTGCAAAATGGGAATGGACTGCAGAAGCAACAACTGCATAAGATGAATATTGACTAGACTGTGTTGACGCATGCATGTCTGCAGGGTGTGCCAGGAGATGTGTCAGACAACCCTTAGTGGGGAAGTGTGCGCTCAAATAGTTGGAGTAAACTGATGGGGGAGTTCCTGGCATAGGTTAAAACGACTAGAATGTCTATAGGAGAACTCTTCTACTGCAAAATTCGAACCTCTCGAGACCTTAATTGAGTGGAGCCTCCAGTTTAATGACGTTAAGTTTTGCCATTTGCTTTCCTCTTGTATCTGGGTAATCCTGGGATATTAAGTTTGAAGTTCTTCAGTGCTGTCACTGTAAGAGGGGCACTCCTAGAAAGATATATCCCCAGGTTGGAAGTGCACCGAAGAACTTCAAACTTACCGCGAAGGGTTCACACAAAATGTAATAGCAAAGTAAGTGGTAAAACTTAATATCGTTAGGCATGATGCTTCACTCAATTAACGTCTCGAGAGGATTCATTGTGGGAGTAGCAGGGTTCTCGCCTAGACCTTTCTGGTAGTTTTGTCTTATGCCTGAAACCCCTACATCACTGTATTTTAACTATTTGAGCACGCCTTTCGGTGCTAAGGGTGGTCCGACACGTCTCGTGGCACACCCTGCGGGCATGCATGTGTCGACACACTGTAGCCAGCATTCAAGCTATGCAGTTATCGTTTCTGCGTTGCATTTCTCTATAGCCTGCGTAAGTGAAAACCTCTGCCCATTAGCATCATGCCAATGGCTAACAGTCAAGATGCCATATGAACCAGACAATCTATGACACCCTTCCCATATGCATTGATCAGTACCTGGCCCCGGAAGCTACCGCGAGTGGTTTATCCATCTCCCATTGCTGGTTCGTGGGCTGCCAGTGTCTTCCGCAGGACATGGTAATTGGGGAGGGGTCCAAGGGGCACTACCTGTGGCCCATACCTCGGATCCAGCTTACCGCTAGTAGGAATCATGCTTTTCGTATCTCTGCACTGCCCTTTCAGAGCCTATGGCGTTGGGGATGCTTTGCGTGTGGACAGGTGTAAAACTGTCCCGGCAGCCCAGGCACCACCCGCGACTACATTTGGGACCCTGGCGGTTAACTCCGGTTAACTCCACCACCTTTAGTCCGTTTTACCCTGAACAACTTGGAGGAGGAACTACGCCTTCCACCCTCTGCCCGCCTATATCTCCTGCGAGTAACATACAGTCGACCAGAGGGCAGCAACGTATACGGTGTTGCAAGCGGGTCTTCCAAGATTCAACTTTGCTAGACGACATGCAACTATACAACCCTTTGCCCATGACATCGGGGCCTCCAGGCGGGCCCACAGGCATATGATAGGAATAATGTCTCCAGTTTTCACCTTCTTTAGACTAGTGTAGCGCGCCCAATGGCATCTCCCAGAACCCCAGATTCCCGTATTATGCATGGCTTCCCATGACAGACATTGCGGTTATTCTGTCCGAACTCCACAAGGGACTCAGTATTGAAAGGTAGGGTAACTCAGGAGTCCGGGCAGGGTAACCCAAGCCCCATTGTAGGGCAACCCGATCTTGAGGGTAGGGTAACCTTGTCTGGTGGACAAGATAACCTTTCCCTGTTACCCTGACTCTCCTGTTGCTGGAGATAGACATTCCTGACCTTACTCCAGTTACCCAAGATAGCTGAGTAACTGCCCCTTCTGAGGTCCCTAAGTACGCTGACACCATATCCCGAATATACCCAGGTATCTAAGTACCTGGCCAGCAAATTCTGTCCATCTCGGAGCCTGGGCCAACAAGTGTCCTCAGGTCAAGTAAGCACTTGCCTGTCGGTTCCTACCAGTTCACCACCTGGCTACCTGCATGGGTGAAGGTTCCGACTGCCATAGCTCATGTATCCTGGGTCATGCCATCATTTCCCTCTTCCCTGGGGTCCATCCCGGACCATTAGCGTCGCCTTTTGTTTCCCCGACTAGATTCCTCCAAGACCCTATGGTCCATGGGCTTGGGTGGATCTCTTTGGTGGACTTCTACAATGGCCTGTAAGCCTGTCCCTTCTAGCATCACATAGGGGTCCCATGAATTCTCCTCAGCCCCGTAGCCTTGCCATGGAACTGGGTACTCGACAAATTGCAAGGCAAACTTCGTCTTTGCTCCACCTTACCATCAACTGTCTACAAGACCTTAGATAATGTAACTTTGTAACCTGTTCGGGCCTGGCCCTAGTCATGTGGCAGTACGATAGGAGCAGATGGCTTCTTGACCCACAAGAAGCGAGTGCTGCATACAAAAGAAGGCTTCGAAGGGGGTGTACTAAGCGACCATGGAAGTAACCGTTCAACCAAGTATATCATGAATACTGTCAGTCGAAGTCTTCTGTTTCCATCGCGGAAATCAGCAGTCTTTAAATACAGCATAGCGCTGATCTCCAGTATGAGCAAGATTGCAAAACAAGCTGTGTATCAGCGGATAGTACACGAAACAATACAAGTATCTGTAACGACCCAACATACGTGAGCTATGGCAGCCGGAACCTACACCCATACAGGTGGCTGGGAGGCGAACTGGTAGGAACCGGCAGGCAAGTGAGTACTTGACCTACGGAGACCTGATGGCCCGGGCTCTGAGATGAGCAGACTTGGTGGACACAAGTATTTAGGTACATGGCTACCCCCAAGATTGGTGTCAGCGTACTTAGGGACCTATGAAGGGCCAATACACAGCTAGGCTGGGTAACTAGAGAAAGGCCGAGTGTGTCTATCCCCGGAACTGGGATAGATAGGGTAACAGGAGAAAATCCACTTGTCCACCGGACAAGATTACCCTACCCACAGAACAGGGTTACCCTGCCTTGAGGCTTGGATTACCCTGTTCAAGGACCTGAGTTACCCTACCTGCCAATACGAAGTCCCTCGGGGAGTTTGGGAAAAATGACTGGAATGTTTGTCACACGAAACCATGCATAATACTGGAATCTGGAGTTCCGGGAGATGCTATTGGGCGAGCTACGCAGCTACGAAGAAGCTGTAAATTGAAGACATTATTCCTATCATGCCCCTCCGGCCCCGCCTTGAGGCCCGGACGTCATGGGCAAACGGTTGCGTAGTTGTGTGCAGTCTAGCAAAGGAGGATCTTTGGAGACCCGCTTGCAACACTGTATACGTTGCTGCCGTCCGGTCGACCGTAAGCTGTTCGCAGGATATACAAGGGGGCATAGGGTGGAAGGTGGAGTACCTCCTCCAAGTTGTTCGGAGTAAAACGGACCAAAACTGACGGAGTTAACGGGAGTTAACCGTGGGGGTCCCGAAGGTAGTCCCGGGTGGTGCCGGGACGACTGGGAACGTTTTGCACCTACCACGCCCAAGGATGTCCCCAACGCCATAGGCTCTGAGAGGGAAGTGCAGAGACACTAAAAGCATGATTCCTACCGCAGGTAAGGTGTATCCGAGGTAGTGGTCGTGGGTAGCGCCCATTGGATCACTCCTGGACCACCGTACCCTGCGGAAGACACCGGAAGCCCGAGACTCGTAAATAGTAGATAGATAAACCGCTCACGGTAGCTTCCGGCGTCAAGAAGAAATCAACGCGCATGGGAAGGGTGTCATAGATAGTCTAGTTCAGCAAGGGGTCTTGACAGTTAGCCACTGGCAAGTCCCCGATGCGCAGAGGTTTTCACTCCGGCGGGCAGAATGGAAATGCGCCGCAGAAACGATATGCACATATGGTGAACGCCGACTAGAGCGGGTCGACACATACATGCCCGGAGGGGGTGTCAGGAGACGTGTCGGACCGCCCTTAGCGGAGAAGGGTGTGCTCGAACAGTTGGAGTAAACTGATGGGGGAGTTTCTGGCATAAGATAAAACTACCTGAAAGTCTATGCGAGAACTCTCCTACTCCAACAATCAATCCTCTCGAGACCTTAATTGAGTGAAGCGTCAGGCTTAACGATATTAAGTTTTACCGTCTACTTTACTCTTACATCTGTGTGAACTTTTGGTGATAAGTTTGAAGTTGTTTGGTGCGGTCGCAACCTGGGGATCCATCTTCCTAGGGGTGCCCCCGTTACAGTATATCGTTAAGCGAGCTCCTCGCTTAACTCCTCTCCTGATTAATTGTTTTTCGACCTTCGGCACTGACCTTGCGTGAATACTGGTAACCTTGTCTCGAACAAGTAGCCCAGGGTGGAAAGCGCAATGGCTAGTATCGAACGTCGACCCAGAATGGAATCCAACTCGGATTCAGACCTTGACCTTGACGAGAACTCCGCCAACACATTTCGTGCTTCGGTGTTCGCGGACGTCCGCGGTATTGAATGGGACGGTCACCAATTGCTCCTGGAGGCCGCCCCTATTCAACTACCTGATGAATGTGTTGATCTTATGATTACAGACCCTCGCGCTGCGGCGCTTTCGTTCTTCCAAGACGCCGCCCTCGTCCACAACATGCTCCCTCCTCCACCGCAAGGAGTACCCTTTAGCGAGTTCTCCCGCGAGTTCGTCGAACCTTACATCGTCCGGGAGGTATCCAAGTCGATTGAGGATGCGAAGCGGGAACTGAAGAACTGGAATGCCCAGCAGCAGCAGGTGTTCCGTAAACAGATTACTACGGCAGCGGTGGAATGGATGAAGGTACAGCAGGAGGCATACCTGCGAATGTTAAGAGACCAGAAGGCATTGAAGGATCGTATGGCAGCGCTGGAAAGGGCCTTCGCGGGAGGTTATAGTATTGATGCTGAGAATGACGTACTGATGATAGAGGCGGCGCCCCCACTCCCACTTGTCCACACGAAGCTGGAGAACTTCGGGATGGAACTGGCTATGAGAGCCCGGGATGAACAGTGGAGGGCGTACCTAAGCCCCGTGGGCATACGGATGTTGGAAAGCCTCAAGGGGGAAGGATACAGTTATACCTCGTCCTTCACAAGAGCATCAACAGGCTCGCTGTCTGTCCCCTCCTCGATCGCCCGTAGTTGTTCAGGAAGTCCGGCGATTGGACCAACCGATGGGCGTCGGGTTAAGAAAAGGACGTCCAAGCCAAAGGGTATCACAGCACCCGATACACCTGACCCTACTCCTCGGCCGACCCCTGCTCCCATTAACCCCCCTGCAACACCGTCGGTTGCAACTCCCGTACCTCCTATTGCTGCCCCAAGACCCACACCTTTACCAGTTTCATTGCCCCCTCCTGATACCTTCCCTGTCGCAGCTTTCCCGCCAACAGTATCGGCTACCCCAGGGTACCGACCGCTGCGTGCGGCTTCACCTGGATTCTTTGAACAGGTCAGGCGCCAGGAAGAGCGAGCACCCATGGCTCCATCACGAGGGACTCCGATCCCCGGACCTGGGACACCCGCTCGTTCCGTTCCTTGGGCACCCGTGATTCCCTCTGCCCCCTCAAAACCAACTCTTCCCTCCATCCTCCCCACGATCACTAGTGGTGAGTCGGACAGCCAAGACGAGTACTGTCTGTCGGGCTGCAAATCGGAAGAAACCCGTATGGGGTGGATTCATTACCACACGTACGGGTGCAGGAAGGGACCACGGACCCCGGTAAGGCACCGAAGAAGACAGAAGGAGGGAGACGGACGACCAACATGTGGGTACTGTGGGTCATGGAGACACGCGGGGCCCCCAATGCAACCTTTGAGTTGTCCAGAGCTTCAGTCGTTTCTGGCGACAACTCAGGCGGCTCCGAACCCAACTCCTGAGAGTGGGCAACGACCTGTTCCACCACCGGCATCAGTACCATCAGGGGCTAACCCCCCTGAGGATGGGAATCAGGATGGCCAGGAGGAAAGGTTTGATGGGTATGATAGACCCCGCGAGACCCCAGGTGGAAATACCGGGGGTAGTGGAGGTGGAAATGGACCACCTGTCGGTGGTACTACGGGAGCAGGTGGAGATCCTGGGGACTCTGACCATGATAGCTCGGATGATGATGATGCCGACTCTCTCCCCGACTTGACCCCTTTTCTCGGCGCTCGCAAGGATGACTGGAGCGACGAGAAGAAACGACGGTGGGACCGCCGTGCTAAGAAGCTGTCAAGGGAACTACGGAGTAGGGCGGCTGCACGACCATCATCTAGACAACGGCAGAAGAAGCCGGAAAAGCTGAGCGGCATTCCGGCGTTTAAGGGAAAGGTCACCGAACTCGCCAGCTTCTTGACGCTGGTAGAGGTTAAGTTCGAGTACTTTGCTGGGTGCAGGTTGACCGATATGGACAAGGTAAACCTGGTGATCCCCCTTCTAGAAGATACTGCCCGAACATGGTATCTTGGGCTGCACTCCCACATCAATAAGGAGGCAGCCAAGCGTACCGGAGTTCCAGTTAATAACAGTAACCCGTTAAGAACGTGGAAAGGATTCCGGGAACGGCTTGAACGGAGTTTCGGCGGTGACCAAGCGGAACGAGACCGATCCCTCCTTGAGTGGCGAGACCTAGTGATGAAGCCACATCACATCGATGAGTACCTGGACAAGATAATTGACTATATGTATAAGCTTAGCTATACAGACCCTGTGCAGGTACGAGATAAGGTACGGTCGGGCATTACTCAAGAAGTGAGGAACGCGTGGGCACTGAAGGAGCCCCATCCTACCGACTTGAACGACTACCTTGATCTTCTTCGGAAGGTTGGACACACACTGGAAGACAACACCCGGTTCAGCAACCGAGTTATCCACCCTGTCCAACGGTCTCAACCAACGGACAAGAAGGAGGATAGGTCCTCAACTTCCGGAAGGTTTAAAAAGAAGGATAAAGGTTCGGGCAGACAGAACCAGCGGTCTGCCAAACCTACTAATTTCAATGCGGGGAAACAGGCAAAGCCGGGGACTTCTGAGTATGCCCTGGCGCATAAGGAAATCCCGTCGACTTTGACCGAACGTCGGAGAAAGCACAACCAGTGCACCAAGTGTGGACAAACGGGTCACTTTTGGAGAAAGTGCACCGCGACGTCCCCAGTCGTTAGTTCGTCCAAACAGGCTCGTGGGTTGAAACGGTCAGCCCCGGTAAGCGAGCCCTCAGGTACGGACAAGCGACTAAAGCGCATCGAAGCGCCACCTCCGGCTACCTCGTCAAAGATACTTGAAGTCCGACAGGCATCACCTCAGATTATGGAGGTTGATACTGACGGCTCAGAATAGGTAAGACCCCATTCTGTAAAAGGTATAACCTTAATAACCTGTATCCATAGACCCCTGCAGGATGGATGAAAAGGAGCCCCGGAAGTGGCTTCTGGGATGGGTAAGTACCCCTCTACTGCATGAACGACCCTGATGCTGACTACACCCAGGTGGTGTGGGCAGATAGATGTTGAAGGCCGTATGCGGTGGACAGGGTGATCTCTCCTTTGTGGGTTTTCAGGTTATTTCCTTTGTTCTAGTTATTTGTATTTCTTTCAGGATTTCTTTAGTGGGACGGACAAGTCACAGGACATTATTTTCGGTTGAGGCTGGGAGAGATCTCGCTCGCGGAGACGCTCGACATTGGGGAAGCAAGGTTGCTTCGCTTGGAACCGGTCCAAGAGCGGACCTCTACCCACCTCGGGAAAATTTGTTATGGTTAGTACAAGCGGGATTAGTTCAGGCTGGACTTGATTGAATAAATGATACTATGATCAAGTTTACCTGAGGAGGGTTTAGTACCCGAAATCATGCTGGCGTGATAGTAAACACCCTAGCTATTGATAAAACGATTCCCAATCCCTTAACGTTTACCGACCCGTTGTGGCCGCTCTTGTGTCGAAAGGCAAGAGATCAGAATTAGTAAGCCAAGATGACTAAGTCCCTAAGACAAGTGAAGAGGCAGAAGCGTGATAACTTGCCTCGCCATACCAAGTCTATCCACCTGAGGGTAAGGCTAGACTGGAAGATTGGAGCTAGACAGGTAAGCGCTGAGGCGCTCCTGCTACTCGACAGTGGAGCTACTGGGCCAGTGCTTAGTAGCCGATGGGTTAAACAAACGCAGGCACCATGTGTCCGACGAAAGGTACATGTGCCGATAAGCGACGCAAGCGGTAATCACATTCCGGGGTCAGGTCTGCACTATACCAAATCATTGGACATGAGAATAGGCGACCACCATAACGAAATGCGGTTTGAAGTCGCGGACATGCCCGACACCAAGGTGGACGGGTACCTACCTATGTCTTGGTTGAAGGACCATAATCCCGACATAGATTGGAAAACAGGATCACTAACCTGGCGCTCAGATTTCTGCAAGGCTAATTGCCTGGCAGAGCAGGGGCGGTTAGTGTTCATGACCGATGAAGAGTTGCTAGCTGAAGACCCTAGTAATGTGTACCTGTTGGGAATTGTACAATTCTCCGATGAGGAAGGTGCTGACATTACTGTCAAGCTACTCCCTGAGTATAAGGACTACGGGGACATCTTCAGTCAAGAACGGATTGAGGCCTTGCCGGAGCACTCAAAGTATGACCACACGATCGAGTTGCTACCCGGGACTCAACCTCCGTTTGGGCCTATCTATCCGTTATCGGAAAAGGAGCTTAAGGCACTCCGGGAATATCTCAATGACATGCTGCGAACGGGGAAGCTACGGCGATCCAGTTCCTCAGCAGCAGCCCCTATCCTCTTTGTGCCAAAACCAGATGGTACATTAAGACTGGTAATAGATTACCGAGGGCTGAACAAAATCACGGTGAAGAGCAAGTACCCTCTACCGCTGATGAATGAACTGCGAGATAGGTTAGGAAAAGCCGTTGTGTTCACTAAGTTGGACTTGAAAAACGGCTACTATCTTCTGAGGATGGCAGAAGGTGAGGAATGGAAGACGGCCTTCCGGTGCAGATATGGACTGTATGAATACACGGTCATGCCGTTTGGGTTATGTAATGCCCCGGCAACTTTCCAGAGCATGATAAATGAGGTCTTTCGAGATCTCATGGATGAAGGAGTCATCGCGTATATGGATGACATCCTGATCTACTCCGAAACTATGGAAGAGCACGTCGCGATGGTAAGGCGTGTAATGGAGAAATTGCGGAAAGCTAGACTATGTGTAAGTATGAAGAAGTCCAGTTTCCACCAACGGGAGGTTGAATTCCTCGGATATAGGATCTCCGATATGGGGATCTCTATGTTGTCGGAAAAGGTGCAGACAATCAAAGACTGGGCACCTCCGACATGCGTCGTCGACGTTCAAAGCTTTATGGGCTTTGCCAACTTCTATCGTCGGTTCATAGAAGGGTTCAGCAAGATAGCGAAACCCCTCACGGACTTGACAAAGAAGGATGTCCGATGGGAATGGACACCTGCATGTGAGCAGGCCTTCAATCATTTAAAGGAAGCGTTCACGTCCAAACCTATCCTAGCACATTTTGACCCTGAACGGCCAACACGGCTAGAAACCGACGCTAGTGACTTTGCATTAGGAGCCGTTCTCTCCCAGTTATGTGAGGATGAGAGATGGCATCCGGTGGCCTACCATAGTAGGAAGTTCCACCCAGCGGAGATTAATTATGATGTCCATGACAAGGAAATGACAGCCATCGTGGCGGCGTTCAAGGAATGGGATCATTTGCTACGCTCGGTAACGGACCAGTTGGTGATCTATACGGATCATAAGAACTTGGAGTACTTCAATAGTACCAAGGTCCTTAACCGAAGGCAGCACCGCTGGGCTGAATTCCTGCAACCATTTAACTTCAAGGTGGTTTACCGAGAAGGACGGTTGAATGAGAAGGCGGATGCTTTGTCGCGGCGTAGGGACTACCGCCCTGAAGGGGGGAGTGATTTTCCGCCACAGTCGTTTTTTCGCCCCGGACAGTGGGTCGGGAGCCAGGAACGGGACATCTTGCGACCACAGGTGTTGCAAGTGTGCCAGGGATTTCGGCTCAAGTCGTCCTTTTTGGATCAGTTGCGGGTAGCGATAAGCGAAGACCAGGAGTACTTAAGGATCCTGAAGGCAACAGCTGCAGGTGACAAAGAGGTCGACCGACATTTCACGACGGAAAAGGGCTTACTCCTGTACAAGAACAGGTGGTATGTTCCCAAGGGTCAGAATCTGAAGCAGACAATCATGAAGGCAGAACATGACTCCCGAATCGCGGGACACTTCGGGACTTACAAAACCATTGGCAGGGTGAGGGCTAACTTCTACTGGCCTAAGATGGATGAGCATATCACTGACTATGTGCGGACATGTGATGCATGCCAAAGAAATAAATCCATCAGGCACAAGAAGTTCGGGCTGCTGGAACCTATCGATGTTCCTATGCGGCCTTGGACAGCAATTTCAATGGATTTCATTGTCGCGCTGCCAGAGTCCGAAGGGTATACCAAGATCTGGGTCATAGTAGACAGGTTTTCGAAAATGGCCCATTTCATACCCCTGACCACTGAGGTACCTATCAAGGAGCTTGCCTTGATATTCCTGAAGGAGGTTTGGCGCCTTCATGGACTGCCAGAGTCAATCATCTCCGACCGAGATAGCCGATTCACATCCAAGTTCTGGATGAGTCTGATGCACTTGCTGCAAGTGAAACTAAACGTTTCGACTGCATTCCACCCAGAGACTGATGGGCAAACCGAGAGGGTTAATCAGACACTGGAGCAGTACCTGCGTAGTTACTGCTCCTATCAACAGGATGACTGGGTCTCGCTGCTACCCCTTGCGGAGTATGCGTATAACACCTCAACATCAGAATCCACCAGGTTGTCACCATTTGAGATCAACTATGGGTTCAACCCACGAACAAACTGGTCGGGTGTTGTGTCTGACAACCAAGGGATACACCCAAGTAGTGAACTCTTGGTTAAGGAATGGGAAGGAACCTGGCAACAGATTCGAGAAACGATTAAACGGGCACAGGAAAGGCAGCGGAAATGGCATGACCAGAAACGGCTGCCATCCCCGGACTATGTTACCTTGGAAGATGTGGCTGCTGGGCGGGCTAAGAAAGCGGACCGCGTGATGTTGAACCGGAAGAACATCCGCACCAAGCGTCCCATGGAGAAGCTGGACCACCGGATGTTTGGCCCTTTCGTGGTCAAACGTCGGGTGGGTACCCGAGCATACGAACTCCAATTGCCCACCCGATGGAGCATCCACCCGGTTTTCAATGTCACGCTGCTGGAACCCTATCGCGAGGATCCGGAATCGGGTAGGATCAAGGAGATCCCTACCCCCGAGCTCGTGGACAATGAGCCCAGTTACGTCATCGAAGCTGTTGTGGACAGTCGCTGGTATGGTGGAACAAAGGCGAAGTTTCCGTCGCGCTTTGTCCAGTACCTGGTTTCATGGGAAGGCTATGGAGCTGAGGAGAACTCATGGGAGCCCTATGAGATGCTAGAAGGGACAGGCTTACAGGCCATGCTAGATTTCCACCAAAGATATCCGTCCAAGCCCAGGGACCATCGGGTCTTGGGGGAATCGAGTCGTGGAAACAAAAGACGACGCTAAACGGTCCGGGACGGACCGTAGAGAAGAGGGGAGTGATGTAACGACCCAGCATACGTGAGCTATGGCAGCCGGAACCTACACCCATACAGGTAGCTCGGAGGCGAACTGGTAGGAACCGGCAGGCAAGTGAGTACTTGACCTACGGAGACCCGATGGCCCGGGCTCCGAGATGAGCAGACTTAGTGGACACAAGTATTTAGGTACATGGCTACGCCCAAGGTTGGTGTCAGCGTACTTAGGGACCTATGAAGGGCCAATACACAGCTAGGCTGGGTAACTAGAGAAAGGCCGAGTGTGTCTATCCCCGGAAGTGGGATAGATAGGGTAACAGGAGAAAATCCACTTGTCCACCGGACAAGATTACCCTACCCTCAGAACAGGGTTACCCTGCCTTGAGGCTTGGATTACCCTGTTCAAGGACCTGAGTTACCCTACCTGCCAATACGAAGTCCCTCGGGGAGTTTGGGAAAAATGACTGGAATGTTTGTCACACGAAACCATGCATAATACTGGAATCTGGAGTTCCGGGAGATGCTATTGGGCGAGCTACGCAGCTACGAAGAAGCTGTAAATTGAAGACATTATTCCTATCATGCCCCTCCGGCCCCGCCTTGAGGCCCGGACGTCATGGGCAAACGGTTGCGTAGTTGTGTGCAGTCTAGCAAAGGAGGATCTTTGGAGACCCGCTTGCAACACTGTATACGTTGCTGCCGTCCGGTCGACCGTAAGCTGTTCGCAGGATATACAAGGGGGCATAGGGTGGAAGGTGGAGTACCTCCTCCAAGTTGTTCGGAGTAAAACGGACCAAAACTGACGGAGTTAACGGGAGTTAACCGTGGGGGTCCCGAAGGTAGTCCCGGGTGGTGCCGGGACGACTGGGAACGTTTTGCACCTACCACGCCCAAGGATGTCCCCAACGCCATAGGCTCTGAGAGGGAAGTGCAGAGACACTAAAAGCATGATTCCTACCGCAGGTAAGGTGTATCCGAGGTAGTGGTCGTGGGTAGCGCCCATTGGATCACTCCTGGACCACCGTACCCTGCGGAAGACACCGGAAGCCCGAGACTCGTAAATAGTAGATAGATAAACCGCTCACGGTAGCTTCCGGCGTCAAGAAGAAATCAACGCGCATGGGAAGGGTGTCATAGATAGTCTAGTTCAGCAAGGGGTCTTGACAGTTAGCCACTGGCAAGTCCCCGATGCGCAGAGGTTTTCACTCCGGCGGGCAGAATGGAAATGCGCCGCAGAAACGATATGCACATATGGTGAACGCCGACTAGAGCGGGTCGACACATACATGCCCGAAGGGGGTGTCAGGAGACGTGTCGGACCGCCCTTAGCGGAGAAGGGTGTGCTCGAACAGTTGGAGTAAACTGATGGGGGAGTTTCTGGCATAAGATAAAACTACCTGAAAGTCTATGCGAGAACTCTCCTACTCCAACAATCAATCCTCTCGAGAACTTAATTGAGTGAAGCGTCAGGCTTGACGATATTAAGTTTTACCGTCTACTTTACTCTTACCTCTGTGTGAACTTTTGGCGATAAGTTTGAAGTTGTTTGGTGCGGTCGCAACCTTGGGATCCATCTTCCTAGGGGTGCCCCCGTTACAGTGTCACACGATACTGTGAAACCGAACACAAAACAATGTGTGTATCAATCGATAGCAAAGGAAACAATACCAGTATCAACCGATACTGTGAAACCAAACATAAAACAATATGTGGATCAATCGATAGCACATGAAACAGTACCAGTATGAACCGATACCGTGAAACCAACCATAAAGCAACCTGGTAGCCGTACCGGTTACACTCCCAAAATAAAATAACAATTTCACCAAATAAAACAACCTAATGAAATCCTAATAGCCAGTAAATCCGCAATTCCCCTGAAGGTCTGCTTAGGACCCATCCTCATCGGCATCGCTATCCTGCAACAATCTCATGTTGTTCTCCAACATCCATTGCATACCCTCCAACCATTTTTCCAAACACTCACCACATGACGCTCCATGCACAAAGCAACCCGACTCCCAGTAGTGTAGCAGGTCCACAAAGTTCTGCACTATCCAGTCCTCCCAACCCTCCATCTCGACATCAATTCCTCCGCAATCCTCACAGTGCTCGATGTAGAAAACATTGCAGTATGCCGCTAGTGGGATGAACCCTCGCTATAGTAGGTATCACAAAATGAGGTCTCGTCCCTTTATCCTGACTTCTGCGTAGTTTGACATTTTGTTCCTTTCACATGAGGATAAGGTTCGTAAGAGGGTAAAGGTTTTGAGGTCTGGCAGTATGGTCTGTTTCCTTCAGTGGGTGAGTGGGATGGTAGGTGGTATTTATGTTTCCATAGTGACCTCGCTTAGGTGTTGGCCTTGCCCAGTTGTCGGCCTTGCTTAGATCTTCAGGGGAAGGAGGGTGCTACTTAATTTTGGTTTCTTCGGTCTCCATGCAACCATCACATTTTTCCGTGCTGAGGTGGCACGTGCTACCGAAGTGGAAAACATCTGATACTGTTCCTCCCAACAATCGTCCAGTGGGTTCTGTTCTTATTTCTACGCATTTGTTGCAGATATGTATGTAACGGGGGCACCTCTGGGAAGATGGATCCCCAGGTTGCGAGCGCACCGAACAAGTTCAAACTTATCGCCAAAGGTTCACCCAGATGTTAGAGTAAAGTAAATGGCAAAACTTAATATTGTTACGCCTGATGCTTCACTCAATTAAGGTCACGAGAGGATTGATTGTTGCAGTAGAAGAGTTCTTGCATAGACTTTCAGGTAGTATTATCTGATGCCAGAAACTCCCCCATCAGTTTACTGCAACCATTCGAGTACACCCTTCTCTGCTAAGCGTGGTCCGACACGTCTCCTGGCTCACCCTTCGGGCATGCATGTGTCGATACACTCCAGTCGGCGTTCACCTTATGCGGTTATCGTTTCTGCAGTGCATTTCCATTTTGCTCGCCGGAGTGAAAGCTTCTGCGCATCGGTGTCTTGCCAGTGGCTAACAGTCAAGGCACCTCATGAACTAGACTATCTATGACACCCTTCCTATAGGCATTGATCTCTACTTGACTCCGGAGGCTACCTTGAGTGGTTTATCTATTTACTATTTACGGGTCACGGGCTTCTGGTGTCTTCCGCAGGGTACAGTAGTCCAGGCGTGATCCAATAGGCGCTACCCATGACTGCTAACTCGGATCTACCTTACCTGTGGTAGAAATCATGCTTTTAGTGTCTCTGCACTTCCCTTTCAGAGCCTATAGCGTTGGGAACACGTTTGGGCTTGGTTGGTGTAAAACTCTCCCAGTCGCCCTGGCACTACCCGGAACTACCTTCAGGACCGCCACGGTTAACACTTGTTAACTCCGCCGGTTTTGGTCCGTTTTACACCTAACAACTTGCAGGAGGTACTCCACTCCCCGCCCTATGTCTGCTTTCATCTCCTGCGAACAGCCTGCGGTCGATCGGACGGCAGCGACATATACGGTGTTGCAAGCATGCCGCGAAAGATTTCTCTTGGCTGGCCTGCACACGCCTACACAACCGTTTGCCCATGACATCCGGGCCTCAAGGCGGGGCCGGAGGGGTATGATAGAAATAATGTCTTCAATTTACAGCTCCATCGAAGCTACGTAGCTAGCCCAACAGGATCTCCCGGAACCCCAGATCCCCGTATCATGCATGGCTTCCCGTCACAAACATTCCTGTCAAATTTCTGGAACTCCCCGGCTGACTTCGTATTGAAAGGTAGTGTAACTCAGGACTCTGGCCAGGGTAACCCAGCCCCAAGGCAGGGTAACCTGACCCCGAGGGTAGGGTAACCTTGTCCAGCAGACAAGTTAACCTTTCCTTGTTATCCTGTCTATCCTGTTACTCGCGATAGACCTTCCTAACCTATCTCCAGTTACCCGGCCTGGCAGAGCAACTGGCCCTTCAGAAGTCCCTAAGTACGCTGATACCCCTCCCGGGTGTATCCAGGTACCTAAGTCCCTGACCAGCCAATTGTGTTCATTCACGGAGCCTGGGCCATCGGGTCTCCGCAGGTCAAGTACTTACTTGCCTGCCGGGTCCTACCAGTTTGCCTCCTCGCTACCTGTATGGGTATAGGTTCCATTTGCCATAGCTCTTGCATGCTGGGTCGTTACATTATTCCCCTCTTATCTACGGTCCGTCCCGGACCACTAGCATGGTCTCTTATTCCCACCACTCGATTCCCCCAAGACCCTGTGGCCCCTGGGCTCGGACGGATATCTTTGGTGGAAATCCAGAATGGCCTGTAAGCCTGGCCCTTCTAGCATCTCAGAGGGCTCCCGTGAATTCTCTGCAGCCCTGTAGCCTTCCCATGTAACCAGCTACTGGACTAATAGCGACAAAACCTTCGCCTTCGCTCCTCCATACCACCGGCTGTCAACAACAGCTTCCCTAACGTAACTGGGCTCGTTGTCTACACGTTCCGGGGTAGGGGCTTCCTTTACCCTACCTGCTTCCGGATCCGCGCGAAAGGGTTCAACCAACATGACCTTGAAAACCAGGTGCATGCTCCATCTAGTGCGCAGTTGGAGTTCACAGGCTCCGTTAACCACCCGAAGTTGTACCATGACAGGCCCAAACATCCGCTGTTCCAGGTTCTCTATTGAATGTTTCAAGAGGATGTTTTTTTGCTTCACCATCACTGCGGTCCGCTTACTTTTCCAGCCCAGCAGCCACAACCTCCAGGGTGACGTAGTCCGGTCAGGGCAACCTTTTCCGGTCATGCCATTTCCGTTGCCTTCCCTGTGCCCGCTGGATCGTTCCTCCAATCTCTGCCCTGGTTCCTTCCCTTTCTTTAACCAAGAGCTCACTACTAGGGTGTATTCCCTGGTCATCAGACACGATACCTGCCCAGTTTGTCCTTGGGTTAAACCCATAGTTCACCTCAAAAGGTGACAACCTGGTGGATTCTGACGTCCAGGTGTTGTACCAATACTCCACCAGGGGTAACGGCGAAACCCAATTATCTTCCTGGTAGGAACGGTAACCGTGCAAGTACTGCTCCAGTGTTTGATTGACCCTCTCGGTCTGCCCATCAGTCTCAGGGTGGAATGCAGTTGAAACGTTTAGTTTCACTTGCAACAAGTGCATTAGACTGATCCAGAACTTGGATCTGAAACGGCGCTCTTGGTCGGAGATGATTTACTCGGGGAGTCCATGAAGGCGCCAAACTTCCTGCAGGAATATCAAGGCAAGCCCCTTGATAGGTACCTCAGTGGTCAGGGGTATGAAATGGGCCATTTTCGAGAATCTGTCACCTATGACCCAGATCTTGGTATACTCTTCGGACTCGGGCAGGGCTATAAGGAAATCCATTGAAATCGCTGTGCACAGCCAGATAGGGACATCAATTGGTTCCAGCAGCCCGAACCTCTTGTGCCTGATAGATTTATTTCTTTGGCACGCATCACATGTCCGCACATAGTCAGTGATGTGCTCATCTAGCTTAGGCGAATAGAGGTTAGCCCTAACCCTGCCAATGGTCTTGTAAGTCCTGAAATGTCCCCTGATTCGGGAGTCATGTTCTGCCTTCATGATTGTCAGCTTCAGATTCTGACCCTTGGGAACATACCACCTGTTCTTGTACAGGAGCAAGCCCTTTTCCGTCGTGAACTGTCGGTCGACCTCTTTGTCACCAGCAGCTGTTGCCTTCAGGATTCTTAAGTACTCCTGGTCTTCGGTTATCGCTACCCACAGTTGATCCAAAAAGGAAGACTGGAGCCGAAATCCTTGGCACACCTGAAACACTTGTGGTCGCAAGATGTCCCGTTCATGGCTCCCAACCCACTGTCTGGCGCGAAAAAACGAGTATGGCGGAAAATCACTTCCCCCTTCAGGGCAGTAGTCCCTACGCCACGACAATGCATCTCCCTTCTCATTCACCATCCTTCGCGGTAAACCACCTTGAAGTTAAATGGTTGCAGGAACTCAGCCCAGCGGTGCTGCCTTCAGTTAAGAACGTTGGTACTATTGAAGTACTCCAAATTCTTATGATCCATATAGATCACCAACTGGTCCGTTACCAAGCGTAGCAAAGGAGCCCATTATTGAACGCCGCTATGATGGCTGTCATTTCCTTGTCATGGACATCATAATTAGTCTCCGCCAGGTGAAACTTCCTGCTATGATAGGCCACTGGCTGCCATCTCTCATCTTCACAGAACTGGGAGAGAACGGCTCCTAATGCAAAGTCACTAGCATCGGTTTCCAGCCTTGTTGGCCGTTCAGAGTCAAAATGTGCTAGGTTAGGTTTGGACGTGAACGCTTGCTTCAAATGGTTGAAGGCCTGCTCGCATGTAGGTGTCCATTCCCATCGGACATCCTTCTTTGTCAAGTCCGTCAGAGGTTGCGGTATCTTGCTGAATCCTTCTACGAACCAACGATAGAACTTGGCAAAGCCTATTAAGCTTTGAGCGTCGAAGACGCATGTCGGAGGTGCCCAATCCCTGATTGTCCGCACCGTCTCTGACAACATAGAGATCGCCATATCGGAGATCTTGTATCCGCGGAATTCAACCTCTCTTTGGTGGAGACTGGACTTCTTTATCCTTACACACAGTCTAGCTTTCCGCAATTTCTCCATCACACGCCTCACCATTGCGACCTGCTCTTCCATAGTTACAGAGTAGATCAGGATGTCATCCATGTACGCGATGACTCCTTCATCTATGAGATCCCGAAAGACCTCATTTATCATGCTTTGGAAAGTTGCAGGGGCAATGCGGAACCCCAACTGGCATGACCGTGTATTCATACAGTCCATATCTGTAGCGGAAGGCTGTCTTCCATTCCTCACCTTCCGCCATCCTCAGAAGGTAGTTGCCGTCCTCTAAGTCCAACTTGGTGAACAGAGCCGCTTCTCCTAACCTATCCGGCAACTCGTCAATCAATGGTAGAGGGTACGGGCTCTTCACCGTGATTTTGTGCAGCCCTCGGTAATCTATTACCAGTCTTAATATACCATCTGGTTTTGGCACGAAGAGGATAGAGGCTGCTGCCGAGGAACTGGCTCACCGCAGTGTTCCCATTCGCAGAATATCATTGAGATATTCCCGGAGTGCCTTAAGCTCCTTTTCCAATAACGGATAGATAGGCGCGAACGGAGGTTGAGTTCCAGGTTGCAACCCGATCGTATGTTCATACCTCGAGTGCTCCACTAATGCCTCAATCCGTTCTTGACTGACGATATCCCCATAGTCCTTATACTCGGCGAGTAGCTTAACTGTAATGTCGGCACCTTCTGCATCAGAGAATTGCACAATTCCCAATAGGTACACATTACTAGGATCCTCGGCTGGTAACTCTTGATCGGTCATAAACACTAACCGCCCCTGCTCGGCCAGACAGTTAGCCTTGCAGAAATGTGAGCACCAGGTTAGTGATCTGGTCTTCCAATCTATGTCAGGGTTATGGTCTTTGAACCAAGACATAGGTAACTACCCATCCACCTTGGTGTCGGGCATATCTGCGACTTCAAAGCGCATCTCATTGTGGTGGTCACCTATCCTCATTTCTAAGGACTTGGTGTAGTGTAGACCTGACCCCGGAATGTGATTACCGCTAGCGTCGCTTATCGGCACGTGTACCTTTCATCGCACACACGGTGCCTGAGTCTGCTTAACTCATGGGCTACTCTGCACCGGCCCAGTAGCTCCACTATCGAGCAGCAGGAGCGCTTCCGTGCTAACCTGTCTAGCTCCTATCTTGCAGTCTAACTTAACCTGCAGGTGGATAGACTTAGTATGACCAGGCAAGTTGTCACGCTTCTGCCTCTTCGCTTGTCTTGGTGACTTAGTCATCTTGGCTTAGTAATTCCCTGGAGTCTCTGGCCTTTCGACACAAGAGCGGCCACAACGGGTCGGTAAACATTCAGGAATTGGGATTCGTCTTTAATCAATAGCGAGGGTGTTTACGATCATGCCAGCATGATTTCGCATACTGAACCCTCCTCAGATAAACTTGGAAACAGCACCTGTTATTTGATCAATTCCAGCTTGAACCAATCCCGTTTATACTAAACATAACAAACTTTTCCCGAGGTGGTTTGATGTCTGCTGTCGGACCGGTTCCAAGCGAAGCAGCCTTGCTTCCCCCACGTCGAGCGTCCCCTCCAGCGGCACCTCACCCAGCCTCAACTGAAATAATGTCCTATGACTTGCCCATTCAGATAAGGAAATCCTGAATGATATACATATAACTAGAACCAAGGAAATAACCAGAAACCCAACAAAGGAGAGATAGCCCAGTCCACCGCACATGGCCCGCAACACCTACTTGCCCACACCACCTGGGTGTAGTCACTATCAGGGTCGGCCATGCGGTAGAAGGGTACTTACGCATCTCCGAAGCCACTCCCGTGGCTCATATCCATTTACCACTCAGGGGTCTATGGCTATGGGTCAATAAGGTTACACCTTAAACATTATGGGTTCTTACCGATTCAGATTCGTCCGTATCAACCTCCATGATCTGAGGTGATGGCTGGCGCACTTTAAGTATCTTTGACAAGGAAGCCGGAGCTGGTGCTTCAATGCGCTTCAGCCGCTTGTCTGTCCCTGTGGGCTCGCTTGTGGGGGCGGACTGTTTCAACCGACAAACCTGTTTGGATGCACTAACGACTGGGGACATGGCAGTACACTTCCTCCAGAAGTGACCACTTTGTCCACACTTGGTGTACTGGTTGTGCTTCCTCCGACGTTCGGTCAAAGTCGACGGGATTTCCTTTTGCGCTATTACACACTCAGAGGTCGCCGGGTTTCCCTGTTTCCCCGCATTGAAATTAGTAGCTTTGGCAGACCTCTGCTTGGGTCTGCCCGAACCTTTGTCCTTCTTCTTAAACCTCCCCGATGTCGATGACCTATGGTCCTTTCTTTCCATTGGCTGAGACCGTTGGACAGGATGGATAATCCTGTTACTGATCTGGGTGTTGTCTTCCAGCCTGTGTCCAACTTTCCTTAGAAGATCAAGGTAGTTGTTCAAGTCGGTTGGATGGGGCTCCTTGAGTGCCCATGCATTCCGAACTTCCTGGGTAATACCTGAACGTACCTTGTCTCGTACCTGTA
Source organism: Tuber magnatum (assembly GCA_003182015.1). Classification (NCBI taxonomy): domain Eukaryota; kingdom Fungi; phylum Ascomycota; class Pezizomycetes; order Pezizales; family Tuberaceae; genus Tuber; species Tuber magnatum. Next base: position 231,897 of record PYWC01000020.1, on the reverse strand, counting down.
CTGAATCCGTATGGCTAAGCTTATATATGTAGTAAATTATCTTGTCTGAACACTCATCAATGTGATGTGGCTGCATCACCAGGTCTCGCCACTTGAGAAGGGATCCGTCTCGTTCCACTTGGTCATGGCCCAAACTTCGTTCCAGTCGTTTCCAGAATCCTTTCCACGTTCTCAGCGGGTTACTGTTGTTAACTGGAACCCCAGCATGCTTGGCTACCTCTTTCTTCATGTGTGTGTGTAGCCGGAGATACCATGTTCAGGCCGTATCTTCTAAGAGGGGGATCATGGGGTTTACCTTGTCCATATCGGGCAACCTGCATCCCGCAAAGCATTCGAACTTGACCTCCACCAACGTTAGGAGGCTTGCAAGTTCGCTACCCTTTCCCTTGAACGCCGGAATACCGCTCAGCTTCTCCGGCGTCTTCTGCTGCTGCCTGGAGGATAGCAGTGAGGTCAAGATGCTCCGGAATTCCCATTCTAGTTTCTTCGCGCGGCCGTCCCACCGTCGTTTGTTCTTGTCACTCTAATCATCCTTACGAGCACCGAGGAAGTCAGTCAAATCAGGGAGAGATTTGGCATCATCATCATCTGAACTGTCTTGGTTGGAGTCCTCTGGATCTCCTCCCGCTCTGGTTGCATCACCTCCAGCAGGCACATTTCCATATCCACCATCTCCGGCATTTCCGCCTGGTGTCTCCCATGGTCTATTATACCTATTAACCCATTCCTCCTGGCCATCCTGATTGCCATCCTCCGCGGGGTTAGCCCCTGATGGTACTGATGCCGGTGGTGGAACAGGGCGTCGCCCACTCTCCGGAGTTGGGTTATGCGCTATCTGAGTTATCAGCAGAAATACATGCAGCTCTGGGCAGCTCTGGGGTTGCATCGGGAGGCCAACGTGCCTCCATGAGCCACAATGCCCACTTGTCCGCCACCTATCTGCCTCCTTCTGCCTTCTTTGATGCCTTATGGGGGTCCCTTGTTCCTTCCTCCACCCATAGGTGTAGTAATGAATCCACCCCAGACAAGCTTCTTCCGATTTGCAGCCCGACAGGCAAAACTCGTCCTGGCTGTCTGACTCGCCACTCGTGATTGTGGGGAGCACAGAAGGAGGGGTCGGTTTCAAAGGGGCAGAGGGAATCACGGATGCCCAAGGAACAGAGCGAGCAGGTGTCCCAGGTCCGGGGATCGGAGTCCCCCGTGATGGAGTCATAGGTACTCGCTCTTCCTGGCGCCTTACCGGTTCGAAAAATCCCGGTGATGCAGCGCGCAGTGGTCGGGACCGTGGGGTAGTCGATACGGCTAGCGGAAAGGCTGTAGCAGGAGAGGTATCAGGACCGGGCAATAAGACAGGCAACAGTGTGGGTCTTGGGGCAGCGATGTGAGGTACGGGAGTTGCAACAGATAGTGTTGCACGAGGGTTAATGGGAGCAGGGGTCGGCCGAGGAGTATGGTCTGGTGTATCTGGTACCGTGATACCCTTTGGCCTTGACGTCCTTTTCTTAACCCGGCACCCATCGGTTGGTCCAATCGCCGGACTTCCTGAACGACTGTGGGCCATCGAGGAGGGGACAGACAGGAAGCCCATTGATGCTCTTGTGAAGGACAGGGTATAGCTGTAGCCTTCCGCCTTGAGGCTATCCAACATCTGTATTCCCACCAGGGTTAGGTATGCCCTCCGCTGTTCATCCCGGGCTCTCATAGCTAGTTCCATCCCGAAGTTCTCCGACTTTGTGTGGACGAGTGGGAGTGGGGGCGCCGCCTCTAACATCAGTACCTCATTCTCAGCATCAATACTATAACGCCCTGCGAAGGCCCTTTCCAGTGCTGCCATACGATACTGAAATGCTGTCTTGTCCCTTAACATTGCCAGGTATGCCTCCTGCGCCACTTTCGTCCATTCCACCGCTGACATAGTAATTTGTTTACGGAACACCTGCTGGTGCTGGGCATTCCAGTTCTTTGGTTCCAGCTTTTTGTCCTCAATCAACTTGGATACCTCACGGACGATATAAGGTTCCACAACTCGCCGGGGAACTCGCTAAATGGTACCCCTTGCGGCGGGGGAGGGACCATGTTGTGGACGAGGGCGGAGTCTTGAAAGAACGAAAGCACCGCAGTGTGAGGGTCTAGAATCATACGATCAATACATTTCGCTGGTGACTGAATAGAGGCGGCCTCCAGAAGCAATTGGTACCCGTCCCATTCAATACCGCGGACGTCCGCGAAAATCGACGCACGAAATGTGTTAGCAGAGTTCTTGTCAAGATCAAGGTTTAAATCCGAGTAGGATTCAATTCTAGCGCGAAGTTCGGGACTAGCCATTGTGCTTTCCACCCTGGGCTACTTGTTATAGACAAGGTTACCAGTATTCACGCAAGGTTAGTGCCGAAGGTCGCAAACAATTAATCAGGAGAGGAGTTAAGCGAGGCGCTCGCTTAACGATATACTGCAATGGGGGCACCCCTAGGCAGATGGATGCCCAGGTTGCGACCGCACCGACCAACTTCAAACTTATTGCCAAAAGTTCACACAGATGTAGGAGTAAAGTAAATGGTAAAACTTAATATCGTTAAGCCCGAGGCTTCACTCAATTAAGGTCGCGAGAGGATTGGTTGTTGGAGTAGGAGAGTTCTCGAATAGACTTTCAGGTAGTTTTATCTTATGACAGAAACTCCCCCATCAGTTTACTCCAACCATTTGAGTGCAGTCTTCTCCACTAAGGGTGGTCCATCATGTCTCCTGGCACACCCTTTGGGCATGCCTGTGTTGACACACTCTGGTCAGCGTTCGCCTTATACGTTTATCGTTTCTGCGGTGCATTTCGATTTTGCCAGCCGCGGTGAAACCTTCTGTACATCGGTGTCTTGCCAGTGGCTAACAGTCAAGGCACCTCATGAACTATACCAGCTATGACACCCTTCCCATATGCATTGATCTCTACTTGACTCCGGAGGCTACCGTGAGCAGTTTATCTATTTACTATTTACGGGTCTCGGGCTTCTGGTGTCTTCCGCAGGGTACGGTAGTCTGGGAGTGTTCCAATCGGTGCTACCCATGACCACCAACTCGGACCTACCTTACCTGTCATAGCAATCATGCTTTTAGGGTCTCTGCACTTCCCTTTCAGAACCTATAGCGTTGGGAGCACGTTTGGCCTTGGTTGGGGTAAAACTCTCCCAGTCGCCCCGCTACCACCCGGGACTACCCTTGGGACCCCCACAGTTAACACTCGTTAACTCGGCTGGCTTTGGTCCGTTTGACTCCGAACAACTTGGAGGAGGTACTCCACCTTCCAGCCTATGCCCCCTTATATATCCCGTGCAAGGCCTGCGGTCTACCGGACGGCAGCGACGTATACGGTGTTGCAAGCATGTCTGCAAAGATTCCTCTTTCCTACACTGCACACAACTACACAACCATTTGCCCATGACGTCCGGGCCTCTAGGCGGTGCCGGAGGGGTATGATCGGAATAATGTCTGCAATTTACAGCTCCATCGTAGCTATGTAGCACGCCCAATAGTATCCCCCGGAACCCCAGATTCCCGTATCCTGCATGGCTGCGCGCGACAAACTTTTCCGTCAAATTTCCCGAACTCCCGGGCGACTTCCTATTGAACGGTAGGGTAACTCAGGACTCTGGGGAGGGTAACCCAAGCCCCAAGGCAGGGTAACCTGATTCCGAGGGTAGGGTAACCTTGTCCAGCAGACAAGTTAACTTTTACCTGTTACCCTGTCTATCCTGTCGCCGGCGATAGACCTTTCCGACCTGTCTCCAGTTACCTGGCCTTGCTGAGCAACTGCCTCTTCAGAAGTCCCTAAGTACGCTGACACCGCTCTCAGGTGTATCCAGGTACCTGAATCCCGGCCCAGCCAATTCTGTTCATTCTAGCAGCCGGGGCTATTGGGTCTCCCTAGATCAAGTACTTACTTGCCTGCCGGTTCCTACCGGTTCGCCCCCTGGCTACCTGTATGGGTATAGGTTCTGTTTGCCATAGCTCTTGTATTCTGCATCATTACAATGTATGAATAGTCGCTGTATAAGGTATCACCTAGGGATAATATCATGGTTCACCAACAGTCCCATTAGCTGATGGCGCAGTCTACAAGGTACTTGCTCATAGTTTCACATCGTAAGGCTGTTGGACGGTGCCTTTTTTTTCCTTTTGCTATTGCCAGTATTCAGCCTCGGCCAGCTGGGCTAGGTATGCTGCTTGATCTTCCCTTACCCGATTTTGATCTTCGCTGCGTTCAAAATCACTCTCAAGGTGGGCTGACCATACTCCGTCCTGTATCCCTTGGTCCATGTCTGGGTGCAGATATTGCATTCCTGGCAGTGTTGGGCTCATCGCCACCATCACATGGTTTATCGTAGGGGGTAACTTGTCCTCCGGGTTGTTGTCTTCCCATCATTGATTAACCAATTCCATAGCATTTTCCAATCCTGGAAGAGGTTCCCAGCCATTCTCTGTTTACGGGTACCCCACCCATTTCACTAGAAACTGGTCATGATCATACCGTCTTCTGTGGTCCCGTATTGTCTCCACTCCCCATTCCGGTTTCTCGTTAACCACAATCGGGGGTGGTTTTGTCTTGCTCCTCCCAGGGCAGGAGATATCATCATTAAGGAGGTATCTTTTTACGGTGGATGCAGGGAATGTCGCTTCGCGGTTTTTCTGAACGTTCTGCCATTTGTTTCTACTGCGTAGTTTTGTGTATACTCATCGTATCCGATTATCTGGAATGGTCCAGGGTAGCGCGGCTTCAATTTCTTGCTACATCCCGCCTCCATTGTGAATAAACTTCCGTATGCCAGTAACTTATTACTGTTTCCTATAGGTGTATGGTTTCTGTGTCGTTTTGCTGCCGTTCTCGTGCTTCTAAACCGTGCCAATTTAAGCGCATTGAATGCCGTGTTCTGGATTGCTTGGTGCCTGTTTAGCAATTCGTCGGCAGTGAGTACTGTGGAGTTCTCGAAGTTCGCTAGAGGAAGTAGCGGGTAATTCTTTCCAAAAATAGCCTTATATGGTGACATACTCAGAGTTTCAGACTATCCTGCATTCAGGTATGCCGTTGGCTCTGGTATGGCATCAAACCAATTGTTTTGTCTTGCATTGGCTAGGTTTCAGAGAGCTGTCTTCAATTCTCGTACTTTTGTTTCAACTTGTACATTTGTTTCATGATGGCCTGCTGCCACCTTGATACGCTCAATGCCTAACGATCGACACTGTTCTCTCCACACATGTGACTCAAATCATGGGTCCACATCGCTTACTAGAGATGTTGGGTAGCCATGGGGTATAAATATTTTATTGCGTAGAAGTTCCCAGGTTGTTATTGCTGTTACTTGCTTAGTTCTAGGCATGAGATATCTGAATCCCGAAAATCTATCCATCGCAACCAGGATTGTGTCCTATCGCCGTGAATTGTGGAAGTGTCGCGCCAAGTCAATGGCTATTGATTCCAAGATTTCCCACGGTAGGGTAATTGTCTGAGCCTTTCCTTCTGGCAATTTTGTTGGCTCCTCATTTATCTGGCATGTGTGGTACTGGGTTACATATGTTCTAAAGTCCTTCCACATTTCAAGCCAAAATAGGTACTCTGTTGTGTACCATAAGTTTTGTTCAACATTGTGGTGGCCTTTATTGTAGATTTCACTAATGACATTTTCTCTTGATGTCATATTTCCGTATGCGCCGCCTTTCGGGACATACAGGCAATCTTCCCCGTATCTGGTTTTTACATATAGCATTCCGTTTGCAACCTTGTAGGAGGACAAGTCTCGTGTGGAGTCCATACTCTCATTGACCTTTTTCCAAATTGGTTCTTTCCGGTTTGCTGCAATCATGTGTGCTCGGAACATTCCGATCATTTCATTGACTATTTGTAAGGTGTCGCGTTCGTCTTCCATGTCGCTTCCTCTGGTTTTCTCAGGTGGGTCTTCCTCCTCATTGTCTTCCAAGACATCGTATAGCCCGCACCAGTATTCTGTCATCGGAGTGGGCATTACTGAGATTATGGTCCTATTGTTAAGGCTTTCTTGGCGTTCCACTCATCTAATTGGTGGTGGGCCATCAGGTCCTGGAATTTGGAATGCCGCTATTGTCTCGGTTGTAAGGTTCTCGATTGGTTTGGGCTGCGGCATTTGGAATGCCGGGGATTCCGGCTTTAGCTGTACCGGAATCGTATAAGATCTGGGCGTCGGCTGGGCAAGGGTCGATGGCCCTTCTCCCGCACTAGTTGGTCTTCTGCCAGTCGTTTGTTGCCATTCCTAGCTATGCATTTCGCGGGATTCCGGAGGGCTCGGGTCGATTTCTGCACTTGGGGGGCTTGGTGCTTCACTAAGCGGGTAAGGGGTCGATTTTCCCCGTCGCCGAGGATGGTTGTTCATGAATTTGATCTCGGTTTGATGATACGGGCAATGATCCACGTGACAGTGTAAGTAGTGTAACGTGCTATGTTGGAGTTCTTCCTGTGGCGTACTTCGCAGGGTACACTTTTCACCTGAATCGTTTCCTGTAGAGATTGAGCAGGGGCTTTCAGGGGGTACACGGGGCTTGTTGGGGTACTCAGTAGAGGAGAAAGGAGGGGAAGTAGGGGAGAACTCATGTGTGGGCTTCATTGTGTTTGATTCTTACTCGTAGACCATTTTATCAGAGATGTCATCCGATTCCTGCGCATAATCGTGGACATAGACCGGATTCAAGTCAGATTCCCCCTCATATCCCTGGGAAAGAGCATCAGCTAAATTGTTCGTGCTTCCTGGGGCATAGACTATTTTCGCGTCATATTTTCCCAAGGCACTTAATCATCTTACTCGCTTTCTGCCAGGGTTCACTGCCTTTCGTAGTTGTGTTAAGGGTTGGTGGTCTGTAACTGTTGTGAAGGAATTTCCCATTAGGGTATTGTGGAAGCGATTAAACACTTCCACTATTGCTAAGGCCTCTTTATGAGTGGGCCCATAGTTCATCTGGGCATCGGCGAACTTTCTACTGTGCAATGCGGCTGGTCACACCAACTCATAAGTGGGTCCCTGTCCCACCCATGCTCCAACTCCTAAATCTGAGGCGGCCATAACAAACCAAATTGGTTCTATGCTTCATATGTCTATTGGTCACATGACTTGGTGATCAATAATTCCCTTGCGGACCAGCTTGAATGCGGCCTGGTGGGTCGTGGTCCACACGAATTCGGCATTTCCCGTTAAGTGCGTTAACGGTGCGGTCAATGTTGCATGATATGGGAGAAACTAGACCACACAATTCACTATTCCTAGGAATCGTTGTAATTCCTTCTTGTTTTTGGTGTCTACCATCCTGCAATTGATGATATTTTCTGGTGGGGAAGCATGGATTCCGTCATTGTCCACTATATGTCCTAATACTTCCCGCTTGTCTGCAAAAAGTACTGATTTCCTTTTGGTCGCATAGAATTCTACTTTTCTGAGTCGATCACATACTTGGCGTATCTGTTTCTCGTTTTCCTCTGGTGTGTCTGAAAACATGAGAATATCATCAATGTGTACCCATACAAAATGATGTAAATATTCGCTTAGGAGGTCCTCCATTATCTGCATAAATGTTGCTGGTGCATTGATGTCTCGTGGTAGTATTATTTTGCTCACCAATCCTCCGAACGGGGTTGTGAATGAGTTGAACTTAACACTGTCCTTGTCCACCCGTGTCTGGAAATATGTGTTGCTTAGGTCAATCTTGCTCCTGAATTTCGCTTGGCCTCTTTGGTTGAGGATCTGCGGTTGGTTTGGAATCGATAGACTGACCCTGATCGTGTTATCGTTCCTCACTTTCAGGTCCACAATGGGACGGATCCTTCCATCTGTTGTGGGTTGTACAAATATAGGTGCCGCTCGGGGAACCTCCTGTCGTACAATTACTACACTCTATAACTTCTCGTTGATCCAGTTAATGAGTCTTTCCTTGCAGGCTTCTGGGATCGAGTATGTCGGTTGGTTTCACAGGTCAGTGGGGTCTTTCAGCCGAATGTGGTGCCTAATCTTACACACATGGGGTAGCGTTTCAGGGACCTTGTCTGGGAATATATCCTTGTATTCTTCCAACAATGTTGTTGTGTTGGTATCAGACACAGCGGCTCGGACTTCCCTGCTTGTTGGTTTGCATAGTACAGGTAGTTTGTCATCGGGAAATTCCACTGCTCTATCCAAACACCCGATAAGAGCATTATGTCTTCTCAGGAATGGTATTCCAATCAGGGCGTCGTACTTTGCCAAGTTCCCTACCAACATCTCCTGATCTGTCCGTTTCTTTTTTCCGATTCCTGCGGTCAGCCCATATTTCTTGTGACTTGAAGGGCGGGATCCTTTCATAGTAATATTGATTGTTGTTGTTTGCGGTAGAGGCTCCATAGGGATGCCATGGGTAGAGATAAAGGTGGTGCTAATTACGTCGCATCCGATTGTTCCCGTGTCAAACCGTACCTTTGCTGGGTGGCCTTCTATGTAAATGGTTCCTTCCGGAGTGTCACTGGGCCTGATTGCCAAGGTTGGTTGCATTCGTAGGCTTTCCATTTCCACTGAGTTAATTTCCACTCTGTCATATTCAGTTGCTTCCATGTGGTTCGAGCTAGCCTCATGCTTAGCGGACCTTCCTTTTCCCTTTTTGGCATAGCTGTCCTTGGTATAGTGCCTCTTTTTCCCCCATTCGAAACACGTGCCTTCCTCGCGTTGTTTCTGTTTCTTGTCCTTCTTGTCCTCTGAATCCTGGGGGTATACTTTATCCTTCTTTGTATTATCCCACAATGATGATCCTTTGCTATTCTTTTACTGCGGTATGTGGGTTCGGTAAACTCCTGTTTCATACAGGATAGCGTCCTTCCATTCGGCCCGCTTGACTATCTTTTCAAAGGAATCACCCTTCTCTTCCATGGGTTCTACATCCTGGTGTAGTCTGGGATGCATTGCCTCATACAATCTTTGTCACAGCCTGTACGAGGACACAGTCCCAGTTGGCAATCATCCATGATTGTAACGGGGACACCTCTAGGAAGGTGGATCCCCAGGTTGCGACCGCAGCGAACAACTTCAAAATTATCGCCAAAAGTTCACACCAATGTAAGAGTAAAGAAAGCAGTAAAACTTAATCTCGTTAAGCCTGACGCTTCCCTCAATTAAGGGCTCGAGAGGATTGGTTGTTGGAGTAGGAGAGTTCTCGCATAGACTTTCAGGTAGTTTTACCTTATGCCAGAAACTCCCCCATCAGTTTACTCCAACCATTCGAGCACACCCTTCTCCGCTAAGTGTAGTCCGACACGTCTCCTGGCACCCCCTTGTGTAACCGGTACCGGTTACTAGGGTTTTATGTTTGGTTTCACAGTATCGTTTGATACTCGTAGTGTTTCGTGTGCTATCAGTTGATACACACCTTCTTTTGTGTTTGGTTTCACGGTATCATTTGATACACGTAGTGTTTCGTGTGCTATTAGTTGATACACAAGTTGTTTTATGTTTGGTTTCACAGTATCGTTTGATACTAGTAGTGTTTCGTGTACTATCCGTTGATGCACACATTGTTTTATGTTTAGTTTTACAGTATAGTTTGATACTGGTATTGTTTCGTGTGCCATCGGTTGATACACACCATGTTTTACAATATTGCTCATACTGGCGATAAGCGATATACTGTATTTAAAGACCGCTGATTTCGCGATGGAGACAGCAGACTTCGACAGACAGTGTTCTTAATATACTTGGTTGAACGGTTACTTCTTTGATCTCCTATTACACCCCTTTTGAGGCCTCCTTTAGCAACCAGCGCTCGCTTCGTCTTGATCACAAAGCCATCTGCTCGTATTGTACCGCTACCTGACTAGGGCCTGGCCCGAACACGTTACACTTTTTTAACCTCAGCAAGTGGTTGAGAAACCGGCAGGGACCTGGTCTGATCAACCTACGAAAAGTCTAATAAGCGAAGTTAGCATCGGGGAGCGGCAGAACCACGAGAGTTCGGCTCCGCGAAACGACACAATTGAGTCATTAGAGACTCGGAGTGGGAAGCAGGTCACACGAGAAGGCCTTACCAAGAAAAGGCAAACTAAGAAACCGACAGGACCAAAGAGCGATTTTTGCGACCGACGAAGCAGAACAACAACTTGGGCGAGACTTGGCCAAGGTGACCTTTACCGAGTCGACTGACAAAATAGTAACGGCAACAACCACCCTTCCTGGGCAATTTCCCTTCAGCCCCAGTAAAGGAAAGGGACTGGCGCAACCACCGAACGAAGACAGTATACCTACCGGAACACCCAAGAAGGAAGAAAGTGAAGAGGACAGATCAGATCACTCCGCAGCGGAGCAGCCACCGGACGATAACACTAGCGAAGATCCAGATAGCTCCTCAGACAACAACTCGGGTACCGAAGAATGTGAACACAATATGTCTGAAGGAGAATCCGCCGGACCGCACGGCCCAGGGGCTGGGCCAGCAGGACCAAAAATCAAACTTCCACTGCCACCCTAGTTCTCGGGCGAAAAGGACGACCTAAAGCCTGAAGTATTTGACCGGTGGGTTATAATAACTTTGCAATACCTTACCCTACATGGAGTGGACAAAACCAAGGAAGGAAGCGGAGCGTACTTGGGAAGCTTCTGTACCGGAAAGGCAGAGGAGGCATAGCACCAAGCTATGAACCACTATGAGGGTGGGGGAAATATCCGAGGAATGACCCTGATAAAGTACTTGAAAGAAAGATTCCAATCCTCGCGGAACACGGAATAACTTGACAAAAGGTTCAAGGATATCCAGAAAGTATGAAATGGCAAAACAGAAAGAATAACCCCGGTAGCGACGGATCTCTTGATGTATCATGGGCGATTGCCTACCCGAACAGTGTCTCAGTATACACTGCAGCAAAGACTGTATGAAGCAATGCATCCCAGACTACGCCAGGAGGTAGAACCCATGGAGGAGAATGGTGATTCCTTTGAGAAAATAGTCAAGCGGGCTGAACGAAACGACGCTATCCTGTATGAGACAGGAGTGTACCGAACCCATTTACCACAACAAAAGAATAGCAAAGGATCATCATCACGGGATAACACAAGAAAGAATAAACAATACCGCAAGGACCCAAATGACAAGAAAGATAAGAAGCAGAAACAACGCGAGGAAGGCACGTGTTTCGAATGTGGGAAAAAGGGGCACTACGCAAAGGATTGCTACTCCAAAAAGGGGAAAGGAAAAGCAATGAAGCGGGAAGCCAGCACACACTGCATCGAAGCAACCGAATATGACGAAGTGGAAATTATCTCGGTGGAACTGGAAAGCCTGCGAACACAACCAACACTGGCAATCAGACCCCGTGACGCTCTTGAAGGAACAATTTGCATAGAAGGCCACCCAGCAAAGGTACCATTTGACACGGGAACAATCGGCTGCGACACAATTAGCACCACCTTTATCGCTACCCATGGCATCCCTACAGAACTCCTACCCCAACCTACAACAGTCAATATGGCTATGAAAGGACC